>NIVC01000697.1:25000-152500 GCA_002269645.1 Macrostomum lignano
CAACGGCAAGAGTTTGTTCTCTAAGACCTCGCGCGCGTCTGTGCCCTGATCCATCAGGTCTAGCTTAGTGATCACACCAATAGTCCTGGTGCCGTTCGGGTCAACCTCTTTAGCTATTTTTAGCGCGTCGCTATTAGCCAGATCGGAATTGGCCGGACTCACAGCCAGGATGAGGCAATTCTCTTTGCTAATGAATTCAAACAACATGGCGCGAATTTGCTGCTCAATGTCTGGCGGTTGATCGCCCACGGCTACTTTGGTCATGCCCGGCAGGTCAACTAAGGTCAAATTGAGCACGTGCGGACTGAACACGCGCAGAGTGATTGGCACATTTGAGATGCCTTTATTTTTGCCAGTAAGCCGGTCTGTTTCGTTTTCAATTTCTTGGCGAACTTCGTCGAAATTGGTAAATTTTTTTCCACGTAGGTGACCAAACTCGGCGAACTCTAGCAGGAGAATGATTGAGCAGATTTTTTAAAATCAATCTGATTATCCATGGGTAGTGTTTTTGACATTACTAGATCACCACGATGCTATGAGCATTAAATTGCTAATGCTATGGCTTTTTGGTAGGCCACTGCTGTGCTATTATAGGTCTTTGGTAGGCCACTGCTGTGCTATGGGTCCTTGGTATATGTCACTGTTATGCTATGGCTTCTTGGTAGGTCACTGTTATACTATGGCTTCTTGGTGGGTCACTGTTATGCTATGGCTTTTTGGTGGGTCACTGTTATGCTATGCCTTCTTGGTGGGTCACTTTTATGCTATGGCTTCTTGGTGGGTCACTGTTATGCTATGGCTTCTTGGTGGGTCACTGTTATGCTATGGCTTCTTGGTGGGTCACCGTTATGCTATGGCTTTTTGGTAGGCCACTGCTGTGCTATGGGTCTTTGGTATATGTCACTGTTATGCTATGGCTTTTTGGTGGGTCACTGTTATGCTATGGCTTTTTGGTAGGCCACTGCTGTGCTATATTTAATAAAGGTTTCAGCTATTTCTTTAATAAAGTTGATTTACAATTAAATATTTATTAAATAATAAGTATATACCTGATGGATGAGTAAGGAGCTGCAATACAAGAGGCCTTCTGGTAACAATACCCGAGCCACGCGGCAGAAAATCCCTAAAAAGTAAAATTCATATAGTGACTATTAGAGTATTTATGTTGAAAAAATGTATCTTAAAACTTAAAACACTAATGAAACACTAAGCAATAAGATCAAATGTGAAATAACTAAGATAATATAAACATTGGTATATGAATATGAACATAGATCATATATAATTCTGACTATATACTATAGTATACTTTTTGTTTTTAATCAACTTTTATATTTAAAACATCATAAAATATTGTAACTGACCTAGCTATTTCTATTAAATATATATATATATATATAATTCATCAGATTCAATCTTGGGCTTATACTATATTTATCTAATATCTAGTATCTGAATTGAATTGAACTTGTATGTAAAGTCTGTTGCATTTGCATTTTGAAAAAGCAAAGTAATGATTATACTTAAACAATGATTACCTATAAATGTTTCTGCAACTTTAGGTTGAATGCTTTAAAGGTCCCAAAGTTAAGTAAATTTACTTAATAACTAATACTTAATATACTTAAGTTAGTTCAAAAAGTTAGTTCAAAAGTTCAAAAGTTTCTTTTTAATGTTTGCATAATTTTGTTTTAGTTTTTTTATTTTTTCATATTTGGAAGCACATTCAGACATTTGGAAAATAAAATTTCCAAATCCAAAACATTTAGATTTCTAAAAAAATTAGACTTTTTTAGATTCAGATTCTGAATCTAAATATTCAGATCCATTACTAGTTGCTAGTATTATATCTAGGCTTTATTGATATAGGCATAGCCATGGTCTCCAACCCAAGTATAAGACATATTCTATATCATAGACATGGCCACTTATCCATATACTAAAAATGGTTTGTTGGTAGGTAGGTATCTATGTGATTAATTAGAAAAAATAGGATCTAATATTATAATAATACATAGCTGTCATGTCTTCAGGTGTGGGATATTAATTATTTCTCAAAAATATTTTAACCATTCTATGCCAAGTCTGGACTATAAATTAATAATAGTATAAATAATTTGTAATGAAATCCAAAGACAATATTCATATTCATACATACTAAAAATAAAAATAGGTAGGTATCTAGGTATGTGATCCAGATCAATTTATTTTGATTTTAAAATGCATAAAATTTCCTTTTTTCTGCATGCTTGCAAATTAATATAAAATTTAGGGTTTTGGTTAGGGTTAGAAGTTTGACAAGAGATTTTTTAAGATTTCAAGGCTACATGTAGCTTATTAAAAAACGGGTATTGCATTTCTTTGGCTCCCCAATGGGGGGCATAGATTGCTAGTATCATTGTAACCAAATGCCTACTATTTAATAGTTTTGTATAGCATTGCAATATCTGCAGATAAAATTAAAAAACGATTATGATAATATAAAACGAAACTCACTTTCCAACAAAATTTTCCAGGACACTGCTCTTTCCTGCACTCTGACTTCCAACAACAGCAATTTGAGGAAGATCAAATCTATGCGATGTTCCAGATGAAGCGCATGCTTCCTGAAGCTTATTCATTATTAAAATAAGCTGCTCCATTCCCGAATTTCCTGCCATCTTTAAGACTTTATCTATGTAAGATAGCTATTTATTCACAGTCACACTCAGTGTAAAAAAACTCAAGACTAGGCCTAGACAGATGCCCTGAATTACTTTACATTAAAAAATAACATAGGACAACAAAGCCATTCTTTTCAATTTTTTTACGGATGCCGCAAGAAAGGTTTTAGTTAAAGATTATCGGGGGAAATTTTAGATCCTGAGGAATGAGAATAGGAATGGATGAATTATAATTATTATATCGATAAAAAATATTTTTAGCTAGAATGTAAAATCGCGCCTAAAATTATTAGACTCCGGTTTAACAAATCAAAAGCAGTCTTCTATTGAAGCAAACATTCTACTTTAGAAGTTGCTACTTATAGGACTCAAAAATCTTATATACAAATAATTAATTTGTTTGCATTACCTCGCGCAGGAACTTTTATCTCTAATATTTAAACTTTGCGTATCTGCTCGTATCATTGTTTAGGCACTCTTACTGCAAGATTAGTGGTGTATCAAGTAAGGGGTACAGGAAAATCTATCCTCAATACGTTGATATTTTCTATTATTTTTTTCATAAAAATGTTGTTTCTCGCTTTTTTCGACTCTTAACCCCAATCGATGCCTTCAAATTAAAGTAAAGTAAATGCATGGTAGATCGATGTACATCCACCTGTAAATTAGTTACCGTAACTACATTTGTGATACATTTTTATTGAAGTTCCTCTAATATACGAGTTGATCAATCTTACCAGTGAAAGACTAATTCAAAGAGCACCTAGCCAGGTCAGCACATAAAACCTCTCTGAGAGGACGCACAGTAATAATGGCAACCGGCCAAAAAGAAACAAAGTAAGAGCGGTAAGCCCTCACAGAAATAGAAAATCAGCAGAAAGCAGCTCATCTGGGGTCAGAGATAATAAACTGAAATTATATTTGAGGGTTAAAGAGCCCTACTGGCCTCTCTATTATTCAAGTTACTGCAGAAGACAATCAAACGAAACGGTTCGAGAAAATTTGGTGCGAGGTAACAAATGATTATAGTATAGCAGCCAAGCAAGCCGGTGCGGCTGACAGGCGACGTAAACCGACTCAACAGGTTTGACAAGCACGGCGTACGCGCCAGAAACTGGCGAGCTCTCAGGGGTTGAGGGTAAGCCCACCTGTACCATACACTGCAGACCATGGTTGCTTAAAACCCTTGCCGTTGCTAACTGCGCTAACAAACAACTCAACAGTGGCAGGGGAGAGAAGAAAAACACCGCTTCTTTATGAATAAACTTCAACTAAAATTCCGAGCAACATTCCTTTGCTCTCGGTAAGCTCGTTAACCTCGGTTAAGCTCTATTAATGTGCTTAAATATTTTAAGAGCTGAGAGTTGGAATCGTATAAGTAATTGCTGCATGGTAAGATGTACATATACATTTATAAGCAGAGACTCGGCCGTAACTCCTATAGGTGATCAAGTCAGGTTCAAAAGGCCTTGAGAACCCATAGAGTTGGACCTGCAGTAAACCATTTTACCGTGGAGCTTTGATGTGCGCGTAAGTCACCTGACGGCGCGAAAAAATCGAAAAAATCGAAAGTAAAGTAAAGTCATTTTGCTCATTTTGCTCATTTACTCATTTTGCCTGCAGCGCCAAAATGAGTGCCTGCAGCGCCAAAATGAGTGCCTGCAGCGCCAAAATGAGTGCCTGTGGCGCTAAAATGAGTGGCTGCGGCGCTAAAATGAGTGCCTGCAGCGCCAAAATGAGTGCCTGCAGCGCCAAAATGAGTGCCTACAGCGCCAAAATGAGTGCCTGCAGCGCCAAAATGAGTGCCTGCAGCGCCAAAATGAGTGCCTGTGGCGCTAAAATGAGTGGCTGCGGCGCTAAAATGAGTGCCTGTGGCGCTAAAATGAGTGCCTGCAGCGCCAAAATGAGTGCCTGTGGCGCTAAAATGAGTGGCTGCGGCGCTAAAATGAGTGCCTGCAGCGCCAAAATGAGTGCCTGCAGCGCCAAAATGAGTGCCTGCAGCGCCAAAATGAGTGCCTGCAGCGCCAAAATGAGTGCCTGCAGCGCCAAAATGAGTGCCTGTGGCGCTAAAATGAGTGGCTGCGGCGCTAAAATGAGTGCCTGCAGCGCCAAAATGAGTGCCTGCAGCGCCAAAATGAGTGCCTGTGGCGCTAAAATGAGTGGCTGCGGCGCTAAAATGAGTGCCTGTGGCGCTAAAATGAGTGCCTGCAGCGCCAAAATGAGTGCCTGTGGCGCTAAAATGAGTGGCTGCGGCGCTAAAATGAGTGCCTGCAGCGCCAAAATGAGTGCCTGCAGCGCCAAAATGAGTGCCTGCAGCGCCAAAATGAGTGCCTGCAGCGCCAAAATGAGTGCCTGCAGCGCCAAAATGAGTGCCTGTGGCGCTAAAATGAGTGGCTGCGGCGCTAAAATGAGTGCCTGCAGCGCCAAAATGAGTGCCTGCAGCGCCAAAATGAGTGCCTGCAGCGCCAAAATGAGTGCCTGCAGCGCCAAAATGAGTGCCTGTGGCGCTAAAATGAGTGGCTGCGGCGCTAAAATGAGTGCCTGTGGCGCTAAAATGAGTGCCTGCAGCGCTAAAATGAGTGCCTGCAGCGCCAAAATGAGTGCCTGCAGCGCCAAAATGAGTGCCTGCAGCGCCAAAATGAGTGCCTGCGGCGCTAAAATGAGTGGCTGCGGCGCTAAAATGAGTGCCTGCGGCGGCGCTAAAATGCGTGCCTGCGGCGCTAAAATGAGTGCCTGCGGCGCTTTATAAAATGAGTGCTGACAAGACGGATTCTAAAAATAATCGGTACATGATAGTGTGCATTTTCCATATATAAAAACCTAACTCGACGGGGGCGTGCGCCCTGTGTGCCCCCCCCCCAATCCGCCGCTGAACCTTGCCCCCCCACACTTTTTGAAAAGTTCCTATACCTATGTCGTCATAGAAACAAAGTGCCTATCAGGCTTCAATAGATTTAAGAGTTTTAGATCTTTTAGCAGAAACCGTTTTCTTACAAAGTTTATAAGTTGAAAAAAACGACGCTAGGTGCGCGGTGGCACAACTTATTGTACATATACTACAGGCCGTTCTGTGCTGCTGCATGATCGCGGTCAGCCCCTTAGTTAACTAAGACTAAACGTAGAAGCGCCGAGCTGCAAAAGCAAACCAAGCATGCATTCATCTCTCTGCAGCAGGTTGTGACAACAATGGCCAGCTCTGAGTGTGCCTGTTTGTCTTGGGTGTGTCAGCACAATTGGGGGCTGCTGTGTGCTATTCGTGTCTTTTTAAAGGCTTATTCTGCATAACTGGGCGTGTGCTTTCTCAGTCAGCACTTCAACCACTGTGAATTGAGCTTGGCTATAAAAAAAAGAATTGTCGAGTGTGTTTTGCATGGCATCGAACAAAAAGTGGGGCTGCTGTTATAGCAAAGGCAGAGGTCCACTGGTAGGGAGCGCGGTTAAACGTGAAAATATGTATTGCAGGTACTGCGGCACTGCAATATGTGCCTGCATGCAACTTCCGAATTGCTAATACTTCGTATATTGAATAATCAAAAGTGTGAGAACAAAGTTCTAAAAAATAGACGAATTTAGTGGAAAAAATCAAATAAAAAGATAGGGAACAGTTGAAGTTTCGCCCAAACTTTGCTTGCCTACTGCTAGTTGCAGCTCATGTAAGAATAGCTCGATAAACTTATGAGTGCACCTCGCACAAAATTAATAAGATTGTAAACAACTTTAATCAATGTAGTTGAAATTCTGTGCAGGCAAACAATAAAATGGAATTGCCGGGAAATTCTTGCCTAGAACCGTATCAGACAAAAGGAAACAATCCTGAAAGTTGCAAGCTCTAAATGTTATGAGATAGGCTGGTTGTTGGAGTTTAGCAGATAATGTCTATGGTCAAGCCTGTTTCCGATACGCTGATGGGTAGGGAGTTGAGCCATAGACTAAATTTCAGGAAGTGAGACTTGTTCACTTCTGGGGAGGAATGATACCGAGTTTTGCTACCACTCTGATCTGCATGCTTACTACGTCTAGAGAATGCTGAACTTAAGCAATATACCTGACCAAATGGTCTCTGGCTAATCAACAGAAGAGCTAGAATGTGTTACTTCTGAATCAGCAATTCTGCATTGCGTGTGGATTAACTTCCAATGTCGTAAACTTCAATCGAACCATTCAAAACTGCATAGGATCTGGCATAGATAAACAGTAGTAATTTCGAGTGACTGACAGAATTCAACTGAAGTTTCAAACAGACAATTGAAATTCGATTAAAAATCACATTTCAAGCTGATCTACCATAATACAGACTATAGTGAAGAGAGAATCAAGTCTTTTTCAACGTGTGTGACTATAATATTTAGTTTAAGCAAGATGCATTCATTCACCCATCGCCTAAGTTAATATAGACACTAAAATAAAAGAACGACCAAGAAGGAAAACAATGGCAGGATCTGAAGAGTTAAACAAACCGAAGCCATATCTTTTCTAATATACTAGTCTCGTACAGCAGCCACATACACGCAGCATAAACCTGCCTAGTAGGTGGCAGGAATGCAATTGAGGCTGCCGTTTCTCTTCTGTGAGCTGCGCAAACTCGGCGCTGCTCTCCCTCCCTAGTCTGTGAGCCAGCCAGTTCTAAGCTATGAGTATGCGCTCATCGGCACCCACCTCAGGCTACCGCGTCAGCCCCCACAATTATATAAACGCTCTGCATGGGCTCAGCCTCTGCGGACTACCAACAGAGACGGTGTCAAGGTTCGTCAAGACAAGGCCCGAATAGTTAACCCCAATAGTTGCTACCCAAAAATATGGAGGCATTCAAAGAAGCCTGGCTAGCCATCGATGTCCAAGGCAGGGGCAGCATCACTTCCCGGGACTTGTCGGCTTACATGAAAAAGCAGAACTACGATGACGCCTTCGTTAATGTAAGACTTGATTTCTGATTTGTACAACTCACTGTAAATTGACAACAATCTCCATTCCTCCCAGAAATGGATGCGACTGTTCGACCAGGACAACTCGGGCACCATCGAGGTGGAAGAGTACTGCGACGTGCTCGGTTTGAATCCGAAGCAGATGTAAGCCGGTTGATTAAGTCTCTTGTGTACTTGAATTCGATAGACGCGACTGTTAAATGAGTACTTTTTACATTACACATTCGTTTAGCCGACGTATGACGTCAGTATTTACAATGTACTCGTACTTTAGCCGCGGATCCGTGAGATTCTCAAGCAATCCCATCCTTCTCTTGTAACAGCATGTCCGAGGTTCGCTCGCGCATTGCCACTGGCTCCATGCCCGAAGGCGTCGAGTACATTTCCGGCGATATGGATCTTAGCTGGCAGATCAAGATCGCCAACCTGACCCTCGAGGGCCTGCGCACCAACCAGAACATGAAGGACGTGCCCAAGTGGATCAAGACCCAGGCCGACCGGCAGTTCAACCAGCTGTGGCACGTGGTTATCGTCAACGGCCAGTTCTGGTGCTACTTCGGCCACGAGCCCGCCTACTCGTTCATCTTCCGCTACGGCAAGCAGATCTTCATCATCTTCAGGACTCCCTTCACCTAAGTTGGGACGGCTGGCAGCCTGACAAACAGTGATTGATGCACTAATTCTCATCTGATATTGGACACACACTGTCTTCGCTGTACTCATTGTCATGTAGGAAATTATTAATCAACTAGTAGGGATTAATGCCTGTCACATTATGATATTGGTAGGTAGACATTATATTATGCAACCAATTTTATACGAGTACACAATCAATATGAACTAAAAATTATATAAATATATTTGAAAGAATTGCAGCGCAACTACCATTTTTTTTTCTAAACTCTAAGCATATTTCTAAGCATATAAACTGGCTAATAAAACGTTAGAGTAAATCATTTCTAAGCAATTTTATGTATAATATAACGAATTGCGAACGAAAATGGGCTGTAACTAGAAGCCAATTCCCACTCGACAGAAGAAAACTTGAAGAATCTGAAATAGAAAAAAATTGTGTCAGAACAGACTCGCCACGGTGTCCGAGAGATTATCGACACTGCTCACAAGTTTTTCTGTTGTCCTTAGGTATTGATAGTTATAATCTCTAAAAATTCGACAATTTCTTTTTTTGAATGGCAAAAAATGCAACATTGCTACTTAAAAAGAGTAGCTAGATCGTTATAGCCGTTAATCGAATTTTTGCGAAGGACATATACTATTTAGTTACCGACCTGCTTGACTAGGAAAAAAACAAAATAACATGTAAAAAAGGCAAGTGTCCTCTGGTGGGCAAGTGTTTATTTCAATATTCCAACATGTACACCTGTTTACACTCCAACCAGAAGTTTTTCTCTGCAATTTGGTTTCTGCTTGGGGTAGTAGCCAGTTCGTGTACGTACAGTTTTATAAAAAAACGTAAAATTTGCAGTTTCCTCTGCAAGCAGAGTTTCAACGCTGACTTGCAAGTAGTCTAGGAGGAGTTATCGAACATACATACATACATACAAACAACGCTTTTAGTACAGGTGTAATATGTAGCGATGAGGGATTCGTGCAAGAAAGTTTTTACGAATCGAAAAAAATCGGTAGTCAAGTGGTTGTCGATGGGGTCGGGATCCAAACGGCTGAGAACCCAACAACGCCGGACCGCCTTATTGAGACTGGCGACTAAATGCTATTTAAACTCTACCGATAGAGCATGATGCAAGGAGAAGTATTATGCTGCTATTGTATAATACGCATGTGCTAAGCATCTACTTATAGTAGAAGTATAAACATTTTGCGTTTAAAAATACACAGCGGAAACACAAAAATTAGGTAAGGGTTATGTTTAAGGTGTAAGAAATAGGGTTTCCGTCTACTTTAGTACTCCTTTCTTATAGCATAGCCTATAAGTACTCCTTTCAGTTGTCTCCCGGTCAGGGACAACTAAAACACTCGGGACGCGAAACGAGCCAAATCATGATGAAAAAGTTGGGGGCTCGTTTAAAAGCAGTGTTCTATGTGGCCATTCCAACTGCAACTCTCTCAAGTTTCAAGAAGTGTGAGGAAAAACAACAAGCCCTCAACTCTTGTGCAAATGTAAAAAATACCATGCCAAGTTTAAACCTTTCCTTCGTGAATATCTCACGCTGGGCGCCTTCAACGGACGAGGACAGGAGGGCGAGGTCGTAGGCGTAGCCAAGCACGCTCAGGCGCTTTTCGCCGTGGCGGCGACCGATACGTCTGCGCAGCAGGAAGCCGTCGTTAGCCGAGGGGAGTACGAACCGAAGCACCCAGTCCAGCAGCAGCACGAAGAAGAACATCGTCAGCGTGCATGTCGCCCTGCAGAACTCCTGATGAAGTGTCGAACAGGTCAGACAGGCGTTTGCCGTCACCACAGCAGCTCGAGTGTTGCAAATTACAGTACAGCGCCATGACAGCGTCGATTAGCTGCTAGGGTACCCGGTAGGCTCGAAGGACAAAGGGAAGTGCGGTTCTCAACACACACCGAGTCAAACGCCTTTGGAAAAGTCAATGAAGACAATGATCAGCGTAGACTGGCGGATGCGCGCCTCCTCAATGACACGGCGGAGTGTGAGGTCTGGTCACTGTATCGCGTTGCGGCCAGAATCCGAATTCTGATCGTACCGCAGGTACGGGTTCAGCACCGACTGCAGACTGCAGTACGTGACGGTCCACTCGGTGGGCGCGGGGGCGCCTGCGAGCCACGCGGTTCATGACACACCTGTGACCTGGGAGGCCACACACAGCGGAGCCGCAGCGCTTCGACCGGGACTTCTTCGTCGGGACCGAGCGCCTTGCCGCCTGGATGTTTTTCGAGAGAACAGCACAACGTCCTCCGTGGTGACTCGGCTGGTGCAGAAGTCCTCCTCAGCTGGGAGCGGCGTGCCCAGTGGGAGAGCAAAAACTGGCAGGCAGCGGCGACGTGGGCGCGTTCATGATCACGATGCCGGCGAAGAAGTCGCGCAATTCATTCCTGCGTTCCTCCAGGGTGTCGCCGGCCAGGTTCAGCGTCGGCTGTTATTTAAAAATGACTAAAAACCGAGTGTTTTAGTTGTCCCTGTTGACTTCATAAACAAATCGAATAGCGAGTGAGCACTGAGCATACGCAGTATGGCATTCAATACGGATAGCGAATGGCAGTTATTCACTGTGGCCAATCTAGTTGAGTAGAAATAATATTTTAATATTTTATAATAATACTGTATTTAAAGAAAATTCCCTAAAAATAAAAAGCATCATCTCGCTGGCAAGCTAAAAAGTCCGCTACTTGAAGAATACGCAGTATAACAAAGCGATTTTATAAAGCACAGACTTGATTTTTGAAAGTAGGCTAAATATTCTTTTTGTTTGTTTTTCAACAAAAAAGTGTCTTATTTCGTTTTCCTGTTTTGTTTTAGAAAAAAAACCAATCAGCTGACTGGCTTTACTCTATTGACTTCAAATTCAGTAACTCTGATGAAATAGGTTCAGGATTCATTAAATGAAACAGAGTAGACCCGGTACCCGTAGGTGTAAGCAGTTTTAATTTAGCTAAACTTACACACTTTTTCCGTTCATAATCAATTGAATTTCTAGGATGATGAGTAAAAATTCTGTTTCTTTTGTTTTCTTTAAAAGAAAGATTTCTTTTAATCTTTTTACTTTTCGTTAGGCCTAATCTTCAGCTTGAATACCACCGCAGTATTTTAATTAAGCGTTTATTTAATGTCAAGATTGTAAGGCCAGTCAAGAGACTATGCGATTATTTTTTGGCCTAGTATAATCATAAATCGGCATGCAAATTGTATGTAAGATTTTCGAGAAACTCTTTGTGAAATTGACTTGAATTTTCTTATTTTTAAATAAACTTATTGTTTCCATGGTCCTATGGTAGGCCTACTGGCCTAAAACAGTTCCTCTTTCGAAAGAGGAATTTCTCATTTTGAGTTGATCCTAGCCAAGAAGATTTGAAGGTGACACAGGACTTGCCAAAAAAAGTTATAAACTAACTAGCAAAAAGTTCATAACTAGAGTATAACCATGCATATTTGCCTTAGATTTATAAAACAAGACCTAACTAAAAAAATAGACGAAATGCTTAATAGTTAGTTTAATGATTATTAATAGGCCTATATGTAATAAGTAATAAGTATAAATTCAATAGTTTATTTAATTTATAGACAAGGATAGTTAGGGAATTATAGTTAATTATATTTCAAAGTATTAAAACTTAAAATAATTATAAGTTACTGTTTATCTAAACAATATCTAGTTAAGCTCAAAATAATAGTTTATAAATCACAGTTTTTGTAGCCTTTAAGCAAACAATTACTATATCATTAAATGATAGAACACTGATTCATTAAACACTATGAAAGCTATCTTAAAAAATTATCTTAAAATCAATTTTATGGATTTTTTAAAGGTTATTAATATTTGCCTGCTTATAATGAAATGCTTTTCAATGCCCCCTACCGATTTTCAGTCCCCGCTAGCTGCATAGAAATGACTTCGCCAGCCAGGCGTCGCCTTGTTCGCGATTTCAAGCGCCTCCAGGAGGACCCACCTGCTGGCGTATCTGGGGCCCCTAACGAGAGCAACATTCTGCATTGGAATTGCCTGATTTTCGGACCGCAGGACACGCCATTTGAGGATGGCACCTTCCAGCTGACTATGGAGTTCAGCGACGAGTATCCCAATAAGCCGCCGCTTGTTCGCTTTGTATCGAAAATGTTTCATCCCAATGTCTACGCGGATGGCAGCATCTGTCTGGACATCCTGCAGGTTAGTATCTGGACATCCTTTACTCTTAACTCTGCCCAGTGTTCAGGCTGGGGTCTCAGCTCCACCCAGACAGCTCCGCTCCACCCAGACAGCTCCACCGAGACAGCTCCACCCAGACAGCTCCGCTCCACCCAGACAGCTCCACCCAGACCTCAGCTCCACCCAGACCTCAGCTCCACCCAGACCTCAGCTACACCCAGACCTCAGCTACACCCAGACCTCAGCTACACCCAGACCTCAGCTCCAACCAGACCTCAGCTCCACCCAGTGATCCAGACCTCAGCTCCACCCAGACCTCAGCTCCACCCAGACCTCAGCTCCACCCAGACCTCAGCTCCACCCAGACCTCAGCTCCACCCAGACCTCAGCTCCACCCAGACCTCAGCTCCACCCAGACCTCAGCTCCACCCAGACCTCAGCTCCACCCAGACCTCAGCTCCACCCAGACCTCAGCTCCACCCAGACAGCTCCACCCAGACCTCAGCTCCACCCAGACCTCAGCTCCACCCAGACCTCAGCTCCACCCAGACAGCTCCACCCAGACCTCAGCTCCACCCAGACCTCAGCTCTACCCAGACCTCAGCTCCACCCAGACCTCAGCTTCACCCAGACAGCTTCACCCAGACAGCTCCACCCAGACAGCTCCACCCAGACAGCTCCGCTCCACCCAGACAGCTCCACCCAGACCTCAGCTCCACCCAGACCTCAGCTCCACCCAGACAGCTCCACCCAGACCTCAGCTCCACCCAGACCTCAGATCCACCCAGACCTCAGCTCCACCCAGACCTCAGCTCCACCCAGACCTCAGCTCCACCCAGACCTCAGCTCCACCCAGACCTCAGCTCCACCCAGACCTCAGCTCCTCAAATGAGCCATCACACTGCGCCGATCTGCAAATTACGTGGCATCCCTGAAAACTTGCGCAGGCCAAGTGGAGCCCCACCTATGACGTTTCCGCCGTGCTGACCTCCATCCAGTCCCTGCTGGACGAGCCCAACCCAAACTCGCCAGCCAACAACGTGGCCGCCACTCTCTACCAGGAGAACAAGCGCGAATATGAGAAAAAGGTGCGCGCCATTGTTGAAGAGAGCTGGGAGATGGCCGAGTCCACTTGATGACGGATGACACTTTGCGCGTGTTTTAATCTAACAATTGAAAAATGAGACAAAAATTCACTGGAAAAAACATGGTAAAGTTTCAAACTTAGTTTAACAACTAAACATATATTTTTGTATAAAACAACACAGATATCTGTTGTCTCCTGTATTTTACTCTGTTTTGATTATTTTGGACTTGTCTATTCAGGAGCGAACACTGTGTACTTCCTGTGTTTTATTATTTAAAACCGTAATTTATTTTATTGTCTTACTGCGATTTCATCTTAACACAGCTAACTTATCGCGACTGGACTACTTACAGTAGGGAATGTGCTCATATTTTTTAAAATTGCATTCTTTCAATCGATTCTTTTTTATTATCTAGCATGGTTTCCCACATTGATAAGATTAGCAATGCGTATGTAATGCATAGAATCTGCAATATGTAGGCCGTCTTTCCTGTAGTTGAAATGCTTGACCGCGGCGCTTAACTTTAATTAATCTCTTGCTTTACCTTTGTTTTAAATCCGGCAAAGTTTCCCATTTTTTGTTTTGAACCTTTACTTAAAGTACCATCCGGCACACAGAATATCAGATTTAAAATACACAACACCACTCTAAATAATTTAATTCGTTTATTTATTTTCATGCGGATTCTAATTTTCCAACAAGTTTTCCGCAAATTAAACCCGTTGCATTGCTTCGATTCGAGTTGGGTGGTATTTAAAATGACTGTTTTTATACTTTGTATTGCCGTATTGTTTATACTCACTGCCTTGCTGGCGTCTCTGGTGCTGGCGCCTCTGGTGCTGGCGCCTCTGGTGCTGGCGCCTCTGGTGCTGGCGCCTCTGGTGCTGGCGCCTCTGGTGCTGGCGCCTCTGGTGCTGGCGCCTCTGGTGCTGGCGCCTCTGGTGCTGGCGCCTCTGGTGCTGGCGCCTCTGGTGCTGGCGCCTCTGGTGCTGGCGCCTCTGGTGCTGGCGCCTCTGGTGCTGGCGCCTCTGGTGCTGGCGCCTCTGGTGCTGGCGCCTCTGGTGCTGGCGCCTCTGGTGCTGGCGCCTCTGGTGCTGGCGCCTCTGGTGCTGGCGCCTCTGGTGCTGGCGCCTCTGGTGCTGGCGCCTCTGGTGCTGGCGCCTCTGGTGCTGGCGCCTCTGGTGCTGGCGCCCCTCCAATGGAATGGCGCCCCTCAAATCGAATGGCGTCCATCAAATGAAATAGCGCCCCTCAAAAATGAAATGGCACCCTACTCAAATGAAATGACACCCTACTCAACGTAAATGGCGCCCCTCAAAAATTGAAATGGCACCCTACTTAAATGAAATGGCACCCTACTCAAATAAAATGGCAGCCTACTCAAATGAAATGGCACCCTACTCAAATGAAATGGCACCCTACTCAAATGAAGTGTCACCCTACTCAAATGAAATGGCACCCTACTCAAATGAAGTGTCACCCTACTCAAATGAAATGGCACCCTACTCAAATGAAATGGCACCCTACTCAAATGAAATGGCACCCTACTCAAATGAAATGGCACCCTACTCAAATAAAATGGCAGCCTACTCAAATGAAATGGCACCCTACTTAAATGAAATGGCACCCTACTCAAATAAAATGGCAGCCTACTCAAATGAAATGGCACCCTACTCAAATGAAATGGCACCCTACTCAAATGAAATGGCGCCCCTCAAATGAAATGGCACCCTACTCAAATAAAATGGCACCCTACTCAAATGAAATGGCACCCTACTCAAATGAATTTCGCCCTACTCAAATGAAATGGCACCCTGCTCAAATGAAATGGCGCCTGGTCGCTTGGTCGCTTGGCTACTCAAATAAAATGGCACCCTACTCAAATAAAATGGCACCCTACTCAAATGAAATGGCGCCCTACTCAAATGAAATGGCGCCCTACTCAAATAAATGGGTATACACCCTTTTTATGCTTTCCTGCGGCTTGCAGAGTGTATGTTTTGTAAGTGATTGTGCATCCACAAATTACAATGCAACTCGAAAGTATACAGCAAGGACCAGCAAAATTGGCATACGGTGAGAGGCATCAGAGTCGCAGAGCGAGGGCTAGGGATACAGAGTGGACGTTGCGTCATCCGTTCTGCCTGCAGTCTGTCTAACTCAGCGACTCCCCTGCAGAGAGTGATCCCATGGCGAGCTCACTGGGGGGAAGGGGTGGGACTTGAGACCGGAACCTGCAGCTCGGCCGAGCAGCAAATGCAGGCGGTGTGAAAAGCCGAGAGAGACCGCGCGGTCTCCCGCTGGGTGGTGGGGAGGGGCTGCAGGGCCAGCGGTGGAGGCGCAAGTCGCGCCCCGAGTCTTGACTTTGTTCCCGCCGTTATCCCGCGGATGGCGTCCCGTCTGCCTGCTGTGCATTGTGACAGCCCGCTAGGCTTGGAGAAAGAGAGGACCAGGCTCGAACAGGGACTCCTAAAAATAGAAGCTGGACTGGAAGCTCCCCATATGCATTGCATTATACACTGGCGTAAAATGGGGGTGTTTTCTATTCTAGCTTCCGGTCCAGTGGTGCTATTTTTAGAAGTCCCTGACTCGATCAAGGAGATTTGCTCACAAAGGATATAGGGCGAGTTTCAGTGAACTTCGGTTTGTATAAAACTTGGAGCTTTTTCGAGCAAGGACATCTGCGAAAAATCAAGGAATAGAAACCTTTCCAGGTACTGGTTGAAGGTCTCCTTGACTCCTTGGCCCTCGGCAGACAAACTCTGACACAGGTGGGCCAAGCACCGACCGTGGCGAGTCTCCCTAAAGCCAGTCTATATGTGCCTCGCCTGGCAAAAATAGCAGGTGCGCTGTGGGCGGGCCATTGCCAAGAGCAAAGCCGTGCATGCAATGGACATGGCGTAGATATGGACATCTAGAATTAGCTATCTGGAATAGAAACAGACTGGCACAACAACGGATAATGGCAAACTTATCTCGTGTGTGTTATAAATTATCCAACTATGATCAGTTACTAAGAAATGATGAAGGTCGTAAAACTTGATTTTTTATAGGGCACACTTGTGTTGAAAAAAACCAAACTACTATTCTGCCGTCTGACAGATCCATATATCTAATGAGTGATGATTTTCCTCAGTTAAAATTAACGCCCAGATTTCGTACATTAAATTTATTACGAGTAAGCGTTAAATTTATCCATCATGAGCTGCTTGGCTATGAGTTTACGAGCTCGCTTTAGTTCCGAGTCGAATATTTGTATCATCAATTTTTGTTTAAACTGTTAGACTGCTCTGCATCTTAAATAGTCACAGCTTATGGACGTTGGCCCTGTTAAATTTTAGTTTCAATAAATTTAACCTTCTGAACTTTCTGTGGGCTACTAAATTCTAAGAAGGGAATGACGCAATCTCAGGCGACTCATGTGACTTTAATTGGATTAATTAGATTTGCACGGTGGCTATCAACCTTAGCTGGCATTCTGTATTGGGTGTTTCGCATTTTCTTAACAATTCTTTCCATTCAAAGTTTTGTTCGCCCCACACAAAAATTCAACTTGTTGAGTCGAACTCGCCCTCTGCTCAGCCTGTTCCGGGAATTCTGGGGCCTTGGCCGCATCCTAAATCCTTGAAAACTGATCCCCTAAGGCTGTGGGCAGCAAAGCATGCATACAGAGGGATCCAGTTCAACAGGCCGCATGGCTCGGAGCCCAGTCTATGGCCAAGACCCCCTACAGACACAAAATCCGAGCTGACTTCGCGACAATCCCCCCGCCCAACACCCACAGATTCGCTTGGCTGCTCGAACACCCCCATTGCCATCCGTGCTCTCCCTCCTGCCTCTAGGAGCAGTGAAAGCTCCCCCATCGCATCTCAACTGCGGGTATCCATGGGGAGGAACTGAGAACGAAAACTTACCACCCAAAGCCCCCCCCCGGTTGTTGCTGGGCCCCCAGACCCGAGACCGAAGAGGCTGGGTGTCAACTCTCACCCATGCAGTCTATAGCCTATAGCTCTTCCCCTCGGGGAGTTCGGGCAATGGGAATAAAATAAGGGGATAATGGACAGTCGTGGAACAACAAATATCTATAAAAATCACATTTTGAGTAGCTCATTGTGAAGAGTTCCCTCATAAAGGGATTGGCGATTTTGCGCTTGGCTTAACAGAGCCAACCAGTTCCATCCACAAGTGCGAGTTTCTTAGTCAATGATTTCCTAGAACAGTGTCCTTGATATGTTTTGCCCATCTGCCCAAGGAGACTGAACACCTCGATGACACATTGAATACTATGAAACGTTTTCTTATACTGCTTTTAAAAGTTTAGCAAATGATTCTACGAAACAAGGTGTCTATGAATATTCAGTAAATAATAGCAGAAATCGCACGCACTCCTAGTTTGAAAAGTGTTCTTTCTTAGAATATAAACGCAAGCAAAATCTTCAGTTTCAATATAAATATCAGTACCATATGCCCAAAAACAATAATTTTTAAACACTAAAAGGAAAAAGACAACTCTCTCTTCTCTGCAAAGCTTCCACTTGCTCTGGCACCGAAGTATCTGGCACCGAAGAAGTGTCTTGGCACCGAAGTGTTTGGTACCGAAGAAGTGTCTTGGCACCGAAGAAGTGTCTGGCACCGAAGAAGTGTCTGGCACCGAAGAAGTGTCTGGCACCGAAGAAGTGTCTGGCACCGAAGAAGTGTCTGGCACCGAAGTGTCTTGGCACCGAAGAAGTGTCTGGCACCGAAGTGTCTGGCACCGAAGAAGTGTCTGGCACCGAAGAAGTGTCTGGCACCGAAGTGTCTGGCACCGAAGAAGTGTCTGGCACCGAAGTGTCTTGGCACCGAAGAAGTGTCTTGGCACCGAAGTGTCTTGGCACCGAAGGTGTCTGGCACCGAAGAAGTGTCTGGCACCGAAGTGTCTTGGCACCGAAGAAGTGTCTTGGCACCGAAGTGTCTGGCACCGAAGAAGTGTCTGGCACCGAAGAAGTGTCTGGCACCGAAGTGTCTGGCACCGAAGAAGTGTCTGGCACCGAAGTGTCTTGGCACCGAAGAAGTGTCTTGGCACCGAAGTGTCTTGGCACCGAAGAAGTGTCTGGCACCGAAGAAGTGTCTGGCACCGAAGTGTCTTGGCACCGAAGTGTCTTGGCACCGAAGTGTCTTGGCACCGAAGAAGTGTCTTGACACCGAAGAAGTGTCTGGCACCGGTGTCTGGCACCGAAGAAGTGTCTGGCACCGAAGAAGTGTCTTGTCACCGAAGAAGTGTCTTGTCACCGAAGAAGTGTCTGGCACCGAAGAAGTGTCTGGCACCGAAGTGTCTTGGCACCGAAGAAGTGTCTTGACACCGAAGAAGTGTCTGGCACCGAAGAAGTGTCTTGACACCGAAGAAGTGTCTGGCACCGAAGAAGTGTCTGGCACCGAAGAAGTGTCTGGCACCGAAGTGTCTGGCACTGAAGAAGTGTCTGGCACCGAAGAAGTGTCTTGTCACCGAAGAAGTGTCTGGCACCGAAGAAGTGTCTGGCACCGAAGTGTCTTGGCACCGAAGAAGTGTCTTGACACCGAAGAAGTGTCTGGCACCGAAGAAGTGTCTTGACACCGAAGAAGTGTCTGGCACCGAAGAAGTGTCTGGCACCGAAGAAGTGTCTGGCACCGAAGTGTCTGGCACCGAAGAAGTGTCTTGGCACCGAAGTGTCTTGGCACCGAAGTGTCTTGGCACCGAAGTGTCTTGGCACCGAAGTGTCTTGGCACCGAAGTGTCTTGGCACCGAAGTGTCTTGGCACCGAAGTGTCTTGGCACCGAAGTGTCTTGGCACCGAAGTGTCTTGGCACCGAAGTGTCTTGGCACCGAAGTGTCTTGGCACCGAAGTGTCTTGGCACCGAAGTGTCTTGGCACCGAAGTGTCTTGGCACCGAAGTGTCTTGGCACCGAAGTGTCTTGGCACCGAAGTGTCTTGGCACCGAAGTGTCTTGGCACCGAAGTGTCTTGGCACCGAAGTGTCTTGGCACCGAAGTGTCTTGGCACCGAAGTGTCTTGGCACCGAAGTGTCTTGGCACCGAAGTGTCTTGGCACCGAAGTGTCTTGGCACCGAAGTGTCTTGGCACCGAAGTGTCTTGGCACCGAAGTGTCTTGGCACCGAAGTGTCTTGGCACCGAAGTGTCTTGGCACCGAAGTGTCTTGGCACCGAAGTGTCTTGGCACCGAAGTGTCTTGGCACCGAAGTGTCTTGGCACCGAAGTAATGCATCTGTAGAAAAGAGAGGCTCAAAAACTCTTCTGTAAAACATTTGTGTGCATTTTTCAAGCAATTTTTCTCGTTTGAAAACGCAGCTGCTCAATAATTTGCGCTCTAGAGGAGGAAAGCGATTAAAATAACGCCACAATTCTCTCCAGATAATTGCCCCTGGAGGAAATAGCGACTCTGTGTATCTGGTCCAACAGCTGATGCCATCGCTGCTAGCTTTGAGTTGGCGCCATGCAGGATATTCTGCCTATTTCTCATTTTTTTCGCTTTTCCATAGAAAAAAAAACAAATTTTCGTCCGCATCCATGATGACGTCATTAGACAAGCGCGGAGTCGCAACTTAAGCCTGCCAGCCCTGCACAGGGTGCAAATACGGCCCGGGTCGCTAATTCGCGCTCGAGTTTTCGCGGTCGCTAGGGCCTCGCGCGTGCATTGTTTCGCACTGTGATGCGTACAATAACCACCAACTCGCTGAGCCTTTCTCACTTGTGAGCAGTCAGGCTATTTTTATTGGAGTCCATCGATAATAGCCCAGCCCCCAGGGGTCGCAGCGGGAGTGCGAAGGCTCGTACCGGCGTTGGGGGGTTGCGGTTTCGCGCATTTTGCATCATTTTTTCTCAACTTGCAAACAGCTGCTGAATGAAAGCAAATTTTTTTTAGTTGGCTTTCGTTGCATTAAAGCATCAATCTTATGACTGTTCTCATCTACATTGCGGATGCTGATCCAGCATCCCTTCCTCATCACATTCTTATCCAATGAGCTAAGGTAAAATTAATCATTGTCTTCATCTTCATCTACATCCCCCATCACCATCTGCATCCCCCATCTTCATCTACGGTCGTACATCCCCCATCGCCATCTACACCCCCCATCACCATCTACATCCCCCATCGCCATCTACACCCCCATTACCATCTACATCCCCCATCACCATCTACACCCCCCATCACCTTCTACATCCCCCATCCTCATCTACATCCCCCATCACCAGCTACATCCCCCATCACCATCTACACCCCCATCACCATCTACATCCCCCATCACCATCTACACCCCCATCACCATCTACATCCCCCATCCTCATCAACACCCCCATCACCATCTACCCCCCATCCTCATCTACATCCCCCATCCTCATCTACATCCCCCATCCTCATCAACACCCCCATCACCATCTACACCCCCCATCCTCATCTACATCCCCCATCCTCATCTACATCCCCCATCCTCATCTACATCCCCCATCCTCATCTCGATCTCCATTCACACAGTCATTCCCATTTTAGTCTCACATTAATCTCAAGTAAATAATCCCATTCCAATAATATGTGTTACTTCAAAAAGAAAACGGCCCAATGATATTGTAATGGAAAAGATCCATGAAATGATTGCGCAATACTCTTATTACTTACAAAACAAATGCCCTTCCTTCTTGCTGCTTCTTGTTTACAGCATTGACAGCACAGCACTGTACACCACCAATGGCAATTCTGCTGCTGGCATGTTGACATTAAGACACGAATTCGGCGCGTCTCTGCGCCGAAGAATGTGTTAAATTCCAGCAGGGCAGCACGGCAGGTTGGGGGTAGACAGAAAATCGGTCTCTCAGCCAATAGCAGCGGGCCTCGGCCTTGGCGCCCCAACCCCCCTCCCCCTAGCCCGGCTCAGCCGGTAGCCCAGCCGCCCACCCTCCAATGGCGGATCGACGGGCCTCTGAATAAAAACTTGACAGCGGCAGATATAAGAGCTCAAAGCTTCTTTAGATTTAAGCTAAGCTAATCAACACAGTTTGACAAACACTAAGGAAGGACTCTGAGCTGCAAGCACGGAGATGGAAACTTTGAAATCCGCGGCTGCCGCGGCCGCAGCAGCCGCCGCCGGTGGCCCATATTCCCCGGAGCAGCCTGACGGTCCGGACTTCTCGCCACAGAGCGGCGGAGCCGGCGGCTACCCCGGCGGCCTGTCTGTCGCGGCGGCCTACTCCTCCGCACTCGGCCAGGGATTTCCGGCCGCCGCCAGGTCCGCCGCTCCCTACATCTCGGCTGCTCACGGCTTCGGTGGCGACCAGGCCGCTGCCGCCGCTTACTTCGCTGCCCACCACGGCTTCGGCGCTGCCAGGCCTGATGGTGAGTCAAGGCCTGATACAGCTGCTGCATCCCGCCTTCATCTGTCTGAGCTGCTGCATCCCGCCTTCATCTGTCTGAGCTGCTGCATCCCGCCTTCATCTGTCTGAGCTGCTGCATCCCGCCTTCATCTGTCTGAGCTGCTGCATCCCGCCTTCATCTGTCTGAGCTGCTGCATCCCGCCTTCATCTGTCTGAGCTGCTGCATCCCGCCTTTATCTGTCTGAGCTGCTGCATCCCGCCCTCATTTGCCCTGTCTACCCCTCATCTCCCCCTGCCTGTCCCTCATTTCCCCCTGTTTGTCCCTCATCTCCCCCTGCCTGTCCCTCATCTCCCCCTGCCTGTCCCTCATCTCCCCCTGCCTGTCCCTCATCTCCCCCTGTTTGTCCCTCATCTCCCCCTGCCTGTCCCTCATCTCCCCCTGCCTGTCCCTCATCTCCCCCTGCCTGTCCCTCATCTCCCCCTGCCTGTCCCTCATCTCCCCCTGTCTGTCCCTCATCTCCCCCTGCCTGTCCCTCATCTCCCCCTGCCTGTCCCTCATCTCCCCCTGCCTGTCCCTCATCCCCCCTGCCTGTCCCTCATCTCCCACTGCCTGTCCCTCATCTCCCACTGCCTGTCCCTCATCTCCCACTGCCTGTCCCTCATCTCCCACTGCCTGTCCCTCATCTCCCCCTGCCTGTCCCTCATCCCCCCTGCCTGTCCCTCATCTCCCACTGCCTGTCCCTCATCTCCCCCTGCCTGTCCCTCATCTCCCACTGCCTGTCCCTCATCTCCCACTGCCTGTCCTTCATCTCCCACTGCCTGTCTCTCTACTCTCCACCAATTGCTTTACTTTTCCTTTTAGTCATCCTCTCCTCCCCTTTCTCAATCACAGCCTGGCTATTTTTACTGACTTTATCAAACAAATTCCTCTGGCTTCATTCTCTGGCTCCATTCTCACCTTTCCTACCTTTCCAACTCCTCAGCCAACTCAACCAAAGTCCGACTGTGGGAGCAAAGAGTTAGATCCCCACTGGCCTCAGAGCCCCGCCCCTGCCCGCCTTCTCAATCGGCGACCAACCCCACCAAACGAGATTGCTATCTGTAAGTCCGGCCGAGGCCCCTCGCCGTCTCAAAGATCTCAAATAAAAATCTATCTATTGTAAGAAGTCGGACCAGATAATATAGACAGACAGGCAGGCAGGACAGTCAAGATTAAAGCGAGTAGAAATTCAGAGTGATTTCATCGCATCGTGTCGTCTCTTTGGAACAGCCATCTCCCTTCGGGGGGAATCCCATTGTTTTGCCATCGCTGTCTACGACCACCTGTTGCGTGGCCGAATTTCCCAACTGACTTATAAATCAGATTACTCCAACTTTCAGGCCACTCCGCCACAGTTCCCACTTGTTCCTGTTTCCCTCATGGTCAGGATAGTCATGTTTGTTTGTTTTAATTTTTAACGAAAATAACAACAACTCCAACTACTGCCCGCAGACTTGCCGCGCGACTCAGAGGGTGTCAGAGTTGGCGCCGGCCTCGGCAAAGGCAAGAAGATGCGCAAGCCGCGCACCATCTACTCCAGCCTCCAGCTGCAGCAGCTTAACAGGCGGTTCCAGCGCACCCAGTACCTGTCACTGCCTGAGCGGGCTGAGCTGGCAGCCAGCCTGGGGCTCACGCAGACTCAGGTGAGTGAATATTCAGTTGTGATTTGATGGGGAAATGGACTGAGATAGGGATAGACAGGGATAGGCAAGAATAGACATGGGATAGACATGGGATAGACAGGGATAGACAGGGATAGACAGGGATAGACAGGGATAGACAGGGATAGACAGGGATAGACAGGGATAGACAGGGATAGACAGGGATAGACAGGGATAGACAGGGATAGACAGGGATAGACAGGGATAGACAGGGATAGACAGGGATAGACAGGGATAGACAGGGATAGACAGGGATAGACAGGGATAGACAGGGATAGACAGGGATAGACAGGGATAGACAGGGATAGACAGGGATAGAAAGGGATAGACAGGGATAGACAGGGATAGACAGGGATAGAAAGGGATAGACACAACGTTAGCAATGCTAGAGTAGCCTTTAAAAAGCGACATCCCCGCGAAGAGTGAAGAAGCAACAAAAAGGAAAAGAAAACTTCTCCCCTACCGATGCCAAAAACGCCCCGAGGACTCAAATAGAATTGTTTTGGATTGCGTGACGGCCCGCGAATGTCCTCTCAGCGTTCTGCGGGGCGGGCTCTTCCTCGCCACTCGTCAGCGCGCATGGTTGGTGGCGTGCGCGCCGTGACGCAACTGTTGCATCCTTGAAGTTGGGAGGAATGCATGGAGAGTTCTAGCCTATTCTCACTCTCTCCTGAGGGCGCCATTGTGCCACTCTATTCTGCTTTATATCTCTAAAATGCTTTGAGCTATTGTCTTTATAGAGGCCTTTGACTTATCAATAATTTTTCCCTCTTAACTCAATATTTCAGGTGAAGATTTGGTTTCAGAACAAGCGGTCCAAGTATAAGAAACTGCTGAAGCAGGGCCAGGACCCGCAGAACCTGGTTGACAGCATGAACGCCGACGATGAGGAATTTTCTGATGACGTGAGTTCTTTGGGATTTTGATGAAGCAGAGTTTTAGTGGGTAGCAGAGCAGTCCTGAAGGATCGGGTGAGGGGTAGCGGAGCAGTCCTGAAGGATCGGGTGAGGGGTAGCGGAGCAGTCCTGAAGGATCGGGTGAGGGGTAGCGGAGCAGTCCTGAAGGATCGGGTGAGGGGTAGCGGAGCAGTCCTGGAGGATCGGGTGAGGGGTAGCGGAGCAGTCCTGAAGGATCGGGTGAGGGGTAACGGAGCAGTCCTGAAGGATCGGGTGAGGGGTAACGGAGCAGTCCTGGAGGATCGGGTGAGGGGTAGCGGATTGAATGGGGGGCAAGTGAATCGTCAGATTTTGGGATAGAAAAGAATTTCAGAATCCTTAATGAGACAGCAGTCTTTTAGTTGAAAAAAAACGGATAAGAGGATTCAAACAAAGTTAAAAATTTTAATCTAGATAAAAAAACCGATTCTTTCCAGGAAATGATGATGAAGAACGAAGCGAACAGTCCGATAAAGTCTGAAGCGATCATCCCGATGCACCAGCTTCCCCAGCATCCCCAGCTTCATCAGCATTTTCAACAGCGCCAGCAACAGCTTGACTCGGCTAACGAAGCCTGCGAAGCTGACTCCTTGGATTCGAACTCCCGACCTCCGCCTCCGCCGACAACTCACGGATCCTCCGAGGCTGAAGCCGACGCCGCTGGAAGCGGCGACTCGGGAGTTCCGGAAATTCAGAAGCCGCAGCCGCTGCCTCCGCCGCCACCGGCCCTGCTTGGTGAAGTTGGTGCACCTGGAGGAGGCGCCAGTGGCCCCCTGATATCGCAGTTGCTCCCGCATCAGCACGCGCTCCAGCATCAGCACGCACTGCAGCAACATCATCAGCAGCAGCATTCTCAGCTGCATTCGTATAGCGGAGACTGGGAGCAATCGCATCATCTCCATGGCAACGCCTACCAGCTGCCGATGTCGCCTCATCCAGGCTACAGTTACCACGGAAACCCGTACTGGTACAGCGGCGGCTATCAGCAGCAGGTGTACAACCATCAGGAGTGCTGATCTGGACGCGCCTGAGACCGACATTCCCATTCGAGTATCTCTCAAGCCTACCGGCTTAACAACTATAAATTAGTCAATAGATTAAACTTAAGCTCGGTACAAAAATATACTTTTGTTACTAGGGCCGGTCGGTATAAATGCAGTTTGGTAGTTGCACAGCGTCCAATATATCCGTGCCCCCACTGCTCACTTGAATTGCTGCTTTTTCTCCCATTGTTTCGCTTTTGTCGGCCGTTTCAATAATATACATTTTTTCTCTGCTTTTTTCTTACACAAAATTTTCCTAATATAACTGTTGCTTGTTTGTCCGCGCTTCTGGTTTGTGCGTTGGTTTCCGCTAATATTCATTATGCTTTTAATACGCGCTCCGAAGCTCACCTTATAGCCCCCACCACCCCTACAGCACCTGTAGCAATATCTTTTGCATACTATCTGCAATAACAGAATTTGAAATATAAAAATATGAAGAATTTATATGCAGGAATTGTGCAATCTAATATATGTTTATACAAGCTCTGTGTAGCTCAGTGCTAAAAAAACCCATATGTCTGTTCCGAACATTGAATTTAATTTTGAAAGATTTTCGCAACGTTGTTTGAGAATTGGAAATGTACTTCAAATGCCGCAGATGATTGATAACAAAGACAACAGATACCGACTCAAATGGCCATTGCAGCGACACAAGAACAAGATGATATGTTACAAGATGAATGCCAGCTAAGACAAAGGCCATAAATTTCAGAGGCATGTTGGTCTGGCGGTTGGCAGTCTGAATAGAAAATCCGAGTTCACGCTGTGCCCCCCCCCCCAGCCGAGCACAGGCCAGAGGCAGTTGTGTCGAGAAGCGCTGAAATTTGAGACGCCGGGCACAAACGCCGCTCCGTCATGAGCAGGAGGCCGCGGCTTGGTGCCACCCGCCACAGAACTTGCCATGAGTTCCAAACGAATTCGAGACACAGAGAGACAGTGGAGGGTAGGGGAGGGCGGGCGGACCTCCCCCTGCTCCCCCCTGTAATTAGCGGGTACCTTCGCCCAAGCAAAGGGGGGGGGTTGCCTCCTGCCAACCCTCCCCCCTTCCCTCGGGATGGGCTCGGGGCTCAAGGTAAAAAAAAATCGCCGGGGACTCATCGCTTATGGTTTGAAAGCAACTTTTGGCCAAGCAGAACCGGCCTGCCCTGTCCTGCTCAGTCACCGAGGACCAGAATGCACAGACGGGCGCTCTGGCTGGTGTGCGGGCCTTGGTGTGTGGTGTGCGATGGTCGAGCCTTTGAATTGTGGAGGTGGGCGGATCCACCCTGGGGAAGAGGGAATAAGACTCTGGAGGCAACGAATCCTTCCTACGGGCCTTGGAGATTAGGCCCCGCCTAGCCCTGTCCTCAGTCTCTTTCTCCAAAGCTAATTCTCCATCATCATTTTGTTGCTATGCTAAATGAACGAAAATCGCTATTATTGCATTGTGTTGTGCCTGACTGCTAGGCCAGTGCCAGGACAAGCTTTGAAAGTTTGTTTTAAACAGGTTAGTTTAATGCAAAAGCGTGTGATCGAGTCAGATTAAATCGAATAATATGGCTTGTTGGTGAAAGAGACACGCGCTGGTCAGGCCATGGAGGAGAATGGATCGCTGATTCGATGCACTCGTTGGGGGGGGGGGCTCGCTCATGCAACTCTGGGGATATGGGGGGGGCACACGACCCCTCAGGTGAGTCCTCGAGTTGAGTAGGCTGGATTCAAGCCTCAGGTGCGCATGGGGCCGTCCCCCCATCAGCCCTCAATCAGTAACGCGCAGCCTTAGCCAGAGCGGAGCGGCAGCAAAAGCAGCATAACAGCAGGGTTGCTTTCAACATTTGAGCGCCTTTGTTCCCTCGCCTCTCGCACAAAGGCTTGCAGCAACAAAAAGCAGACAGAAGAGCGACAGTTTTTGCTCAAAAAGCCTATTTTTTGCCTTTCTCTCCCTCTTCGAGCTGCTCAAACAATCGCTCTGAGGACTTGCTGATCGGGGAGCAGCTTAAGAGGGCCAATTAGCGATGAAAGTCAAAGGCCGCTCGGGAGGGGGGGGGGGCTAAGCAGGTAAAACAAGCAGGCAAATATTTCACCGTTTCTCTTGGGAAATGCAACAGTGGAATTCCTTTACCGATTCTACATAACCGGTGTACTCAATAATAAAATTGCGCTAATATTATGAAATTTTCATCACTGAAAACTTGAAAAATGAAAAACACACTGGCGCCTGAGTGACTCAGAGAGACAGGAGCTGCCCCGAAGCTGAAAGTGGAGGAAGAGTGGAAGGCGGAAGCAGAGAGCAGGATCTATCAGCCTCCCATTCGAACGAATTCACTTCCGGTGCGTGCGGAAGCGGCTTCAGCTCGAAATTTCGAATTTTGTTTGTCCAGTTACAAAAAAAACCCAGCCTCCGCTGCTTCATCCTCAACTGAGCAGCGAAAAAAATGGTTAATTTCTGCCTTCCGTGCGGAGGCGGCTGCCGCTGGAGTTTCGGGGGTTTTCCTTTATATATTTTTTATATATTTTAACTGCCCTGTGCTTAACTCGTTTTTATAAGCTATCAGATAGTATAAATTGATCGCCACAAACCCTAATCCTAGCCCTAATCCTGATCCTGATCCTGATCCTAATCCTAATCCCAGTCCTAATCCTAATCTAGATCCTAATCCTAATCCTAACCTTATAATCTTAATCTTAATCCTAATCCTAATTCTAATCCTAATCCTAATCCTATTCCTAGTCCTAGTCCTAATCCTAATCCTATTCCTAATCTTGATCCTAATCTAATCCCTAATCCTAATCTTATCCCTAATCCTAATCCTATCCCTAATCCTACTTTAACCGTGATCCTAATCATAATCCTAATCCTAACCCTGATCCTAATCCTAAGCCTAATGCTAATCCTAATCATAATCCCAATCCTAACCTTGATCCTAATCCTAATCCTAATGCTAATCCTAATCATAATCCTAATCCTAACCCTGATCCTAACCATAACCTCGGTCCTAACCTTAATTCTAAGAAAAACACAAAACCCTAACCGACAATGCTTTTCTGCTCTCTTTTTTCTTCCGTTTGGCCAATCAATCAGAGATCAAACGCCTCATTGAAATTTTAAAACCTCTTAATTGCTTACTCTTAGTAGAATAATTCGACTAAAAGGATTAGAAATAAATTAGTCAATCGAACTCATTTCAAATGCAAACAATGCATGAATTAGCGCGAAGAAATTCCTGGCAATCCAGCCACAGTCGATCATCGTTCATTATAGACATCGTTTCAAAAGCTCTGAGGCGTTACAACAAGTCAAGCCAACGTAGCTAGAAAACTAGATTTGCTAAACTAGTTGGTTTGAGACGGGTACTCAAACCAGTCATAGAAGGCTTGGGAACCGTTGCTCGGCTGCTGGCTCTTCTGGTGCCACGGTCGTGCATCGAAACCCTTTGACTGCATTGTGCCGTAGGCTGAAGCTTCTTGGTGGCACCATCGGTTGAGCTGATGGCTGCTGGCGGCTGATGGAGCGGAGGCTGATGCTGATGCTGCTCCCAGATTTTCCGCCAGTTGCTGATGTACTGGCTAAATGTTGACTTCCGTGTTTGGAGGCTGCGGGCGGACAGCGGGTTGAATGAAAATTCCATGTGCTACTTTCACTTTGCCATGCATCAATAGTGTGTGATGTGCGATTTTCACTTTGCCATGCATCAATAGTGTGTGATGTGCGATTTTCACTTTGCCATGTATCAATAGTGTGTGATGTGCGATTTTCACTTTGCCATGTATCAGTAGTGTGTGATGTGCGATTTTCACTTTGCCATTTATCAATAGTGTGTGATGTGCGATTTTCACTTTGCCATGCATCAGTAATGTGTGATGTGCGATTTTCACTTTGCCATGTATCAATAGTGTGTGATGTGCGATTTTCACTTTGCCATGTATCAGTAGTGTGTGATGTGCGATTTTCACTTTGCCATTTATCAATAGTGTGTGATGTGCGATTTTCACTTTGCCATGCATCAGTAATGTGTGATGTGCGATTTTCACTTTGCCATGTATCAATAGTGTGTGATGTGCGATTTTCACTTTGCCATGTATCAGTAGTGTGTGATGTGCGATTTTCACTTTGCCATTTATCAATAGTGTGTGATGTGCGATTTTCACTTTGCCATGCATCAATAGTGTGTGATGTGCGATTTTCACTTTGCCATGCATCAATAGTGTGTGATGTGCGATTTTCACTTTGCCATGTATCAATAGTGTGTGATGTGCGATTTTCACTTTGCCATGTATCAGTAGTGTGTGATGTGCGATTTTCACTTTGCCATGCATCAATAGTGTGTGATGTGCGATTTTCACTTTGCCATGCATCAATAGTGTGTGATGTGCGATTTTCACTTTGCCATGTATCAATAGTGTGTGATGTGCGATTTTCACTTTGCCATTTATCAATAGTGTGTGATGTGCGATTTTCACTTTGCCATGTATCAGTAGTGTGTGATGTGCGATTTTCACTTTGCCATGTATCAGTAGTGTGTGATATGCGATTTTCACTTTGCCATGTATCAATAGTGTGTGATGTGCGATTTTCACTTTGCCATTTATCAATAGTGTGCGATGTGCTACTTTCACTTTGCCATTTATCAATAGTGTGTGATGTGCGATTTTCACTTTGCCATTTATCAATAGTGTGCGATGTGCTACTTTCACTTTGCCATTTATCAATAGTGTGCGATGTGCTACTTTCACTTTGCCATTTATCAATAGTGTGCGATGTGCTACTTTCACTTTGCCATGCATCAGTAATGTGTGATGTGCGATTTTCACTTTGCCATGTATCAATAGTGTGTGATGTGCGATCTGTCGTGTAAAGTCCAGCTCAGAATCCTTCTCAAGCCTCACCTGCTCGAACTCTGCGTCGCCTTCACCACCCAGACTCATCGAGTTGATCAGCAGATGAGGATCGTTGCCCAGCTTCACCAGCTTCTTGAATTTCGATCTTCGGTTTTGGAACCAAATTTTCACCTGATGGTTGCAGCGACTGCCATTCTTGCCATTATCTGCCATTATTCAGCTACATACTGAACAATCTGCCATTATTCAGCTACATAATGAACAATCTGCCATTATTCAGCTACATACTGAACAATCTGCCATTATTCAGCTACATACTGAACAATCTGCCATTATTCAACTCAGCTACATACTGAACAATCTGCCATTATTCAGCTACATACTGAACAATCTGCCATTATTCAACTCAGCTACATACTGAACAATCTGCCATTATTCAGCTACATACTGAACAATCTGCCATTATTCAACTCAGCTACATACTGAACAATCTGCCATTATTCAACTCAGCTACATACTGAACAATCTGCCATTATTCAACTCAGCTACATACTGAACAATCTGCCATTATTCACATCAGCTACACACTGAACAATCTGCCATTATTCAACTCAGCTACATACTGAACAATCTGCTATTATTCAACTCAGCTACACACTGAATAATCTGCCATTATTCAACTCAGCTACACACTGAACAATCTGCCATTATTCACATCAGCTACACACTGAACAATCTGCCATTATTCAACTCAGCTACATACTGAACAATCTGCCATTATTCAACTCAGATACATACTGAACAATCTGCTATTATTCAACTCAGCTACACACTGAACAATCTGCCATTATTCAACTCAGCTACATACTGAACAATCTGCCATTATTCAACTCAGCTACATACTGAACAATCTGCCATTATTCAACTCAGATACATACTGAACAATCTGCCATTATTCAACTCAGCTACACACTGAACAATCTGCCATTATTCAACTCAGCTACACACTGAACAATCTGCCATTATTCAACTCAGCTACATACTGAACAATCTGCCATTATTCAACTCAGCTACATACTGAACAATCTGCCATTATTCAACTCAGATACATACTGAACAATCTGCCATTATTCAACTCAGCTACACACTGAACAATCTGCCATTATTCAACTCAGCTACACACTGAACAATCTGCCATTATTCAACTCAGCTACACACTGAACAATCTGCCATTATTCAGCTCAGCTACATACTGAACAATCTGCCATTATTCAGCTCAGCTACATACTGAACAATCTGCCATTATTCAACTCAGCTACATACTGAACAATCTGCCATTATTCAGCTCAGCTACATACTGAACAATCTGCCATTATTCAGCTCAGCTACATACTGAACAATCTGCCATTATTCAGCTCAGCTACATACTGAACAATCTGCCATTATTCAGCTCAGCTACATACTGAACAATCTGCTATTATTCGATAGAAGTTTGCAACTTCCCGAGCCTGTTGCTTCTCCAGTTCGATTGCAAATTTCAAGGTTCGAACAATTTGGACAAGCAACTGATCAAACCTCCAGAAGCTGTCGCAGGGCAGAGGGTTTCGAAGCCGTTGAATAGAAAAAAGGTGGCCAGGAACTTCAAACAAAAACTGACTCACAAAAAGTCACCGCCTGCAGGCAGCCCCATCTGGCGCCATTCAGTTGCAGATAATTGCAGGCCTCACTGCTCCTGCCGCCACCTGAGCTGCTCCCACCTGGCTGGAGACTTTGGGCGGCGAAGGTCTCTCTCTCTCTCTCTCTCTACCTTTCTCTCTCTCTCTCTCTTTGAGAAGAAAAGTGGATCGCTGCACGAGTTTGATTTTCCTCCTGTCGAGCCTGACAGTTTGTCAGTTTTTCAAGCAGCGGCATTCGGGAAAAATGAAAGCTAAGAGAGGTCATAACAGCTGAGAGAGGTGATAACAACTAAGAGAGGTCATACACAGCTGAGAGAAGTCATACACAGCTGAAAGAGGTGATAACAACTAAGAGAGGTCATACACAGCTGAGAGAAGTCATACACAGCTGAGAGAGGTGATAACAACTAAGAGAGGTCATACACAGCTGAGAGAAGTCATACACAGCTGAGAGAGGTGATAACAACTAAGAGAGGTCATACACAGCTGAGAGAAGTCATACACAGCTGAGAGAGGTTATAACAACTAAGAGAGGTCATACACAGCTGAGAGAAGTCATACACAGCTGAGAGAGGTTATAACAACTAAGAGAGGTCATACACAGCTGAGAGAGGTCATACACAGCAAAGAGAGGTCATACACAGCTGAGAGAGGTCATATACAGCTAAGAGAGGTCATAAAAAGCTAAGAGAGGTCATACACAGCTGAGAGAGGTCATATACAGCTAAGAGAGGTCGTACACAGCAAAGAGAGGTCATACACAGCTAAGAGAGGTGATAACAACTAAGAGAGGTCATACACAGCTAAGAGAGGTCATAAACAGCTAAGAGTGGTCATACACAGCTAAGAGAGGTCATTAACAGCTAAGAGCAGTCATAAACAGCTAAGAGCGGTCTGCTCAAATGCTACTCACCTGAGTCTGCGTGAGCCCCAGGCTGGCTGCCAGCTCAGCCCGCTCAGGCAATGACAGGTTCTGGGTGCGCTGGAACCGCCTGTTGAGCTGCTGCAGCTGGAGGCTGGAGTAGATGGTGCGCGGCTTGCGCAATCGGCGCAGCTTCTTGTTGCCAGACGGCAGGAGCACGAGGCAGCCTGCGGCTGTGCGGCAATGGCAGGAATGTTCAGAAGCCGTATTTTGCTGAGATTTTCGGGTCAATCCAGTTTAAATGGCCATACGAGATATAGAGACTTGGTGCAGAGACAGTGCGTGAGACTGTATGAGATGGAATGGGAAGATGAGGAAGTGAAAGGGAGAACTGGGAAGCGGGTAGAAAGGGTGAGGGACAGACAGGGGGAGATGAGGGACAGACAGGGGGAGATGAGGGACAGACAGAAGAGATGAGGGACAGACAGGGGGAGATGAGGGACAGACAGGGGGAGATGAGGGACAGACAGGGGGAGATGAGGGACAGACAGGGGGAGATGAGGGACAGACAGGGGAGATGAAGGCGGGATGCAGCAGCTCAGACAGATGAAGGCGAGATGCAGCAGCTCAGACAGATGAAGGCGGGATGCAGCAGCTCAGACAGATGAAGGCGGGATGCAGCAGCTCAGACAGATGAAGGCGAGATGCAGCAGCTCAGACAGATGAAGGCGAGATGCAGCAGCTCAGACAGATGAAGGCGGGATGCAGCAGCTCAGACAGATGAAGGCGGGATGCAGCAGCTCAGACAGATGAAGGCGGGATGCAGCAGCTCAGACAGATGAAGGCGAGATGCAGCAGCTCAGACAGATGAAGGCGAGATGCAGCAGCTCAGACAGATGAAGGCGGGATGCAGCAGCTCAGACAGATGAAGGCGGGATGCAGCAGCTCAGACAGATGAAGGCGGGATGCAGCAGCTGTATCAGGCCTTGACTCACCATCAGGCCTGGCAGCGCCGAAGCCGTGGTGGGCAGCGAAGTAAGCGGCGGCAGCGGCCTGGTCACCACCGAAGCCGTGAGCAGCCGAGATGTAGGGAGCGGCGGACCTGGCGGCGGCCGGAAATCCCTGGCCGAGTGCTGAGGAGTAGGCCGCCGCGACAGACAGGCCGCCGGGGTAGCCGCCGGCACCGCCGCTCTGTGGCGAGAAGTCCGGACCGTCAGGCTGCTCCGGGGCGAACCTGGCGGCTGTCTGCATCCCTGATTGTTGAAGATAACAGCGCAGTTGTTTCCGAGTGATCAATTGGCACCCGATAGGAGCTGTCAGTGCCAATTTACACCATTCGAATGCAGGCCAAAAGCCATGGGGGAGAAATGCAGCTCTCACTGGCAGCTGGATGCTATTGGCTCAGAAAGCTTCCCAAGTTTTTTACGAGAGAACGAAGACAACGCTTGGGAGAATCCTTGAATACCTCCGCATCTTGCAATAACTATTTTCATCTCAATTTATGACATGCCGGTCTCATACTCTGCTGTACATCTTAGCCATCTCCAAGCTGCACTCAGCCACCCCCAAGCTGCACTCAGCCACCTCCAAGCTGCACTCAGCCACCCCCAAGCTGCACTCAGCCACCTCCAAGCTACACTCAGCAACCTCCAAGCTACACTCAGCCACCTCCAAGCTACACTCAGCCACCTCCAAGCTACACTCAGCCACCTCCAAGCTACACTCAGCCACCTCCAAGCTACACTCAGCCACCTCCAAGCTACACTGAGCCACCTCCAAGCTACACTCAGCAACCTCCAAGCTACACTCAGCCACCTCCAAGCTACACTCAGCCACCTCCAAGCTACACTCAGCCACCTCCAAGCTACACTGAGCCACCTCCAAGCTACACTCAGCCACCTCCAAGCTACACTCAGCCACCTCCAAGCTACACTCAGCCACCTCCCAGCTACACTCAGCCACCTTCAAGCTGAAGCGAATCCAACCAAGCCAATTTTCATGTTACTTGGACTCAAATGCTAAAAGCAAATAATTTTCCCTGAAAGGGGTCAAAGCAGCGAGCTGCGAGGCTTGGCATTAGATGTCATGCGGGCTTTCTGGCTGGACGAGTGGCGGGGGGGTTGCAGTGTAGGCTCCGTTCCCTCGCCCGCCTCGCTCTATTAATTACCGACTTCCTCTTCCGCGCTTGGCGGGGAGAGGGCCACCTCCTGTCCAACCCCAACCCCTCGACTTCCCTTTTGACTTTTCTCCACTGTCTTTTATTTCTGCTTCTCCTCTTGTGCATTCGGACAAGCCGCCTTCGACAAGCTACAAAGACCAAGGTTGGGTAATTATCTGATGCCAGCAGCCCTAGAAACAGCTGCAATTACCCCCCCCCCTTATCCTCCCGTTCCCCGGCCCCCAGATTTCTGTTCTGCTGCTGCCGCCCCCGGCAAATTCATAAGCTGCGCCTCATTTCCGATTCCAGCAGCAGCTATCACAAGTTTTTTATTTTAATTTAAACAACATCTTTTATGGTGGAGTTGCAATTAGCTTGTCTGCTGAAAATTTTCACTTAGTCATTAAATTATAATTAACTCTTTTTGCCAGACAGCGAGACAGAAATTACTGCACTCAGGAGAAACGTGAAAGTGAAAAGAAAAGGGGAGTGAGAGTGAAGGCAACTGAGAGAGTGAAGGGGAGTGAGAGTGAAGGCAACTGAGAGAGTGAAGGGGAGTGAGAGTGAAGGCAACTGAGAGAGTGAAGGGGAATGAGAGTGAAGGGGAGTGAGAGTGAAGGGGAGTGAGAGTGAAGGCAACTGAGAGAGTGAAGGGGACTGAGAGAGTGAAGGGGAGTGAGAGTGAAGGGGAGTGAGAGTAAGGGGAATGAGAGAGTGAAGGGGATTGAGAGAGTGAAGGGGAGTGAGAGTGAAGGGGAGTGAGAGTGAAAGGGGGTGAGAGTGAAGGGGAGTGAGAGTGAAGGGGACTGAGAGAATGAAGGGGAGTGAGAGTGAAGGGGAGTGAGAGTGAAGGGGAGTGAGAGTGAAGGGGAGTGAGAGTGAAGGGGAGTGAGAGAGTGAAGGGGACTGAGAGAGTGAAGGGGAGTGAGAGTGAAGGGGAATGAGAGAGTGAAGGGGAATGAGAGAGTGAAGGGGACTGAGAGAGTGAAGGGGAGTGAGAGTGAAGGGGAGTGAGAGTGAAGGGGAATGAGAGAGTGAAGGGGACTGAGAGAGTGAAGGGGAGTGAGAGTGAAGGGGAGTGAGAGTGAAGGGGAGTGAGAGTGAAGGGGAGTGAGAGTGAAGGGGAGTGAGAGTGAAGGGGAGTGAGAGAGTGAAGGGGACTGAGAGAGTGAAGGGGAGTGAGAGTGAAGGGGAATGAGAGAGTGAAAGGGAATGAGAGAGTGAAGGGGACTGAGAGAGTGAAGGGGAGTGAGAGTGAAGGGGACTGAGAGAGTGAAGGGGACTGAGAGAGTGAAGGGGAGTGAGAGTGAAGGGGAGTGAGAGTGAAGGGGAATGAGAGAGTGAAGGGGACTGAGAGAGTGAAGGGGAGTGAGAGTGAAGGGGAGTGAGAGTGAAGGGGAGTGAGAGTGAAGGGGAGTGAGAGTGAAGGGGAGTGAGAGTGAAGGGGAGTGAGAGTGAAGGGGAGTGAGAGTGAAGGGGAGTGAGAGTGAAGGGGAGTGAGAGTGAAGGGGAGTGAGAGTGAAGGGGAGTGAGAGTTAACTTGCAGTTCCACCCAACTGGGCTGACAGTAAATTAAAGCAGAAATCCTTACAAGCTTAGATTTGATTCATTTTCAATTGAACAATATATTTATTTAGACATGTCACAATCATTTTTTCATCCCCCAAATTCGCACACAGGTAAGTAACGGTATAATTAAGTAAATAATTATAATAAAATAGTAATTTAATCGATACGTAAATGCACTAGAATGGCTACGCAGCAGGACGAACAAGCAAAGCAAACACTGCCAGTGGGAGAGCTTTCAAGTTTCTATCAAATTCGCAAAAAATAGTTTAATCTGGTTTTTTAAGCATTTAAACAGCAATAAACAGCCACTTTATGCTACTAAGAGTAGAAAGCAGCAGTTTTTAGCGCGGGGAGAGTCGCGCAATGAGAGGAGTCTCAGGTAACCCCGCCATAGAGACTAGAAGCCTTCAATTTGCTGAACTCTTCAATCGCTGCGGCCGCCTCTGCAACAAGCTGGTCGCGCAGACTGGACTGTTCGTCTTTCAAGGCGGCTGAGTCAGTCTGCTGCTCCTGGCGTTGTGAGCCGCCGCGTGACAGCACCCAGGCGTGGCAAAGGACGTCTATGGCAGTGAGGCGGGCCGCCTTGTCCACCACTAGGAGACGGTTGATGAGATCCTTGGCGGCTGCGGTGTGAGATTTCGAATTCAAATTTATGTAGAGGTGTGGAGTGACAATGGGATGTGGAGTGACAATGAGATGTGGAGTGACAATGGGATGTGGAGTGACAATGGGATGTGGAGTGACAATGGGATGTGGAGTGACAATGGGATGTGGAGTGACAATGGGATGTGAAGTGACAATGGGATGTGAAGTGACAATGGGATGTGAAGTGACAATGGGATGTGGAGTGACAATGAGATGTGGAGTGACAATGGGATGTGGAGTGACAATGGGATGTGGAGTGACAATGGGATGTGGAGTGACAATGGGATGTGGAGTGACAATGGGATGTGAAGTGACAATGGGATGTGAAGTGACAATGGGATGTGAAGTGACAATGGGATGTGGAGTGACAATGAGATGTGGAGTGACAATGAGATGTGGAGTGACAATGGGATGTGGAGTGACAATGGGATGTGGAGTGACAATGGGATGTGGAGTGACAATGGGATGTGGAGTGACAATGGGATGTGAAGTGACAATGGGATGTGGAGTGACAATGGGATGTGGAGTGACAATGGGATGTGGAGTGACAATGGGATGTGGAGTGACAATGGGATGTGAAGTGACAATGGGATGTGAAGTGACAATGGGATGTGAAGTGACAATGGGATGTGGAGTGACAATGAGATGTGGAGTGACAATGGGATGTGGAGTGACAATGGGATGTGGAGTGACAATGGGATGTGGAGTGACAATGGGATGTGGAGTGACAATGGGATGTGAAGTGACAATGGGATGTGAAGTGACAATGGGATGTGAAGTGACAATGGGATGTGGAGTGACAATGAGATGTGGAGTGACAATGAGATGTGGAGTGACAATGAGATGTGGAGTGACAATGGGATGTGGAGTGACAATGGGATGTGGAGTGACAATGGGATGTGGAGTGACAATGGGATGTGAAGTGACAATGGGATGTGAAGTGACAATGGGATGTGAAGTGACAATGGGATGTGGAGTGACAATGAGATGTGGAGTGACAATGGGATGTGGAGTGACAATGAGATGTGGAGTGACAATGGGATGTGGAGTGACAATGGGATGTGGAGTGACAATGAGATGTGGAATGACAATGGGATGTGGAGTGACAATGAGATGTGGAGTGACAATGGGATGTGGAGTGACAATGGGGTGTGGATTGACAATGGGATGTGGATTGACATGGGGATGTGGAGTGACAATGGGATGTGGATTGATATGGGGATGTGGAGTGACAATAGGATGTGGATTGACAATGGGATGTGGATTGACAATGGGGTGTGGATTGACATGGGGATATGGGTGACAATGGGATGTGGAGTGACAATGGGATGTGGATTGACAATGGGGTGTGGAGTTACAATGGGATGTGGATTGACAATGGGGTGTGGAGTGACAATGGGATGTGGATTGACAATGGGGTGTGGAGTTACAATGGGATGTGGATTGACAATGGGATGTGGATTGACAATGGGATGTGGAGTTACAATGGGATGTGGATTGACAATGAGGGTGTGGATTGACAATGGGTGTGGAGTGACAATGGGATGTGGATTGTCATGGGGACGCGGATTGACATGGGGATGTGAATTGACAATGGGATGTGGAGTTACAATGGGATGTGGGTGACAATGGGGATGTGGGTGACAATGGGGATGTGGGTGACAATGGGGATGTGGGTGACAATGGGGATGTGGGTGACAATGGGGATGTGGGTGACAATGGGGATGTGGGTGACAATGGGGATGTGGGTGACAATGGGGATGTGGGTGACAATGGGGATGTGGGTGACAATGGGGATGTGGGTGACAATGGGGATGTGGGTGACAATGGGGATGTGGGTGACAATGGGGATGTGGGTGACAATGGGGATGTGGGTGACAATGGGGATGTGGGTGACAATGGGGATGTGGGTGACAATGGGGATGTGGGTGACAATGGGGATGTGGGTGACAATGGGGATGTGGGTGACAATGGGGATGTGGGTGACAATGGGGATGTGGGTGACAATGGGGATGTGGGTGACAATGGGGATGTGGGTGACAATGGGGATGTGGGTGACAATGGGGATGTGGGTGACAATGGGGATGTGGGTGACAATGGGGATGTGGGTGACAATGGGGATGTGGGTGACAATGGGGATGTGGGTGACAATGGGGATGTAAAGTGACAAAGGGGCAAGTGGAGTGGGTAGAGTAGAATTGAAGGGTAGTTCGGTTGGCAGGTAGGCAGGTTGGCAGGTAGGCAGGTTGGCAGGTAGGCAGGTAGGCAGGTAGGCAGGTAGGCAGGTAGGCAGGTAGGCAGGTAGGCAGGTAGCCAGCGCACTCACGGGCGGACACGTGGTCCCAGTAGGGGCTGAGGTACTCAAAGGTGCCAGTCTTGATCATCTGGAACAGCTCTGACTGGCGCCGGTCCCGACTGCGGAACGGGGGGAAGCCGCACAGCAAGATGTAGGCAATGACGCCCAGGGCCCACATGTCCACTTCGAGTCCATAGCCTGGAATGGGAGAGTGGACTTGTTTTTAATTAGATTTAATTGGCAACCCAATGGATAAGAGGGAGTGGCAACCCACTGGATAAGGAGTGGCAACCCAATGGATAAGAGTGGCAACCCAATGGATAAGGAGTGGCAACCCAATAGATAAGAGGAAGTGGCAACTCAATGGATAAGGAGCGGCAACCCAATGGATAAGGAGTGGCAACCCAAATGGATAAGAGAGAGTGGCAACCCACTGGATAAGGAGTGACAACCCAATGGATAAGGAGTGGCAACCCAATGGATAAGAGGGAGTGGCAACCCACTGGATAAGGAGTGACAACCCAATGGATAAGGAGTGGCAACCCAATAGATAAGAGAGAGTGGCAACCCAATAGATAAGAGGGAGTGGCAACCCAATGGATAAGGAGTGGCAACCCAATGGATAAGGAGTGGCAACCCAATGGATAAGGAGTGGCAACCCAATGGATAAGGAGCGGCAACCCAATAGATAAGAGAGAGTGGCAACCCAATAGATAAGAGAGAATGGCAACGCAATGGATAAGGAGTGGCAACCCAATGGATAAGGAGTGGCAACCCAATGGATAAGAGAGAATGGCAACGCAATGGATAAGGAGTGGCAACCCAATGGATAAGGAGTGGCAACCCAATGGATAAGGAGTGGCAACCCAATGGATAAGGAGCGGCAACCCAATAGATAAGAGAGAGTGGCAACCCAATGGATAAGGAGTGGCAACGCAATGGATAAGGAGTGGCAACCCAATGGATAAGGAGTGGCAACCCAATGGATAAGAGAGAATGGCAACGCAATGGATAAGGAGTGGCAACCCAATGGATAAGGAGTGGCAACCCAATGGATAAGGAGTGGCAACCCAATGGATAAGGAGTGGCAACCCAATGGATAAGGAGTGGCAACCCAATGGATAAGAGTGGCAACCCAATGGATGAGAGAGTGGCAACACACTGGATAAGGAGTGGCAACCAAATAGATAAGTGAGAGTGGCAACCCAATGGATAAGGAGCGGCAACCTAATGGATAAGGAGTGGCAACCCAGTGGATAAGAGTGGCAACCGAATGGATAAAGGGGAGTCCTATTAGACATAAGCCTGCTGATAATACTTTGGGACTGATACAAATGAACCGATTGAACTTAATGGAACAGGAACTGTCCCGCGCGCTCTCTTTGTGGCGCCCCAGCCCCGACTATCTTTCTAACTGTTCACAGGAAGCTCAAGAAGCCAATTTAATAATAGTTGCCAGGTGGCAAACTTGAGACGCCATTGTGTTGACAGGAAGCAAGGTAAAGGGACGCAGAGAGAAGAGACTTTCCAAGTAAATTAAGTTCCTCATAAACTCTAGTAGGACTTCAAGTCGGTCAAGTCGTGCAGGCTGATTAGTTCAAACTACTAAGGACAATCTAAACTATGCAGTTTTTGTTAATATAAAATGATTTGTATAGTAAATATGAACTTATAAATCCAGGATAAACCTGACATCCTGTCGTCATCCCTCGGATGATTTAAACGTTCTCCCCTCGGTAACAAAATTTCTAATCGTAATCTAATTTTTCCCTTTTTCCTCTCACCTGATTCAAAATCAACAGGAAGGGCGCAGCACCTGTCATCGGCTCACCTGTCTCCGACAGAATCTCCGGGGCGACGTAGGTTGGCGTGCCGCAAACAGTAAAGATTGCCTCTTCAACCTCCATTGCCAGGCCGAAGTCGCCGAGCTTTAAACTGATCTTGTTGTCTTTGCTGCGGTACACCTGCAAATTATCAGACTATCAGTGCAGTCGGGAGCCTCCCAGGATAATCAGAGACTATCAGTGCAGTCGGGAGCCTCCCAGGATAATCAGAGACTATCAGTGCAGTCGGAAGCCTCCCAGGATAATCAGAGACTATCAGTGCAGTCGGGAGCCTCCCAGGATAATCAGAGACTATCAGTGCAGCCGGGAGCCTCCCAGGATAATCAGAGACTATCAGTGCAGTCGGGAGCCTCCCAGGATAATCAGAGACTATCAGTGCAGTCGGGAGCCTCCCAGGATAATCAGAGACTATCAGTGCAGTCGGGAGCCTCCCAGGATAATCAGAGACTATCAGTGCAGTCGGGAGCCTCCCAGGATAATCAGAGACTATCAGTACAGTCGGGAGCCTCCCAGGATAATCAGACTATTAGTGCAGTCGGGAGCCTCCCAGGATAATCAGAGACTATTAGTGCAGTCGGGAGCCTCCCAGGATAATCAGAGACAAATCATTGCAGCCAGGAGCCTCCCAGGATAATCAGAGACTATCAGTACAGTCGGGAGCCTCCCAGGATAATCAGAGACTATCAGTGCAGTCGGGAGCCTCCCAGGATAATCAGAGACTATCAGTGCAGTCGGGAGCCCTCTTGGATAGTCAGAGACTTACCCAGGAAAGTCTTTCCTCCTACTCTCATTAAGGGCGTGGAATTCAATGACTACAAAGAGAGTAGCTGATATTTGCCAAGAGAATTTTCTACGAGCCTCACGGGTAGGCCCGAGGCTCCGACCCGATGAATTTTGCTCTGGTTGCTATTGGAAACTGTGAAGTTGACAAACTCAAAGGGAGAGGCGGTGGGTAGGCAGATCTTTTGCTACAAAGCAGCAGCCGGGAGAGACTGAGGGACGGAGAGGGGAAACGGGAATGGGTAATGATGTGAAGTAGTTTGGTAGCTGAACTTCCGCGGGCACTGCTTGAATGGGAAAATGAGTGTGAGGGGAGAGAGGGTCCGAGAAAGAAAGCACCCGAAGAGGCAACGCAGGTATGGAAGCCAGAAAACGGAGGGATTTTGCGTGGAAAAGAGCCAGCCTGCGGATGCAAGTCTGGGAAACAATAGACTTCCTCTAACCCCCACTACCTAGAAGGCAGACTCAAAGACATTGCGGGGGCAATGGCACGCTCCTTTAGCAACGCTCTGTCGCCTTGCTATCGGCCGACTCAGAGGAAAAACTTCCAAGACTAGGGAAGAAGCCGCAATTGCTTCTGCGTACACACTTCTGCGCCTTCTCAGCCACTGCCCAAATCCCCAATCAGTGCCAGCTGATGCCACTGTCCAGCTCACCAGCAGGTTCTCCGGCTTCAAGTCACGATGCACAATCCGCCTGCTGTGCAGATAGTGCAGCGCCCCGGCGATGTCCGCCACCATGCTGGAGGCCTGGATCTCGTTGAACTTTACCACCTGACTAATCGCGTCGAACAGGTCGCCGCCTTTGACGAGCTCCATGATGAGGTAGATCTCGGCTTTGGTCTCGTACTCATCGACGAGGCGCACAATGTTGGGGTGCCGGCAGAGCCGCATGATTCGCACCTCGTTCAGCACCATGTGCTCCTTGCCGCGCAGTTTCTTCTTGTCGATCACCTTGGCCGCGTACTCGTTGCCGCTGTCCCGCTTGACGCAGGCGCGCACCACGGCGAAATTGCCGTCGCCCAGAGTCCGTCCGAGGTCGTACCGTTCGAATACGTAGCGCGTGGACGAGATTGGCCGAATCAGTGGCCGCTTGCGGTCGGTTGGTGCCGCTGCCTTGTCTGTCGACTCTTTCGGCTCGGACGCCTCAGGTTCGGCGGCGGCGGCAGCGGTGACGGTGGCCTCGGCAGCCGCTTCAGCAGCCGCCTCCTCGTGAACTGGCGAAAGCGGAACCGCTGGGACCCCCGACTCTGACGCATCGTCATCAGCGTCCTCTTGCGCGGCGGAAGCTACACGGGGCAGCACCACGGGCTCCAGCTGCGGCGGCTCGCCCTCCTGCGGCGGCGGTTTCTCAGCGTCGGTGGCTTTCTCAGCGTTCGCCTCCTCAGCCGGCTCCGCCCTGGCGCGGCTCGCCCCGATCGGAGGCAGCACGGCGTGGGCCCTCGGCAGTTCGCGCTTCGCCGAAGCCGCTTCTGCCGCCGCCTCGGCCGCCGCCTGGCGCTCCCGAGCCCGACGCTCCGCTTCGGCGAGCGCCTCGGCCAGGGCGGCCGCCTCCGAGGCTTCCACGTCGGCGGAGTTGCGCAACAGCGGCAGCGGCTGGTGGCGCTTGGCGGCGGCGGCGGCGGCGGCCGTGCGATGCTGTTGCGGTTGCTGATGCTGGTGCTCGCGGACGCTGGCCAGAGCCTGCAGATCCGACTCGTCGTAGCCGCTGTCCCGCTCGTCTGTCGCCAACCGCTGCTGTTGCTGCGGCTGCTTTTGTTGCTGTTGTTGCTGCTTTTGCTGGTGCAGACGCGGCTGCTGCCGATGCTGCTGCATCTGCTGGCGGCGCATCTGGCGCCGCTTCAATCGGCGCTCCCAGTCGTTTAGAAGGTCGCGCACCCAGGGTTGCCGGGGTACAGCTCCTCCAGCAGGTCTTCCACCTGTCAGCGGGAGATTTGCGGAACGGGTAGCTAACTAACTAACTAACTAACTAACTAACTAACTAACTAACTAACTAACTAACTAACTAACTAACTAACTAACTAACTAACTAACTAACTAACTAACTAACTAACTAACTAACTAACTAACTAACTAACTAACTAACTAACTAACTAACTAACTAACTAACTAACTAACTAACTAACTAACTAACTAACTAACTAACTAACTAACTAACTAACTAACTAACTAACTAACTAACTAACTAACTAACTAACTAACTAACTAACTAACTAACTAACTAACTAACTAACTAACTAACTAACTAACTAACTAACTAACTAACTAACTAACTAACTAACTAACTAACTAACTAACTAACTAACTAACTAACTAACTAACTAACTAACTAACTAACTAACTAACTAACTAACTAACTAACTAACTAACTAACTAACTAACTAACTAACTAACTAACTAACTAACTAACTAACTAACTAACTAACTAACTAACTAACTAACTAACTAACTAACTAACTAACTAACTAACTAACTAACTAACTAACTAACTAACTAACTAACTAACTAACTAACTAACTAACTAACTAACTAACTAACTAACTAACTAACTAACTAACTAACTGACTGACTATCTAACTAAAAATCAGGTCTTTCTTCAACGCACCTGCGCTATTTCGATTGCGTCTTCCACGCAGCCCACAAACAGGTCGTCATCGCGAAACAGATCGCCAACATCCCGGATTTCCCGTCCGGCAATTGTGAAGATCTTTTTAAGTCGTTCTCGACGACCTCGAGAGCCGCCAAACGAGTCGGAGATGTCGGACAGAAGCTGGGCAAAGGATTGAATTCCGCGTCGGTTTAACAGCATCTTCACCACCTGGCGAGGGCGAGGACCTTCTTTAACGATTGTCACCAAGCGCGGCTGGCGCTGCACTGGCTGCTGCTGCTGCTGCTGCTGCTGCGGCTGAAGTCGACGGGCCAGACTGAGACTCGGCTTTTGCTTCTGCTGCTGCTGCTGCAGCTGCTGCGCCGATTGCTGCTGCTTGCCGCGCTGGTGCTTCAAATAGCGAGACGGCGGGAAGGCGTTGTAGCCAGCAAACAGCGACTGCGGCTGCGGCTGCGGCGGCGGCTGCGGTCGCTGAAGCCAAGGCTGCTGCTTCTGGCTGGCTTGGGAATCCCGCCGGCCTGAAGGTTGGGAAACAATTTATTTAATTGAGACCAAGAAAACACGAGCAGCTATTTTTAAAATAGGCTAGAAATAGCAGAGAAAGTATGCAGGTAGGGGCGAATAATGCAGGTGCAGGACGATGAAAAACAATTTCAAAGAAAAATATTTATTGAGATATTTTTAGCAACCATCTGCAAGGGGAAGTGCGTTTTCGGCTGAGCAGGCGTGTTTTTCCATTATCTGAGAAAATTGTACAAAAATATAAAACGAGTCTACGGGAAAGATTTTAAATTACTCGTAGAAGAAAACACCTTTCCCAGAACTGATCAAGCGAAGAACTCAAAGGGAACTCAATAACAAGGTTAATTATTACGCTGTGATAACCAACCACAGTTTGCACTGGTTAGGCTCTGACTCCAGCCCCAGTTTAATGGGCAATAAACCAACCACAGTTTGCACTGGTTAGGCTCAAACTCCAGCCCCAGTTTAATGGGCAATAAACCAACCACAGTTTGCACTGGTTAGGCTCAAACTCCAGCCCCAGTTTAATGGGCAATAAACCAACCACAGTTTGCACTGGTTAGGCTCTGACCCCAGCCCCAGTTTAATGGGCAATAAACCAACCACAGTTTGCACTGGTTAGGCTCAGACTCCAGCCCCAGTTTAATGGGCAATAAACCAACCACAGTTTGCACTGGTTAGGCTCAAACTCCAGCCCCAGTTTAATGGGCAATAAACCAACCACAGTTTGCACTGGTTAGGCTCAAACTCCAGCCCCAGTTTAATGGGCAATAAACCAACCACAGTTTGCACTGGTTAGGCTCTGACCCCAGCCCCAGTTTAATGGGCAATAAACCAACCACAGTTTGCACTGGTTAAGCTATGACTCCAGCCCCAGTTTAATGGGCAATAAACCAACCACAGTTTGCACTGGTTAGGCTCAGACTCCAGCCCCAGTTTAATGGGCAATAAACCAACCACAGTTTGCACTGGTTAGGCTCTGACCCCAGCCCCAGTTTAATGGGCAATAAACCAACCACAGTTTGCACTGGTTAAGCTATGACTCCAGCCCCAGTTTAATGGGCAATAAACCAACCACAGTTTGCACTGGTTAGGCTCAAACTCCAGCCCCAGTTTAATGGGCAATAAACCAACCACAGTTTGCACTGGTTAGGCTCAGACTCCAGCCCCAGTTTAATGGGCAATAAACCAACCACAGTTTGCACTGGTTAAGCTATGACCCCAGCCCCAGTTTAATGGGCAATAAACCAACCACAGTTTGCACTGGTTAAGCTATGACCCCAGCCGAAATCAAATAGAAATAAATAAGTCCAGTTAACAAGATATGAGCCAATAGAATTTTAATTGAGCAATAAAAGGCTACAGGACTTCGCAATTGCGGCTGTACTAAATACGGTGTGCCCCTAACTAAAGCCGAAGTCATCATTACCATTGTAAGCCAAATGAGAACTCTACATGTCGCGCTTACCCCTGGCCCAAGGCGTGACCTCGGTAGCGCCATAGGTGACCGGCTTGAAAGTCTCGTTGCCGGCGCACACGTAAACTCCGCCATCTTTCAAGTCGGCAACGTCAGCAAGTCGGCGACCACTTGTCGGCGAGAACAACTGCCGGACACCGTTGGGCAGGTGCAGGTGCTGCGGCATTCTCGCTGTGAGGTCCTGCAGCAGGTCATTGTAGGACAGGTACCTATGCGGCGTTATGCTTACCTTCTTGCCCTTGAAGAAGATGTCACCATTGCAGAATACTATAATTCGCTTTTGGCGTCGGCGCTCCTCGCGGGCTAAACGACGGGCGGCCACCGCGGCCTCGTCTGGCGGCTGCGGCGGGAACAGCCGGCTGGCGCGCCTCTGCTGGCTCATGGCTACTGACATTGGGGCGGCCTGAGCGGCTGCCACAAGCAGGCGAGGAGAGAGAGAGCTTTGGCTAAAGTTTGCAGGCTTAGTTTGTTGCTAAGATGCCTGCTATAGTAGACCTCTCTCTCTCTCTCTCTCTATTTGAAGAATTAACGAACGCCAACTATAGAGCTGGAAGAGAATACACCAGCAATGGCAGCAGTAAAGAAGGAACGAAGGGCAGGATGGAGCTTAGCTGAGCCCCTATAGGAGACAGCGGAAGTGCGGACACGCACGCGGTGACAAGCTAGAAGTGCCTGCGGGTTGGCTGGCTGGTTGGTTGCTGGGCAGGCGAGGAAGAGAGAGAGAGAGAGAGAGAGAGAAGGAAAGCGCGTCGTAGGGAAGAGACACCTAATGTTTTGCATTGTTATTAGCATTTGCTGCTTAGGCCGCGACTATAGCGCCCGTGGATGCAGTGGACTGGGGTTGCCACCCAGTGCACGCCGTGCAAGAGCAGCTTCAGTTAGATGATGGCGAGTGGTCCGGACCAATGAGAGACGAACTTACGATCGGGGACAATGGATGAAGAATGGAGAAAGAAGGCCAGGCGGACAGGAAAAAGAAGTTGAAAGACTCCATGATTTTTATTATTTAGCCATCAAAGCTATAAGTCCAACATTTGCTGAAATACAGAAATTTAATTTTGGAAATAACGGATGAATTCGAAACTTCACTATCTGCCGCTAGAAAAACTCTTAATTTTGAGAACTGCGTCTGTCTAGGCAGAGTAGGGATTGTGAATAAAATGAGTTGAGCAGTGAAGCTCAGCTCCAGCAGCCCCAACCTGCGCTGTCAAGAAAATGGGCTTCCTTGGCAACGCTAAGCAATGAGCCGGAGCATTGGGAACTTCTTTCCCATTTAGAAATAAGTCATTACTTACAAGGCAGCTGCACGAACGCCACTCCCTCCCTCTTGGGATGAAGTGGGGCGACATAGTGGGGCTCATTAAGTCTATGGAGAGCCGCCCGCTTCTAAAAAGCTGTGAGCCTTTTTGCTTGCACTCGGCAAGCCATGCAAGCTCAGCCAGTGGTGGCCGCTCTGTTCCCGTCTTGTTGCAACAGGACAAGAAGAGAAAATAAGATTCTGGGCAGAGCTCGTCCGAAGCTTCATCAACATGCTCATAAGCTGCTTAAAGCATACAATAATATGGGAATTGCAATTAAAATCGAGTCGAAACACCTGACGAATTCAATAGATCAGGTGCTGGTACCAACTCAATGATCTGCCCTCCTAGCACGAATAAATCTCCAATTAATCCTGCATTATCCGAAGCTGGCAGCCAAGATGCATACAAAATAATCAATAATTAATCTTTGCGAAACAGGAAATTAAATTTACCTCTTGCCCATTTTTGTCAGTACGCTCGCAATGCAAGCGGAGATTCCTAGACTCCTAGAGGATCTGCTGCTCCCAGGCAGAGGCGGTAGCGGCTTGGATCAGACTGACTGCTGCACTTTTTCATGTCCATACCTTGCTAATTGGTAACCAGGGCCTGGAACTAGCGGTCTGTAAAAGAGTGTAAATATGAGAAACTGAGAGTGAGGACATGAGAAACTGCTAATGTAAATATGAGAATCTGAGAGTGTAAGTACGAGAAACTGAGAGTGAGGAAATGAGAAACTGAGGGTGTAGATATGAGAAACGGAGAGTGAGGACATGAGAAACTGCGAATGTAAATATGAGAATCTGAGAGTGTAAGTACGAGAAACTGAGAGTGAGGAAATGAGAAACTGAGGGTGTAGATATGAGAAACTAAGAGCGAGTACATGAGAAACTGAGAGTGTAAATATGAGAAACAGAGAGCGAGGACATGAAAAACTGAGAGTGTAAGCACGAGAAACTGAGGGTGAGGAAATGAGAAACTGAGAGTGTAAATATGAGAAACCGCAAGTGTAAATATGAGAAACAGAGAGCGAGGACATGAGAAACTGAGGGTGAGGAAATGAGAAACTGAGGGTGTAGATATGAGAAACGGAGAGTGAGGATATGAGAAACTGAGAGTGTAAGTACGAGAAACTGAGGGTGAGGAAATGAGAAACTGAGGGTGTAGATATGAGAAACTAAGAGCGAGTACATGAGAAACTGAGAGTGTAAATATGAGAAACAGAGAGCGAGGACATGAGAAACTGAGAGTGTAAGCACGAGAAACTGAGGGTGAGGACATGAGAAACTGAGGGTGAGGAAATGAGAAACTGAGGGTTTAGATATATGAGAAACGGAGAGTGAGGATATGAGAAACAGAGAGCGAGGACATGAGAAACTGAGAGTGTAAATATGAGAAACAGAGAGCGAGGACATGAGAAACTGAGAGTGTAAGCACGAGAAACTGAGGGTGAGGAAATGAGAAACTGAGGGTGTAGATACGAGAAACGGAGAGTGAGGACATGAGAAACTGAGAGTGTAAATATGAGAAACCGCGAGTGTAAATATGAGAAACAGAGAGCGAGGACATGAGAAACTGAGGGTGAGGAAATGAGAAACTGAGGGTGTAGATATGAGAAACAGAGAGTGAGGACATGAGAAACTGAGAGTGTAAGTACGAGAAACTGAGGGTGAGGAAATGAGAAACTGAGGGTGTAGATATATGAGAAACAAAGAGTGAGGATATGAGAAACAGAGAGCGAGGACATGAGAAACTGAGGGTGAGGAAATGAGAAACTGAGGGTGTAGATATGAGAAACGGAGAGTGAGGATATGAGAAACAGAGAGCGAGGACATGAGAAACTGAGGGTGAGGACATGAGAAACTGAGAGTGTAAATATGAGAAACCGCGAGTGTAAATATGAGAAACAGAGAGCGAGGACATGAGAAACTGAGGGTGAGGAAATGAGAAACTGAGGGTGTAGATATGAGAAACAGAGAGTGAGGACATGAGAAACTGAGAGTGTAAGTACGAGAAACTGAGGGTGAGGAAATGAGAAACTGAGGGTGTAGATATATGAGAAACGGAGCGTGAGGATATGAGAAACAGAGAGCGAGGACATAGAAACTGAGGGTGAGGAAATGAGAAACTGAGGGTGTAGATATGAGAAACGGAGAGTGAGGATATGAGAAACAGAGAGCGAGGACATGAGAAACTGAGGGTGAGGAAATGAGAAACTGAGGGTGTAGATATGAGAAACGGAGAGTGAGGATATGAGAAACAGAGAGCGAGGACATGAGAAACTGAGAATGAGGACAGGAGAATCTGAGGGCGCAAACATTTTATTCCGAGAGTAGAGAAAAACAACTTGAAAAAAAAACAGTTTCTTAAACAAAAAATGATTGCAGTAATTTCCATAAAAATTGCAATAGAAGCGTTTGCAAATATATTTCTTTGCAGAAGGAAGCAATTGCACATTGGGGTGGGGGTGGATAAAGGGAGGCCCAGAGAAATTTAGTAAAAGTAATCAAGCTCTAAAGAAGTTTTTACTGAAGTGCAGAACTAGAAATATTGTATCAAACGGTTTCGACTGGGTCACCCCCGACCTCCTAGCCTCATTTAGAATAGAAATATTTGTATAAATTAGCTCCAATTGCAACTAGCAAGCAACAAAACAATGGATAACAACATATTCAATCAGTGACAGAAACGCTTACTTATAGTAGCATGTAGAACATTAAAAATACATTTAAAAAATTGCTTCTGATTTGGCAGAAAGACAAAGACAATTAATAAACAGTCAGAATACCATAAATAACATCTAATGCCAATTTTAGATCAAGTGGGAGTCCTCACTTAATTTCTCACCTCCTCATCTTTGGGTCAAGAAGCGGTGACTCAGAGACGGTTTAGAAAATGAGACCATCTCAATTTATTCTAACTGCTCCATTTCCCGATCATTCTCCCCTATTTACATCTCATTCTCTCCTATCTCCCTCTCATTCTCCAATATCTCTATCTCATTCTCCAATATCTCTATCTCATTCTCCAATATCTCTATCTCATTCTCCAATATATCTATCTCATTCTCCAATATCTCTATCTCATTCTCCAATATATCTATCTCATTCTCCAATATCTCTATCTTATTCTCCAATATCTCTATCTCATTCTCCAATATCTCTATCTCATTCTCCAATATATCTATCTTATTCTCCAATATCTCTATCTTATTCTCCAATATCTCTATCTCATTCTCCAATATCTCTATCTCATTCTCCAATATATCTATCTCATTCTCCAATATCTCCCTCTCATTCTCCCCTATTTTCCTCTCATTCTCCCTTATCTTCCTCTCATTCTCTCTTATCTCCCCCTCATTCTCTCCTATCTCCCTCTCATTCCATCCTACCTCCCTCTCATTCTACCCTATCTCCTTCTTGTTCTACCTTATATATATTATTCTTATTCTCCCGCATCCTCTCTTAGCAGAACAAAATTTGAACGACTAATATACACGACTCTGCATCCTCGCTAAAAAACAGCTTTATACACATAATAGATTCGTTCGAGCAGTTAGAGAGCCGCAGGTCCAAGTCGGAGTTACAAGGCTCAATCGGGCAGCTGTTTGGCAGCTGAGGACGCGGGCTTGCCTTTCCTAGCCGTCTCAGCGTACTTGTGCCCGAATATCATGACCGCCTTCTGCTGCTCGGACATCGGCCGCGGCTCCCGCATGGGCTGGAACGGCGTCTGGTCTCGGAACGGGCGAGGAATCTTCAGCTTCTGCTTCAGCACCTGCTGGATGATGTCCCTAGAGACGCGCTGTTTAATTTCGACGGCCAAATCTTGCCAGGTGAAATTGCGATTAGAAATCTCAATAGGCGGACTGAGAATCTCATAGTCCGTCAGGTTGATGATGGACCGGTCCTTCTCGCCCTTGTAGGACAGGATGATGGGCACGGGGAACACGCGGACACTGTAGAATGTGTGCGTCTCGGCCGCGCGCATCCGCATCGTCTCGAACATGTCCGCCGCCGTGGCACCGGCGCCTGATGCGCCGCCTCCGCCGCCTCCGCCGCCTCCGCCGCCGCTGCTGCCGACACCGCCGCCGCTGACAACTCCGCCAACGGCGCCGCCGCTGACCCCGCCGACGACACTGTTGCCGCTGCTGCCGCCGCCTCCGCGAAGACGCTGAGCGGCCACAACCGCGCTGCTGGTGCCGCCGACTGGGCCGGGCTGGCTACCGCCGCCGTTGCCACCGACGCTGCCGCTGTAGTTGCCGCTTGTTGTTGAACTTCCGCCGCCACCGCCGCCGCCGGTGGCGCCCACGCCGACGATGTTGGCGTTGCTGCTGCCGCTGGCGAGGCTGCCGCCGCCTCCGGTGCCACTGGCGCTGCCGCCGCCTCCGCCGCTTTCAGTGTCGAACAGGAAGTCCTTGATCTCCTTATAGAAACTCTTTGTTACGTTCAGCTTCAGCCGGTCGATCTGCACCTCCAGGCTCTGCTTGACGCTGATGCCAGTGATTGGCGGCAGTTCAACGCAGTCGACGCGCAGAAACGGCTGCTGCTGGCTGTCCGCTTCTGCGTCCGCAGCTGCCGCCGCTGCCGCCGCTGCTGTCGCTGCCGAAGATGACGACGCGTCGGCGCCTCCTCCGGAGGCCTCCGCGTTGCCGCCAGCGCCGTCGGGCAGAGCGGGCGGCCGGCGCCAGTGGGTTGGCGAGACAACGTCGACACAACCATTAGCGGTGTCTTGCACCTGCAGGGCGGTGAAGATCAAAGCAAATTAAAATTGAATATTTTCGATACATATCGGCTGATTATGAAAATATACTATGAGTTTTTGTGCATTTCGGTTAATTCGAATTTTTCATTGAGAGACATTGTGATATATAATTTTCGATACATATCGGCTAATTTAAAAGATGATATGAATACTACGCATTTATGTATTCCCCAAACTTAAAGCCTGTATAATAAATTTCGATACATATCGGCTAATTTAAAAGATGATATGAATACTACGCATTTATGTATTCCCCAAACTTAAAGCCTGTATAATAAATTTCGATACATATCGGCTAATTTAAAAGATGATATGAATACTACGCATTTATGTATTCCCCAAACTTAAAGCCTGTATAATAAATTTCGATACATATCGTGCGAACAGAGAAGGTGCATCGAATTGTCAAATTTTATAACAAAAATACTACTATAATTTCGAAACATATCGCCTAAGTAAAATTCTGCCCCGTAAACCCAGATTTTATTTCCATTCTGTAGCAGTTACCTAAAATAATTATTTTCGATACATATCGGCTATTCCAATAAATCATATCCATTGAAAGAAGGCTCTCACCTGCAGATAGCCCAGCTCGATGTGATGCGCCCCGCTATAATCGGCCTTAAACGTGCGCGTGTACAGAAAATCTTTTAAAATAACTTTGGCGAAGTCCAGCTGGCCGGCCTCCTTAGTCAGCACGCAGGTGGCGTCCTCGAAGCAGATTTCGTTTCGCCGGATCATTCGCTCCTGCTTGCTCTGATTGCGCCTGCCGTGCCGGCCCAGCTGCGACACCTGGTAGACGTTGATGCGCAGCGCCAGCACCGCGGACCGATCCTGGATCTTCTCCTTGACCGCGGCGGCGCGGGCCTCCAGGTCGCGAAGGAGTTCGTCGCCACGACGGGTTGGAGAGGCGGCCTCTTTAAGTAGGCGGTAGATGTCCTTCTCTGCTCGGGTTAGGGGAGTCGATTTAAACAAAGTTTATTGCGTAATAAATAAAGACTATAATTTGTTATTGATTGACAAAGACCAAATATTTGTATAGTTACAAAGAACTAGTATTGGAAAAAAAAGTTATTGACTGACAAAGACCTGAAATCGCAAATTAGTTACTGACAGACAAAGACCTGAATTTGCAGCGATCAGCTATTGACGGACAAAGACCTGATTTTGCAGCGATCAGCTACTGACAGACAAAGACCTGAATTTGCAGCGATCAGCTATTGACGGACAAAGACCTGATTTTGCAGCGATCAGCTACTGACAGACAAAGACCTGATTAAGAAGTACACAAGCAAGCACACAGCGTACCAATGTCGCGCTGGTCCTGCATAAGATTTCGCAGCTCCTCCTGATCGGACAGAATCAGCTCGCGCTGATGCTCTGGCGGTTTCACAAATAGCGCCCATTTCAGAGTCTGCAGCCGCTCCATCAGCTCTTTACGTTTTGGTTCAACGTAGAACAGCAGATTCTGAATGAGATCGATTGCCCGCTCCCACTGCTGGGAATTGGCGCAGGCCGCTATGGTGTGATGCCACAGTGTGAAGGTGGTCACGCCTTCCTCATTAGTGAACACCGGATCCTCGGCCGCCGGCCCGATGATTGACAGGTGCGCCATCTCGCTGGGATCGCCGGGCGTGTAGCTGGCGTAGCGAATGTCGCAGCGGCAGCGGGACACGATGCGCTGCAGGTTGTCGCCGGAGCCGACCCGGTCCGACACGATGCCGCCGACGCGGGGCCCGGCGCCGACCACGTCTGGGCATCCCTGGGAGAGGCGGCAGCGGCAATTTTTTAATACCAACGGTTGACAAAATTTTACTTTTCTGCATTAAGAACCACTTTATGTAATGGTTTTATACAAAATTAGAAGTTACTCTTTGCTATCTACTCTCCTCGCCTAATTCCCTCCCTCCTCTCTTTCTCTCTGCTCTTCCCCTCCTCTCTTTTCTCCCTGCTCTCCCTCCTCTCTTCTCTCCCTGCTCTTCCCTCCTCTCTTCTCTCCCGGCTCTTTCCCTCCTCTCTTTTCTCCCGGCTCTTCCCCTCCTCTCTTTTCTCCCGGCTCTTCCCTCCTCTCTTCTCTCCCGGCTCTTCCCCTCCTCTCTTTTCTCCCGGCTCTTCCCCTCCTCTCTTTTCTCCCGGCTCTTCCCTCCTCTCTTCTCTCCCGGCTCTTTCCCTCCTCTCTTTTCTCCCGGCTCTTCCACTCCTCTCTTCTCTCCCGGCTCTTCCCCTCCTCTCTTTTCTCCCGGCTCTTCCCCTCCTCTCTTTTCTCCCGGCTCTTCCCCTCCTCTCTTCTCTCCCTGCTCTTCCCCTCCTCTCTTCTCTCCCGGCTCTTCCACTCCTCTCTTTTCTCCCGGCTCTTCCCCTCTTCTCTTTTCTCCCGGCTCTTCCCCTCCTCTCTTTTCTCCCGGCTCTTCCCCTCTTCTCTTTTCTCCCGGCTCTTCCCCTCCTCTCTTTTCTCCCGGCTCTTCCCCTCTTCTCTTTTCTCCCGGCTCTTCCCCTCCTCTCTTTTCTCCCGGCTCTTCCCTCTTCTCTTTTCTCCCGGCTCTTCCCCTCCTCTCTTTTCTCCCGGCTCTTCCCTTCTCTCTTCTCTCCCGGCTCTTCCCCTCTTCTCTTTTCTCCCGGCTCTTCCCCTCCTCTCTTTTCTCCCGGCTCTTCCCCTCTTCTCTTTTCTCCCGGCTCTTCCCCTCCTCTCTTTTCTCCCGGCTCTTCCCCTCTTCTCTTTTCTCCCGGCTCTTCCCCTCCTCTCTTTTCTCCCGGCTCTTCCCCTCTTCTCTTTTCTCCCGGCTCTTCCCCTCCTCTCTTTTCTCCCGGCTCTTCCCCTCTTCTCTTTTCTCCCGGCTCTTCCCCTCCTCTCTTTTCTCCCGTCTCTTCCCCTCTTCTCTTTTCTCCCGGCTCTTCCCCTCCTCTCTTTTCTCCCGGCTCTTCCCCTCCTCTCTTCTCTCCCGGCTCTTCCCCTCCTCTCTTTTCTCCCTGCTCTTCCCTTCTCTCTTCTCTCTCTGCTCTCCCCTCCTCTCTTCTCTCCCTGCTCTTCCCTCCTCTCTTCTCTCCCCTACTCTCTTCTCTCCCTGCTCTCCCCTCCTCTTTTCTCTCCCGGCTCTTCCACTCCTCTCTTCTCTCCTCTTTCCCCCTGTTATTCCCTTCCTCTCTTCTCCTCTGCTCTCTTCTCTCATCGCTCTCCCTCTCCTCTCCCTCTCTACTCTCTTCTTTCCCTTCTCTTTTCTCTTTCCTTTCGCCCTACCTTCTCTAATCCTCTACTTCCTCCCTCTACTTTCTCTCCCACCTTCTCTCTCCACCACCTCGCTGCCACTTAGAGCGGCACAAAAGCCAATAAAAAATCACGCGCAAACCTTCAGCTCGTCCTCCAGTCCAACGCGATTGCCTCGAACGATAGCCTCAGGCAGCCACCTCTCCTCGGCTTGGCCGCGACCAACAGTGCTGAAATACTGCATGCCGATTAGGTCGCCTGTGACAGTGGACTTACTCAGCAGCTCCTCGCCCCGCCACACGGGCTGGCACTGAGCCAGGCTCAGGCAGGTCCGATCAGCGCACACAATCAAATAGCCGGGCGTATTGGGCGACTTCAATAACAATTGAAGATTGAGCAGATCAACCCGAAGCTGGCATTCCAGCACGTCCTTGATGCTGCACAGGGCGTGTCCGTGCAGGCAGCGGCCGATGTCCCTGGCTTGGCCAGTCTGGTCCGAGCTGACGTTAATATTGAGCTCGTGCTCGCGCTCGTAGGCCAGGCGGCTTAGCAGGGCTTCGAAATCGTAGCCAGCGTCAGCCGCCGCCGCCGAACCGGAAGCGGAACCGGAAGTGGCCGCGGCGGAAGCGGACGCCGAGCCGGAGGCGCTAGCGGGAGCGGCAGTCGAATTCGCGGGGGTAGAAGTGGAGATTGGAGCCGCCGCCGCCGCCGCCGCCGGATTCTGAGTAGGCGTTGATGACGCCGACGGAGGCTGGTGAGCGGCTCGATAATCCCAGCTGCGGTGCTGCTTTACTGAGGATGTTCGCCTGTGCTGCTCCTGCTGCTGCTGTTGCTGTTGCTGCTGCTGGCGCTGCTGCTGGCGCTGCCGCTGCTGCACAGAGGGATCCCCGGCCGCCCGGGCCGCCTCTCCCTCTAGCAGGACTTTGAGCTGAGTAGGCATGGGAGCGGACAGATTCTTGCGCAACTCCATCGCGTCCTGGTAGATGTTGATCAGGCCGAATATGTGATTTCGAATCTCTAGGGTCCAGCGAACTTTCAAATCCTTCACGAACACGTTGTGCTTGGCTGTTAGTCTCTGCGGAGGGGCGGTTGTTGCCGACGGATTAACAGAGCTCTGCTAACTGAAGCCATGAGAACTGGCTAATGGAGCCAGGTAAGGATATACAAGCGATAAAAGTGTGTTTATTTGCTTTTACAATATTTTACTAAAGTTTTGTGATTAATAATAATGACAAATTCTATGGGAGCACATTTAACCGATGGACAAAATCCATAGAGGGGGCAACCACATGGGGACAAAATCCGTAGAGGGGCAACCACATGGGGACAATATCGATAAGCGGGGGCAACCATATGGGGACAATATCCATAGAAGGGGCAACCACATGGGGACAATATCCATAAGCGGGGGCAACCATATGGGGACAATATCCATAGAAGGGGCAACCACATGGGGACAATATCCATAAGCGGGGGCAACCATATGGGGACAATATCCATAGAAGGGGCAACCATATGGGGACAATATCCATAAGCGGGGCAACCACATGGGGACAATATCGATAAGCGGGGGCAACCATATGGGGACAATATCCATAAGAGGGGGTAACCACATGGGGACAATATCGATAAGCGGGGGCAACCACATGGGGACAATATCCATAGAGGGGGCAACCACATGGGGACAATATCCATAAGCGGGGGCAACCATATGGGGACAATATCCATAAGCGGGGGCAACCACATGGGGACGAAGGTTGTAAAGGTTTTGTATAAAAATATAATTTTTGGCACAACACTGCCTGACCTTATTTAGCCAGACATGACATGACCTGACCTGACCTGACAGACATGGCCCCGAGCTGACCTGACCTTACCTGACCTGAGAGACATAACCCGGGCTGACCTGACCTGACCTGAAAGACATAACCCGAGCTGAGCTGACCTGACATGACCTGAAAGACATAACCCGAGCTGACCTGACCTGATTGACCTGAAAGACATGACCCGAGCTAACCTGACATGACCTTACCTGACCTGAAAGACATAACCCGAGCTGACCTGACCTGACTGACCTGAAAGACATGACCCGAGCTAACCTGACATGACCTTACCTGACCTGAAAGACATAATGACCTTACCTGACCTGACTTGACCTTACCTGACCTGAAAGACATGACCCTGACATGACTGACACAACTAACCTGACTGATCTGAACTGACCTAAATTGAATGTCCTGAAACCAAATGACCCAAGCCTAATAAACTGATTAAGATTAGTCAGTTTATTAAAATTAACCATTCAAAGCCCTCATTAGCTCATGCAATATCAGCCCCTACGCAAATTGTCATAAAAATAGAATATCTTCTATTAAATTGCTGATTTGGTGGCACAACAGGCTTACGACATAGAGAAATATTAAAGCAAGACAATCAGGGGTCATAGATAAACTAAACACACTACTCAAGATTAGGATCAAAGTACAAGCATAAAAGTAGTTAAAGTTATTATAGTAATTTACATAACCAGTGCTAATTATAAGTTTTTAAGAAATGAATAATGAAAACTCGCACACCGAGCACCTAAAGGATACTAAATAAGAATGGTTAAAAATCTACAGGATCACGGCAAGCGCGCGGCTAAAAACAAATAATAATTAATAAATAAATTTGTTATCGTTGGCACCTCTGGGTCAGACGAGACACTGCCCGATGCTCCGTCCTCCTGTGTGGAGACAAATTCACTTTGTTTGGTCATTGTTGGGCGTCAAGTTATAAACATATTAAATCGCGATTAACTTCTATAAACTCTTGCAACTGCGAGCTAATTATAAATGCGCTGACGCGTGTACTTTTAATAAGCAAAGCTGTTTTTTTCTCATTGGCGACAATTTCCACAGCCAAACATATGCGCACAATAAAGGAACAGAAACGATTTGTTACTTCACTGAAAGCGAAAAACTGAAAACAAAATTCAACAATTATTTTATTGATTATTGAGATAGCATAGCTCGGAGACAGGCAACTGTTATAATATTTAATCTTCAAGTTCTAATAATAGGCAGTATTGAGGTCCCATGCATGAATTAACTTATACTAGCAAAATACTGCTGGAAGAAATTCACCTAAGGCAATGCTTACCTTCGTTGTCGAAACAAAGAACTTAAAATGTGATGACACACAAATTTAAATTAGTTCTGAAACCTTTCCGACTAAACAAAAGTTTCAATCTTGAGAAGGCAGAGGACAGGAGTGAGGTGGCTGTCGGATGGGGGGTAGAAAAGGACAGGGAGTGAGGTGGCTGTCGGATTGGGGGTAGAAAAGGACAGGGAGTGAGGTAGCTGTCGGATTGGGGGGTAGACAAGAACAGGGAGTGAGGTGGCTGTCGGATTGGGGGTAGAAAAGGACAGGGAGTGAGGTGGCTGTCGGATTAGGGGGGTAGAAAAGAACAGGGAGTGAGGTGGCTGTCGGATTAGGGGGTAGAAAAGGACAGGGAGTGAGGTGGCTGTCGGATTGGGGGTAGAAAAGGACAGGGAGTGAGGTGGCTGTCGGATTAGGGGGTAGAAAAGGACAGGGAGTGAGGTGGCTGTCGGATTGGGGGGTAGACAAGAACAGGGAGTGAGGTGGCTGTCGGATTGGGGGTAGAAAAGGACAGGGAGTGAGGTGGCTGTCGGATTGGGGGTAGACAAGAACAGGGAGTGAGGTGGCTGTCGGATTGGGGGTAGAAAAGGACAGGGAGTGAGGTGGATGTCAGGAGGGACAGGAGGCTAATGCTGTTTAATTTTTTATACAAAAAGCATGAAAGATAAATAGATTAGTAGCAATATAGCCACATAAAAGTTAATCTAAAAACAGCACATGCAGCACCAAAAACATAAGTAAAAGCTGTCTAACCACTGAAGAACTGCGGAGAGCAGCTTGCTCGACGAACTCACCCCGGTAGACGATCGGCTTCGCGAATCGTTCGCCTCTCTGGAGTCCTCTGAGGGCATTGATTTACATTATGTCGATTAGTGATTAACTCGAATATTGCTGAATAGGTGAGGTAAGCTAGCGGATAAGGCATTTGGCGATTTAAAAATCTAGACACCCATCACAAGTCTAGATACCCAATAATTAGAAGCACAGACACCCTACACAGGAAGTACAGACACCTACACCAGAAGCACAGACACCCTACAAGGCCCCAAACTCACCTGAGTTGAAGGTTGAAAAGCTGGTCCCCCGAGCCTGGCCACTGCCAGACCGATTGTAGTCCACAGCGGACAGCTCCAGCAGTTGCAGCCGGCCGTCCACTCCGCTGCTGCTCAGCGTGACGCTGACCCCCCGGATTTTCACAGTCAAGCTGCTGGCGGTCCACTGGGCCCTCGGCCGGCGCTTCAGGCCGTCTTTATAGCCGGCCAGCTCCATGGTGAAGCAGGCGCGCAACTGTAGCTCCCCGGTGGACATTTGAATGCCGTGACGGCGAGAGAAGGATACCCAGTACCTAGTGATGGGATGCATGTATTATGCCGATGATTGATTGTTCATTTGTTAGCGCACCTGAAGCATCAAGACCGACTTTATGACACCATCTTGACCATCAATCTTGGCACCATCTTGACCATCAATCTTGGCGCTTATCTTGACCATCAATCTTGGCACCAGCCTGACCATCATCACTCTTGGCGCCATCTTAACCATCATCAATCTTGGCGCCAGCCTGACCAATCTTGGCGCCAGCTTGACCATCAATCTTGGTGCCATCTTGACTTATCAATCTTGGCGCCATCTTGACTTATCAATCTTGGCGCCATCTTGACTTATCAATCTTGGCGCCATCTTGACTTATCAATCTTGGCGCCATCTTGACTTATCAATCTTGGCGACAGCTAAAGCATCAATTTTGGCGCTTATCTTGACCATCTCAAACTCTGTCACGCAGCTTCTGTCACTCTGAAGAATCGATAACAAAAGGATAAACTAAACCCTAAAAGACTTACTCAGACAGGGTGCGCGGACAGGCGAGATTCAAGCGGAAGCTGCGCAAACTGCGGCCAAATAGCGGCTTCCGGCCACCGACGCCGGCACCGCCGCGACCTCCGACGTTCTGACGAAAGATCTGGCCGCGTCGTATCGGCCGGGACACCTTGGTGAGGCAGGTGGCCAGCTTGTCGAAGAATTTCAACGCGTTTGTGTAGCAGTTGGACTCGGCCACTGGGTCGGGGCTGCCGGCGGACGCTTCGCGTGGAAGGCCTATGCCAACTCGCAGGTCGAATGTGAGGTTGATGCCGCGAGTGCGGAACTGGGCGAACGAGTCCAGGCTCGACTAGCGGTTGACGGATTGAACGGCGGGTGATTTGGAACTGCTTTTTGGCTGTGTGAACTGCCAGTGATTGATTTTGTGAACTGCCAGTGATTGATTATGTGAACTGCCAGTGATTGATTGTGTGAACTGCCAGTGATTGATTGTGTGAACTGCCAGTGATTGATTGTGTGAACTACCAGTGATTGATTGTGTGAACTGCCAGTGATTGATTGTGTGAACTGCTTTTGGTAGGCTAAACTACGAGTGATTGTGTGAGCTGCCAGTAATTATGTGAACTACGAGTGATATTGCAAACTACGAGTGATCAATGAAATTAAACTAACAAGATCAGTGCCTTTTGGCAGCCTGTCAGGATTGACCGGCATCACGGAGTGGTGATCATTGGGATTGCCGTCCGTGATCCATTCAATCAGTATGTTGTACCGAGTGGCAGGAAAGTGGAACAAGCGGCAATCGTCGTATTTCGAAGCGGTACGGCAGTGCACGTCGAGATCGCCTTGGAAACTCCAGAGCACTGCAGCGTGGATGGGTGAAGGTGCGGTGGAGTGAGTAGAGACGGGTGGGCGATGAGCGGATACAGATGAGGGGCGGATACAGATGAGGGGCGGATACAGGTGAGGGGGCGGAAACAGGTGAGGGACGGATACAGGAGAGGGGCGGATACAGGAGAGGGGCGGATACAGGTGAGGGGCGGATACAGATGAGGGGCGGATACAGGTGAGGGGGCGGAAACAGGTGAGGGAGGATACAGATGAGGGGCGGATACAGGTAAGGGGCGGATACAGGTGGGGGAGGATACAGATGAGGGGCGGATACAGGCGAGGGCGGATACAGATGAGGGGCGGATACAGATGAGGGGCGGATACAGGTGAGGGGGCGGAAACAGGTGAGGGGGCGGATACAGGAGAGGGGCGGATACAGATGAGGGGCGGATACAGATGAGGGGCGGATACAGGAGAGGGGCGGATACAGGAGAGGGGCGGATACAGGTGAGGGGCGGATACAGGAGAGGGGCGGATACAGATGAGGGGCGGAAACAGGTGAGGGAGGATACAGGTGAGGGGCGGATACAGGTGAGGGGCGGATACAGGAGAGGGGCGGATACGGGTGAGGGGCGGAAACAGGTGAGGGAGGATACAGATGAGAGGGCGAATGGAGGTAAGGGGCGGATACAGGTGAGGTGCAGATACAGGTGAGGGGCGGATACACATGAAGGGTGGATACAGATGAGGGGCGGATACAGGTGAGGGGGCGGATACAGGAAAGGGGCGGATACAGATAAGGGGCGGATACAGATGAAGGGCGGATACAGGTTAGGGAGGATACAGATGAGGGGCGGATACAGGTGAGGGGCGGATACAGGTGAGGGAGGATACAGATGAGGGGCGGATACAGGCGAGGGCGGATACAGGAGAGGTGATAATACCGAAGAGGATTTGACTTCCTCAATCAATTCCAGCTCAACTCACTATTAGTCCACTCGAAGTCCACCCCGTTAGACCATCGCAGTTCGAGAAACTCCGTAGAGTTGCAGGGATCTCCGCTGGTGTGATAGCGCCAAACCATTTCCTTAGCCTCGGCCACCAGAGTGCCGTGGTACTTCAGCCGGCATTTATCCCACCAGGGCATGGGCGGACTGGGGTCCCTAGTCGGCCTGAGGATGTTATTAAAGCACTGGTTGAACCAATCGAAAGCCGGCTGCCAGTTGGATCCGTAGCACAGCTCGGCCAGCTGCAGTCGCATCCGGGCGTCGTGGAAGAATTTCAACGGCGGCATGCAACGAATGACGGTGGCATTTGGCCAGGGACTGCCAGGCTCCACGGTGACGAATCGGATGGAGTTGGGGCTGGGCGCGCTCTCGGCCACCACTAGGCGAGTCTGCAGGCTGAGCTCCTTAGTGCGCAGCAGGCACTCCGGATAGTCGCGCAGCTGGCAAGTCCAAGCGGCCGCGTCAACAAGCAGCCGCCGGCCGTAGAGGGTGCCGAACTCGTGGCCGGGCGGCAGCGGCGACCACGGATCGATGCTCGACATCGCTTGCAGGAGCCGGCCGCGGCCTCTGAGCGAAGTGTCCAGCAGCCAGGCTACGGACAGGCGGCTGACGGACCAGGTCATCAGAGTCTGGCTAGCCGGGCACTCGCGCAGCTTCATCTTACGCTTAATAAATGTGTCGGCTTTGCGGGCGTGCAGCTGCTCGCTAATCTGGGCCAGTTTGTCCCTATCGAGGTGGCCGGCCCGTCTAGCCATGGCCTGGGCGATGAGGATTCGCTCCTCAGTCTCCAGGCATTCGTCCAGCATCAGCAGGTAGTTTTCGCTCAGGTTAAGCTCGAATGGATCGTCGTGCAGCTCGATGGTTAGAGACTGAAATTACACGGGATTATTAATGATAAAAATAGCCTTCCGGTCCCTCCATGTAGCCTTCCGGTCCCTCCATATAGCCTTCCTATCCCTCCATGTAGCCTTCCTATCCCTACATGTAGCCTTCCGGTCCCTCCATATAGCCTTCCTATCCCTCCATGTAGCCTTCCTATCCCTACATGTAGCCTTCCTATCCCTACATGTAGCCTTCCTATCCCTCCATATAGCCTTCCTATCCCTACATGTAGCCTTCCTATCCCTACATGTAGCCTTCCTATCCCTACATGTAGCCTTCCTATCCCTCCATATAGCCTTCCTATCCCTCCATATAGCCTTCCTATCCCTACATGTAGCCTTCCTATCCCTACATGTAGCCTTCCTATCCCTCCATATAGCCTTCCTATCCCTCCATATAGCCTTCCTATCCCTCCATATAGCCTTCCTATCCCTACATGTAGCCTTTCTATCCCTACATGTAGCCTTCCTATCTCTACATGTAGCCTTTCTATCCCTACATGTAACCTTTCTATCCCTAGCCTTCCTATCCCTCCATGTAGCCTTCCTGTCCCTCCATGCAGCCTTTCTATCCCTCCATGTAGCCTTCTTGTCCCTCCGTGTAGCCTTCCTGTCCCTCCATGTAGCCTTCCTATCCCTCCATGTAGCCTTCCTGTCCCTACATGTAGCCTTCCTATCCCTACATGTAGCCTTCCTGTCCCTAGCCTTCCTGTCCCTACATGTAGCCTTCCTATCCCTACATGTAGCCTTCCTGTCCCTAGCCTTCCTATCCCTACATGTAGCCTTCCTATCCCTAGCCTTCCTATCCCTAGCCTTCCTATCCCTCCATGTAGCCTTCCTGTCCCTACATGTAGCCTTCCTGTCCCTCCATGTAGCCTTCCTATCCCTCCATGTAGCCTTCCTATCCTTACATGTAGCCTTCCTGTCCCTCCATGTAGCCTTCCTATCCTTACATGTAACCTTCCTGTCCCTCCATGTAGTCTTCCGGTCCTTCATTGTAGCGCCGCTACCTACTTCCGGTTCTATAATTTAGCGCCGCTACATACTTCTGGTTTTTCTGTTTTTCTTTTTACACCCCCTTGATCTGCTTGTCCTTCAATTGTATATATTTCAGCAAAAATTCGGAACATTCACCCTATTTTTAGCTGCACCCGAATGAAAAACAACAAAGGCACACACGAATTCTACAGTTTTTTTCAGAAGCAATACACAACTCACGCCAATGTTGACGCAGATGTCCGGGCCCAGCGGCACACTATCATCTTCGATGAGGTCTTTGTCCGTGTGATTGTGAACGCTTCTTAGCCACTTTCGGGTGCTCAAAACCTGATAAGTAAGATACAAAAAATTTTGCTTAAATCAGTGATTAGCTATATTGAAAACACATTCTAGCAGCCTCTGCACCCGGAGTGAACACCCAACCCAATACCCTCCAGCCGGAGTGAACACCAACCCCAACACCTCCAGCCGAAGTGAACACCCACCCCAACACCCTCCAGCCGGAGTGAAAATCCACCCCAACACTCTCCAGCCGGAGTGAACATCCACCCTAACACTCTCTAGCCGGAGTGAACATCCACCCCAACACCCTCCAGCCGGAGTGAACATCCACCCAACACCCTTCAGCCGGAGTGAACACCCACCCCAACACCCTCCAGCCGGAGTGAACACCCACCCCAACACCCTCCAGCCGGAGTGAACACCCACCCCAACACCCTCCAGCCGGAGTGAAAATCCACCGCAACACCCTCCAGCCGGAGTGAAAATCCACCGCAACACCCTCCAGCCGGAGTGAACACCCACCCCAACACCCTCCAGCCGGAGTGAAAATCCACCGCAACACCCTCCAGCCGGAGTGAAAATCCACCCCAACACCCTAGACAGGAGTGAACACCAACCCCAACACCCTAGACAGGAGTGAACACCCACTTAAAACACCCTGAGCTCAGAGTGAACACCCCTATATTACAGTTAGCAAACCCCTGAAGCAACGCTCACGTGATCCATGCACTCGTAGAAATCGAACTCAAATGGAAACCGAACCAACAGCGTATCCATCGCCGTAGTGTATACTTTGTTCTCTGGCACGTTGAGTCCCACTCTGGGTTGTCGATGAGTCGACGCAGACACGGTGAGGGCGACAGCCTGGAAGATGCGCCGGCTATCAAAGTAAAGCGACGCGGTTTCGCACCTGGCAATGCCGGACTCGAGCTGCAGGCTGGACAAGCACAAATTAAGCCCGTGAGAACTGCTCAATTGCAGAGTTAAGCTAACTTGCTGCTGCAAATTAACAATGAGCAGAGCTCTAGCAGGCCCCGAGCTCGGCTTAGACGCGTCATCATGTCTCCCAGCCTCACTAATTTCAGCCGGATGCATCAGTTTAAGAATGGGCGCCAGGCAGTGCTCGTGAATGTCTTTCAAGCACAGGTGAACTCCGGGACTCCAGAAAGCCTCAATGGGATCAGAGCAGATTAGTTTAAGCCGGCCGTGCGGCCCAGTCTTGGCGTGCAGCATGTGCAGCGACAGAGCCACCGAGCGAGGCGTCTTAGCCAACCAGCTGGAATAATGGAGCACCTTCAGCAGCTTCAGATCCATGGAGACAGTCGCTCCGCCAAAGCCAGTCTGCTGATGGTGCTGATGCTGGTGCGAGCGCAATTCGAGATCGAGCTGGCGTAACCAAACCCGGATGTGATCTCCGCAGGTGCTCACGGCTGACAGGATGCCCTCTTGTAGTGAGGCATGGAGCAGTATTGCGGGCCTTCGGAATGCCAGCAGAGGAGGCTGGGGCTGCCGATTGGGCTGCTGCTGCTGCTGCTGCTCGGACTGTTGCTGGGCAAAGCTGGCAGCCCATGCGTGCACAAGTTGAGTAAGAGTCTGCACCAGCTCTCTAGTGACCTTGAGCTGACAGCGGGAGACAGTCAGCTTTGTCTGCAGAGCATCGCTTTGTCCAGATAGCTTTGGGCACTGAAATTTATTGATAATATATGGTTTTAGAAGTGATACTAACCGTATAATAATCCTCTCCGAGTTATTCAATGATAAAAGCTGTCTAGTATTCTCTCCAATGTACACTTTCCACCCCATATTATACTCAAATGCACACTTTACACCTTCCTATACACTCCTACGAGCGTACATTCCAATGCACACTTTCCACCTCCTATACGCTCCAATGTACACTTTCGACCTCCTATACGCTTCAATGTACACTTTCCACCTTCCATACGCTCCTACACTCCAATGAACACTTTCCACATCCTATACACTCCAATGTACACTTTCCACCTCCTATACGCTCCAATGTACACTTTCCAGCTCCTATACACTCCAATGTACACTTTCCACCTCCTATACGCTCCAATGCACACTTTCGACCTCCTATACACTCCAATGCACACTTTCCACCTCCTATACACTCCAATGCACACTTTCCACATCCTATACACTCCAATGCACACTTTCCACATCCTATACACTCCAATGTACACTTTCCACCTTCCATACGCTCCTACACTCCAATGCACACTTTCCACATCCTATACACTCCAATGTACACTTTCCACCTTCCATACGCTCCTACACTCCAATGCACACTTTCCACATCCTATACACTCCAATGTACACTTTCCACCTCCTATACACTCCAATGCACACTTTCCACATCCTATACACTCCAATGCACACTTTCCACATCCTATACACTCCAATGTACACTTTCCACCTCCTTTACGCTCCAATGTACACTTTCCAGCTCCTATACACTCCAATGTACACTTTCCACCTCCTATACGCTCCAATGCACACTTTCCACCTCCTATACGCTCCAATGTACACTTTCCACCCCATATTATACACTCCAATGTACACTTTCCACCTCCTATACGCTTCTACATTCCAATGAACACTTTCCACCTCCTATACACTCCAATGTACACTTTCCATCAATATACGCTCCAATGTACACTTTCCATATAATATACGCTCTAATATACACTTTCCACCCCATATTATACACTCCAATGTACACTTTCCATATAATATACACTCCAATGTACACTTTCCATATAATATACGTTCCAATGTACACTTTCCAGATCCTAGAGACTCCACTGTACACCCAGCACTCATCCAGCCACTCACGGTGATGTGACAGCTGTCAATCTCCAGCGCATTGGCCAGGCTGCTGTCCAGCACTCGCATGTGAGCGGGATTCTGATTAGACAGTTGAACGCACAGCGGGCCTTGAAGATCGCAGCTGGCGCACTGAATCTGGCAGGCAACTGGCGGCCTGTAGCCGCCGTGAGTGTCCAGCACCAGGTCCAGCTTAGTTGGGCCGTAGGTGACTCGCAGGCCGGGCTGCAGCTCGGTGACGCCGAACTCCAGACACAGCGACTGGCCAGGCTCGGCGCGCACGTCCAGAATCATCTCGATCCGCTTGCTGCCAAGCAGGCGGCCCAGACGAGCGCGGAGTCGCTGACGCCGACGACGCGGCGAAGATGTCACCGCGGCAGCCGGGGCCGGCGACGGTGTCGGCGAGGGCGACGGCGAGTTGTCAGCGCCGCGAAGGCTACGAGGCAGCACGCTGCGCAGATAGTGGGCCCAGAATCTGGCCTCTTCCACTTGGTAAGCGAAGAACGGCGTGAGCAGTGCCAGCTTGAAGTCTATCACCTTCGGGTACAACTGGAGGTGCGGCGGCGTGTGGCGAGCAATCAGTCTTTGTTTTGATATTCTTCTTTGAGTAACTTTATCATCGTTGGGGTCATTGATTAGGCAGTATTGGACTGTGAGTTCACGGGTAAGTGCATTCTCAGGTAAGTAAGTAGTCTCAGGTCGTTGAGTAGAGTAGAGGCGAGTGTACACCGAGGTGAGTAGAGTAGAGGTGAGTGTACACCGAGGTGAGTAGAGTAGAGGTGAGTGTACACCGAGGTGAGTAGAGTAGAGGTGAGTGTACACCGAGGTGAGTAGAGTAAGGGTGAGTGCACACCGAGGTGAGTAGAGTAAGGGTGAGTGTACACCGAGGTGAATAGAGTAGAGGTGAGTGTACACCGAGGTGAGGAGAGTAGAGGTGAGTGTACACCGAGGTGAGTAGAGTAGAGGTGAGTGTACACCGAGGTGAGGAGAGTAGAGGTGAGTGTACACCGAGGTGAGTAGAGTAGAGGTGAGTGTACACCGAGGTGAGGAGAGTAGAGGTGAGTGTACACCGAGGTGAGGAGAGTAAGGGTGAGTGTACACCGAGGTGAGTAGAGTAAGGGTGAGTGTACACCGAGGTGAGTAGAGTAGAGGTGAGTGTACACCGAGGTGAGTAGAGTAGAGGTGAGTGTACACCGAGGTGAGTAGAGTAAGGGTGAGTGCACACCGAGGTGAGTAGAGTAAGGGTGAGTGTACACCGAGGTGAGTAGAGTAGGGGTGAGTGTACACCGAGGTGAGTAGAGTAGGGGTGAGTGCACACCGAGGTGAGTAGAGTAGAGGTGAGTGCACACCGAGGTGAGTAGAGTAGAGGTGAGTGTACACCGAGGTGAGGAGAGTAGATGTGAGTGTACACCGAGGTGAGTAGAGTAAGGGTGAGTGTACACCGAGGTGAGTAGAGTAAGGGTGAGTGTACACCGAGGTGAGTAGAGTAGGGGTGAGTGTACACCGAGGTGAGTAGAGTAGGGGTGTGTACACCGAGGTGAGTATTGCAAAGAACGCGCACTCAAGTAAGCAGTCCATGGGCACATGTAACTGTGCACACAGTTTATGCCGACTCACATCGCCAAAGAATTCAAACTTTTTCACTTTAGCAAACGGAATGTCATCGTTGAGCACAACGGCAAAGTCGCACAGCGCCAACCGCATGCTGGCTTGACCAGCGAATTCGTCAGCAGCAGCAGCCGCCGCTGCCGCCACTGAAGCGGATGCGATCGAGTTGCGCCCGCCGCCTCCGCCGTCTCTCTCCTCGGCGGCGGTGTCGTTCTGCAGCTTGGCGCTGAGCGCCGACCATTCAAGGACGAGGCTGCGGCGGCACATCTCGCGCTCCAGCTCGCAGTGCAGGGCGTCGATCTTGATTTTATTGAATTCGTAATTGGCTTTCAAACCCTCCATTGGAAGCATCATGCATGGTTTTCGCAGACTTCCCTAAATGAAGATACTAAACCATCTCTTACCAACTAGTTCACTCCCCAAGCCCACTACCCAAGACTAAGCTCGCTACTCATTACACTAAGCTCACTACTCACTACACCAACTCACTACACTAAGCTCTCTACTCACTACACTAAGCTCTCTACTCACTACACTAAGCTCACTACTCACTACACTAAGCTCGCTACTCACTACACTAAGCTCACTACTCATTACAATAAGCTCACTACTCACTACACTAAGCTCGCTACTCACTACACTAAGCTCGCTACTCATTACAATAAGCTCACTACTCACTACACCAACTCACTACGCCAAGCCACAACGAACCTGAAGCTCTGCTCTTCGCGGCAGCCAGAACAGCGGGCTGCCTTCTTCGTCAATCGAAGCGGACGCCGGTGGCCTCGCGCCGCCGCCAGCAACGACGGGAATCGCTGAATTGTCAGCGGCTTCAGCTTCGTGCAGACCTGCGCGATTGAATCCGTAGGTGTACAGACTGCGCATCAGCCTGAGCGACTCCTGGGTCTTGGCGTAGTCTTTCAGGTAGGCGAAGAATTCTGAAATAACAATAGGAAATCGTGAAGGAAATTATTGCCGACAACTGAAAATGTCACTCAGTGGACCGCTGTCACAAACCCTGTTCACTCAGTGGACCGCTGTCACAAACCCTGTTCACTCAGTGGACCGCTGTCACAAACCCTGTTCACTCAGTGGACCACTGTCACAAACCCTGGTCACTCAGTGGACCGCTGTCACAAACCAGCTGGTCACTCAGTGGACCGCTGTCACAAACCAGCTGGTCACTCAGTGGACCGCTGTCACAGACCAGCTGGTCACTCGGTGGACCGCAGCCGCCACCCAAAATAGATGTACGCTACCATCAAACAACTATTCTTAGACAAAGACAACTAAAGTTAATAGAAAATATTGAAAATTACCCTGCGTGACGAAAAACCTCGGCTCGGCCACGCGGCACTGGACGCTGACTGGCGACCCGTCGCTGGTGCGCTGGTTCAACTGCAGCCTGGCAGCCCCGATCCGGCTGTTCATCAGCAGCAGGCGGACCATGTCCTGCGGGCCCGAGTTCCACTCCACTTGCGAAATGCATATCCTTGAAGCTCCACGCCACTTGCTCCCAACCACATGTTTGATACCACACCGATCGCCATCAAAAACATGTTTGGTCCCACACCGATTGCTCCCAACCACATGTTTGATCCCACACCGATTGCTCAAAACCACATGTTAGATCCCACACCGATTGCTCAAAACCACATGTTAGATCCCACACCGATTGCTCAAAACCACATGTTTGATCCCACACCGATTGCTCCCAACCACATGTTTGATCCCACATCGCTTGCTCCCAACCACATGTTTGATCCCACATCGATTGCTCCCAACCACATGTTTGATCCCACACCCCTTGCTCCCAACCACATGTTTGGTCCCACACCCCTTGCTCCCAACCACAGTTGAACCCTACAAACGCTAACAAAACTTACTTCGTTGGATTGCCCAGCCTGGTTGCTGACCAGCAGCTTGTTGGTGATAAATTTTACAGACATGTCGCTGCCCTGGAGCTGACAGTTGCAGCTGCGTAGGCATCGGGATGAGGGTGGTTGGTAAGGTAAACTATGCAAAGATAAGTAAGGCTTAGTATAAATTATAGCCAAAAATATTAACAAAGGGTGACTAACCATTCCGAATCGATGGAGGCGATGAACAGTTCCAGCCGATCAAAGTAGAAATGCAGGCTGGACAAGCGGGGGAAACTGCCAACTTTGATGTGCAAATTCTTCACAGTGATGCCCAGGAACTGCGCGTGAAAAAGCCATGTACTTATAAGTTAATCAACATAATTTTTAACTCTTATGCACTGGGAAAAGGTTCATCCCCTGAAACACTGATCTCATCTAGTCTCTTCCCTTGAAACACTGATCTTATCTAATCTCATTCCCTGAAACACTGATCTCATCTCATCTTATCCCCTAAAACATTGATCTTATCTAATCTCATACCATGAAACACTTATCTCATCTAATCTCATACCATGAAACACTGGTCTCATCTAATCTCATCCTGAAACACTGGTCTCATCTAATCTCATACCATTAAACACTTATCTCATCTAATCTCATACCATGAAACGCTGGTCTCATCTAATCTCATCCTGAAACACTGGTCTCATCTAATCTCATACCATTAAACACTTATCTCATCTAATCTCATACCATGAAACACTGGTCTCATCTAATCTCATCCTGAAACACTGGTCTCATCTAATCTCATCCTGAAACACTGGTCTCATCTAATCTCATCCTGAAACACTATCTTATACTACTACTAAAAACAACACAAAATTCGCCACTCACCTGGAGCAGAGTGCGCAGGTGTTTGCTGTTGCTTTCACGCTGACCAGTGTAGCCAGCGGAGCTCTCAGAGCAGCTGGGCTTCACATCATCAAAGGGGAATTGCCTGGGCAGCGAGTAGCTCCCGTCGCGCAAGAATGACCAATTGTGCACCGAGTGCAGCGAACTCTCCGCCTCAACATCTTGCACTATCGCTGTGAGAATCCAGCTGGTAAGAATTTGGACATAAAAAACTACTCATAGTAGTGCTGGCACGAGCTAATAACAGTATCGAACGTAGTAAAAGGAAGAAATATTCACAACTTACGGTGCTTCTTTGTTCCACAAACTGCTGGTAATCTGAACTGACTTGATCTCCTACAAGATAAATTAAATTGTTTTAACATTAAATAATTTTTTATATTTGTTCTGTAAAAAGGTATCAAAGTATATTATTCTACTTACAACAGTGGTGTTGTTAGGAAAATGAAGCCAAATATTAAAACCTTTAAATAAGCCAACATATTGCACTTTTAGATCAATATGGAGCCGATTATACAACTTGGAAGCCAAGTAGAAGACAAATAGTCTAAAATGTAAAAGGAAAAGATATATTTATATATTTTTTTATTTGCACTCATACCAGGTACTTACAAAAATTTCATAATATTATACAACATAAAATAGTTTCTCTAGTACTTAGTTCTTATGAATAATATCAAATGTCTATAATATTTAGGATTCAGAAAAAAAATTGTTTCTAAATAATCTTATAAATTCATACTAAAACTGGAAGGGATATTCGTAAACAACTTAAAAGCATTTAACAATCTAAACCTAAATCAATCTAACCAATTTAAACAATCTAACTAAAGAATGGATAATAAGGTGGTCAGATGGCAAAGTATCAAGGAATCATTTTGGTCATACTTATCATAATAATTTCTATCTTGCAAAATAGAATTAAATAATAAAGCAAAAAACAAATAAATGGAAAAGTATTTACAAAGCAATAAAGTCAAAAATAAGCCTATCCTTGGCTTAGTATTCTTGATTTTTTAAATAACAATCTAATAAACAAATACTACAGTATTATCAATTAAATTTATAAAATAATAGTCCAAATAAAAATAAATATAAAATGCTTTATTAACAATTAATTTTACTTTTAAATTGACTAAAACCATATTTTATTTTATATAATAACTATACTCTATAGCTCATTATAAACCCAGCAAAATCTAAATGAAATAGTTAGAAATAATTTATCAACTAGAATTAAGTCACTACTTAAATAAATTAGTTATTAAATAAAATAAGATGATACAAACAATAAAAACATATAATATAAGCTACATACATAGGCTGTATAGGTTAAAAAAATTTAAACAATTAGGTACGCAATTTACCTTGGCAAACAGAGGATGAGACATGAAACAATGAAAACTATTAATGAAAGAACAATGTACATTCTGCCACTAGATCAAACAGGAAACCTTGTGAAACTATATTAATGAGTCATGTCATCAACATAGTCATATAAAAAGGATTCGTAATAAAACGGGCAAGCATTTGTATTTAGAAAAAATACAACATAATGATCTTAAGAGATCGCACTTTCTTTTCCTTGTGCTTGTGCTACTACCGAAACGATAAGCAACAATCCGAAAAATACTTTAACTTGCAGATAAATAAATTGATAAAACGTTTGCTGCGCAATATAGTATGATCTAATAAGAAAGTTCACATCACCTACAAAATTCTTTAACCTTTGGGCTTTGATAGATTTTATAAGACAAAGTATATTAGTAATGCTTAGTCTACTACCGGTATACTGGGATCTATAAAAATAAGTGAATTCGTTTCAAGAATTTGTTTCTTCGAAAATTAACCGTTTAAAATTTCGCGATAAAATCACGAAGACACGAAAACTGAGAGACAAATCATATGTTTTTCAGAAAACAAAACTTGGGCTAGAACCTAGCACGAAAGAAGAAAATTATTTTGATTTAATTATATAACACTATTTTTTGTCTTATTGCCATGTCGTTAAAACTTTTATACTGCATTTTCTGGTAAACTAATAGGACAACTTTACATGCATAGGTACTTAGGTATAGGTGATAACTTTAATCATCCATAGTCTGCAGCTGCCAGAGTTTCTTGGTAAAGTGATCCATTATGTATGGATCTATTTAGACGCCATTCTATAGACCTTCTATATACATTCTATTTAGATGTCGGCGTGTGTATAAAAAATTCTGCTCTTGTTCATCCGATCAGCTGATTTGAAACTGCAACTATTAGTTTAAAATATTTAATATTTCTTGCATATGAGTCAGTGGCTCAACGTATTTTATGTCAGCTGTCATTCATTTCCCAGTCAAGAACAACTGAAGGTGCACGCGTAGGAAGCCAAGGACCACTGTATAAATCACACTTAATATATACTTTTACGGACTTATATACAGTACACTCTGTAGTTGGTCCTTGGTAGAAGCTTTGGTTGGACCTTTTCTTCATTACTTGCATTTTTGAGATGGCTAATAAAGCTTTTTGCTTTATACACAAATTACTTGTTACACGAATTCGATTGAAGGGCCACATCTATTTTCTCATCTTTATTTGATGTCGAAAATTCAGAAGATGAGGTTAAGTTCAACAGTTTTGTATGACGTCCCCAAAGCTTTATTAATATTTTAAAATGGTCTTTTTCGTCTGCCTGTATGTCTATTTTCTCATTTCATTTGTAGAGTAGTCAAAAGTCTTAAATACAGCAGAACAGTTCATGTTTCTAACACTTTGTCGCCCATTCGAAACTATACTGCATGTACAATTTACCCGTTCCATTTTGCAACTTAAAGGCCAGTTTTAAAGATTAAAACAGCTAACAAACTTCTTTGACGTGATAGCTCGCATACAGTATATTTGGTTTGGAGAAGGCTTTGGGCACCATTGCAAATCAAAGGACATGCAGTCGACCAATATAGCTAGCGAGGAGACAAGTTTTTATGCTTAGGTTCCAATGAATGAAAGCACGCATGCATGCACAAGGCAATAAATAGAAACGATAAAAGCACTTTATCTCTACTGCTAGTAATAGACGGATAATTTTCGGTAGTTTTCTTAGTTCCTATACAGCAATAATGGATGGCAATCAATTTAGAATGTCTCCAGATAGGTCGAAAGAGAAAAGCAAAAATTGTGTGCTCAAGCAGCTCAACATCATGGTGGATACATGCTTTTATCTCATAAGGGCTGTGTATATGAATGTTGATCAAACAAGAATATAATGCACGCTAGATAACTGCCTAAATGCAATGCAAACTGTTCTCTCCTTTGTTCCATTAAATAGCTCATTCGCTATGCAAATAATAATGGATAGTTTGCATTGCAATTAGTATGCAAATATGCTCTTCAGAGCATAGGCATCAAAGCGTGCTTTGACGGGAAAGTAATGGCCCATACAAGCATTAATGTTGCAATTCTGGAAACAACATCATCTGGCAAGACTCTCATTGTCTACACTACGCTACTGGCTTACTTCCTAATCGACTGACTGAATCGCCTTCGCTTTTGAATCAAAGGATCTGTCAATTTAATCCAAGGACAGCCAACCTGTTTCTAATGGCGCACAATTATAGCGACTATGAACAATGAAATTAGGACCCTATAATACCCTCAAATTTCGCAATTCAATTAAAAATCAGCATCACGATACATCTGTTGAACGGTCTGCTCTCGGTTACGTTCTCGGTAATGTATTTCAGCAAGTTAAACGTGAGAGCCACCATGTCAAACATAAAAGAGACTTAATGTAAAAAAATAAGAGGCTCCGGGTAAAACATAAAAGAGGCACCATTTACAACATAAAAGAAGCGTCAGGTCAAACATAATAGAAACAACATGGGAAACATAAAAGAGCCACAATGTCAATCATAAAAGAGCCACAATGTCAATCATAAGAGAGCCACAATGTCAATCATAAGAGAGACACAATTTCAATCATAAAAGAGCCACAATGTCAATCATAAAAGAGCCACATTGTCAATCATAAAAGAGCCACAATGTCAATCATAAGAGAGACACAATTTCAATCATAAAAGAGCCACAATGTCAATCATAAAAGAGCCACATTGTCAATCATAAAAGAGACACAATGTCAATCATAAAAGAGCCACAATGTCAATCATAAAAGAGCCACAATGTCAATCATAAAAGAGCCACAATGTCAATCATAAAAGAGCCACAATGTCAATCATAAAAGAGCCACAATGTCAATCATAAAAGAGCCACAATGTCAATCATAAAAGAGCCACAATGTCAATCATAAAAGAGCCACAATGTCAATCATAAAAGAGCCACAATGTCAATCATAAAAGAGCCACAATGTCAATCATAAAAGAGCCACAATGTCAATCATAAAAGAGCCACAATGTCAATCATAAAAGAGCCACAATGTCAATCATAAAAGAGCCACAATCAATCATAAAAGAGCCACAATCAATCATAAAAGAGCCACAATGTCAATCATAAAAGAGCCACAATGTCAATCATAAAAGAGCCACAATGTCAATCATAAAAGAGCCACAATGTCAATCATAAAAGAGCCACAATGTCAATCATAAAAGAGCCACAATGTCAATCATAAAAGAGCCACAATGTCAATCATAAAAGAGCCACAATGTCAATCATAAAAGAGCCACAATGTCAATCATAAAAGAGCCACAATGTCAATCATAAAAGAGCCACAATGTCAATCATAAAAGAGCCACAATGTCAATCATAAAAGAGCCACAATCAATCATAAAAGAGCCACAATCAATCATAAAAGAGCCACAATGTCAATCATAAAAGAGACACCATTTCAAATGTAAAAGAAGCGTCATGCCAAACATAAAGGAGCCACTATAAAGCTGAGATTTGTTGCACTTTACAAGGGTCGGCAACCTCCGGCCCGCAAAGACTTTCTATGTGGCCCGCGAACTTCCTTAATCTTTATTATCATAATCCGGCCTGCACCTTCATAGGAACTTCATTATTTGGTCCACAAATTTTTGTCCCCTGAAAATTGGGATTTCCTCCCCTCAATTGGCAATTTAATGAGTGTGAGTGGCTGTTTACAAAGTCTAGAGTCTAGACAGACAACACATCAGTTAAAACTTCGAATAGAATGGAAATAGGGGAACTGCCGGTGAAGGAAATTGGGATGGTGGAGCTGGCCAACAACGGGGGTTCCAAAGTACATTAATAGGGCTTAATAGGACTTTCATAGAATGCATCCAATTGTATTCACTTTTGTATATCTGGTTCTTCAGTATCGAATATTCTGGCCTGTCAGTGGCACAACCAGAAATTTGTTGAGGGGCAGATCCTGGAGGGTAAAGAACCCAAGGGGGTGGGGCGGGCGGGGGGTGGGCGGAAGGGGCGGCTCCTGTATTGTGGAAAAAATGCGTTTGGTCCCCCTTTGATTTTCTGCAGGTCTCCACCTAAGGGGGGGGGGTAACTGTTCCCCGCGCCCCCTCGGGGTGCGCCCCTGTGGCCCGTGGTCTTGGACTGAAAACCTCATCTGGCCCTCAAGTGGAAAAAGGTTGCCGACCCCTTGTTGTCTGGTGGATGCTTGCTATTTAAGGATAGGTGCTTGCTATCAGGGGGATGCTTGCTATCTGAGGGATGCTTGCTATCGGAAGGATGCTTGCTATCTGGGGATGCTTGCTATCTGGGGATGCTTGCTATCCAGGGATGCTTGCTATCTGGGGATGCTTGCTATCTGGGGGATGCTTGCTATCTGGGGGATGTTTGCTATCCAGGGATGCTTGCTATCTGGGGATGCTCGAATAAGGTGACCTATAGAACTGAAGAAGGAGTCGGTTCTCAAGAAAATGTGCTTTTTAATGGATTTTCATGAATAATTTTTGCTCCTTGCTTATTGGGCGCGCCGAAGGGGGCACTAGATGGCTAGTCTAGTTCTAGGAGTGAATTCTTGAATTCTTAAATTTTGCTTTTAACTTATCTTATCATGATTTAGTTTAATACATTTTTAGTATATTGGATAAGAGAGGCTCGTTTTAATTACGAGCGTATATTTTTTCAAAGCAAATAACCCACGCTTTCAGTATAACGAAAGGGGAATTAGTTTAAACTGTATTTTTTAGTGTTGCAATCGCAAATGGTCGAAATTCTCAAAATCTTAAGCCGATGATGAGAGTGAAATTTTTTGTTGCTTTTGGTCGAAAAACAGCGACAGCCAGTGTAACAAAAATAATTCAGATAGAGAATCTTCTGATTTGCGAAAACTGGCAAACATGACAAATTCTGCGATCTGAACGCCTTAAAAATAACACAGATATCAAATTTAAAACAGAATAGCAGTTATAGTTCATAGATTAAAACAAATCATAGGCTTTCTTTAGCAGGTTTCCGTTCTAGCAAAAGAAAATAAAATAAAAATATGCTGTTCAGGAAATATAAATTAGCTATATATATAGTATTCGAATGTTCAAGTATGATAAGAATTACAAGGATGCAGCGAAATAATATCAGGAGTTGTTAAATTCGTTTGAATTTAACAATAAAACAGATTTGTGTAATACTTGTAACATGCTAGTAACTATAGTGTCAGTGAAAAAACTTAATAGTTTTTGTTCGAAGTTGAATATTAATTCAAGGGTACGCTTGGAGTCCGTCTCGGAAGACAAAATAAATTATTATGGCGCATTTTTAGCTTGGCGAATATTTTAACAGAAATTTAAACACGACTGGCAAATTAACAAATAGCAAAGCACTGCAATGCAATGCATCAAAATTTGGTTAGGTTTTTTTGTTTAACTTTAGTCTTTGAATTTAAATTTTAGCTGAATTCGATAGTGCTTGCCAGCACGAGTACTTCTAGACTAAAAATGATACAAAAAACGTCAAAAATATCTTTGCATCGAAACAGCATAAACAAGATTAGTTTGAGAATCAACTCAGTTTTAGTGCTGAATTTTATTAATTGAAAGCCTTTTTTGTATCCTGTTTTGTTATCAATAACGGATGGATGCGTCAGATTACATGAAATCAATAAATTGCATCCAGACAGGTGCAGTTTCTTCCTTTCATGTAATTTAATGCAGTTCAAGTTGACATTTATAGTCTGTGGTGACAAAGGGAAGGAAATGATTGTTATAGTTGTGTCTGCTGACTTAGATGCATGCAGTTTTAACTTTTACTAAGAAGAAGAAACGTGTTGCTTGCACTTTTATAGGTAACGAAACGCTATCAGGTCCAATAGTGCCAGCGACTGCGTGCATCATGGCTGAAAGAATACTTCACCGCTAGGCATCACAGTCAGAATACGGAACGGTTATTAGCTGTATTTTCATACTGGCTGTCATTCGCGGTTCATCACGTCCACCAGCTGGCCCATCGCGTTGCTCACCTGGCCGGCCATGGCAAACAGGGAGCTGATGGACGACCGGCCCACCGACGTCGGGCACGAGTCGGCCAGGCTGCCGCTGCCGCCGCCGATGCCGCCGTTGCTGCGACTCAAACTGCCCGAATAGTGCAGCGAATAATCCACGTCGCTACTTCCGGCCACGGCACGCGCCGAACCGCCAATGCCGCGACGATACGCTGACGCCGAGGAAACAACCGCTGTCGAAGCCGCCGAAGCTGCCGCCGCTGCTGGCGTTGGGGAAACCGCGGAGACGCCTCCGGCTGTGGATGCCGCCAGGGCGGCAGCGGCAGCGGCAGCGGCGGCAGCAGCTGGAGACAGCTGACTTTCGGCAACGCAGCCGGAGCTGCTGGCACGATAGGCGCCCATCGATCTCTGATGAAGGCGTTGGCTCTGCTGCTGCTGATGATGATGATGAGGCTGATGGTGATGAGGCATCTGCAGAGGCTGATGCTGCGGCGACATGGACGGACTGTTGCCGCTGCCGCCCTGAGACAGCAGATGTCGGAGTCTGGTCAGCTGTCCTTCCAGCTGCCTGTTGTGCTCCTCCAGCACGGCCATGCGAGCCTCCAGCCGGCCTTTGTGAGCCCGCAGCAGCCGGGCCTCCGTGGCGGCGGCCGCTACGGACACGGCGGACGCGGCGGCCGCGTTGCCTCCGTTGGGCAGGAGGGCGCCGGGCTGAGGCGTCTGTGGCGGCGGCAGCGCCATGGGCAGCGGGGAAGCTCCGATGGGCATCGCTGACGAGGTCGACGCCGACTTGTGCCGCGTTGAGTACAAGCCGCACTCAGCCTGGAGATAAAGAGCAAAGGTTCCTTTATAGCTTTAGCTTTCTAATCAATCCGGATCTGTTCAGCATGCAAGTCTCCAAGCCGAGAATGAATCCTTATAAAAGTTCTTCTAATCCGCATTCGTCCCAATGGCCTCTAATGAAGTTGAGGAGGGGAAGGGAAGTCGCCGTCTTTATCGGCGCCCTGCAGCTCCACAGCATTCGCATCTCTATCAACTTTACGACACTGCTGGGTCTCGGGTGGCATTGATGAGCCAGACCAGACTGCTAGACGGCCTCTCGAGAATTTTGCACTTTATCGTTATCTGCTTCTTTTTTTCAGCTGTCTGTGCCTCCGATCCCGCTCTTTTCCCTGCCAACATTCGTTCGCGTCTTCTGTCTGTTCCGGCTTAGATATCTTCTTCTCTTGCGGGGCATTGCATAGGCCTGGTTCAGCATTAGAAAAAGCAGAGGGAAACAACTGTGCGGCATTGGGATTGGAATCGATAATTTTAGGCAGGAAGTAGAGACAGAGAGACGGGAGCAATTGGACCGTCTCAAATTGGGGTTGCGTTCGAATTCGATCTGGCCCGAGTCCACGGTACCTGAAGCTGAGCCAGCTGTTGCTGCTGCATCAGAAGCTGCTGCTCCAGAAGCACCTGATTGGATCTGTCCACCTGCTGCTGCTGCTGCGGCACCGACGGACTACCTTGACGAAGCCGCAGGGTCCCAGCGTAAGAGGCAATCAGAGCGTGCTCGTCCTCGCTGCAGTGGTTGGGAAAAAGGAAGAGTTTGGATTATTGTTAAGCTGCGGATTAGCTATGTTTAAATAGGCGATAAGGTAAGGCGGTGGGTATTCTGACAGATGGGAAGGCGGTCAGTCCTACAGAAACCCATGATCCAGAACGGGTATGGGAAGGCGGTCAGTCCTACAGAAACCCATGATCCAGAACGGGTATGGGAAGGCGGTCAGTCCTACAGAAACCCATGATCCAGAACGGGTATGGGAAGGCGGTCAGTCCTACAGAAACCCATCCAGAACGGGTATGGGAAGGCGGTCAGTCCTACAGAAACCCATCCAGAATGGGTAGTCAGTCTTACAGTAACCAAAGTGAGCTAACACATTGGTGAGACTTGTTAGAGAAGAAGCAAAAAGACATCACAAGCGATTCACGTTGATTGCTACAGTTGATTTCAATCAAAATTACACCAACTACTAACTCAAATGGATTGAAAATTGACTTTTCACAGTGGGAGGGGGGGCTAAATTATGGATAAGCGCTGTTCCATAAATGATTGCAGGGTGTGTTGGGAATTCTCCCTGTGACAATAACAACACAGATTCGAGGCCTTGAGGCGGCAGCCCAATCAGGAGAAAAATGGGACAAATTCTAAAGTAAACCAATGTTGGCTGATTGGGGCTAACCCTGTCTGAGTTCATGTCCACACAGGTTTTCTGGTTAAGGAAGCCATTTAAGGGCAGAAAGTGCAACTGGTGAAAAAAAGCGGTATAAATACGTTGTAACTACTAGGTTCTGCAAGTTAAGCATAGTTGAGCAAGGTTAGTACGCAGTTAAAGAGACTGCCTTCGAATGAAAAGTGAACTCCAGTTCACCCTGCTTTGATAGACAGAAATTCCTCAATGTTGAAGCGACAGAAAGAGCGACTCACATTACAAAGGCCATCCGGTATCGATGTGGGCTTCAGCAACAGTTAGAATAATAAAGTCTCCAACCAGTTTTTCAGAAAAAAGTTTCTCAAAGACTCAGCAAAACGCTGTGGGTGGGGCCAGCCGGCCTTGGCAGAGGGGGGGGGATAAAAACGGATCCGGAAAAATGATAGAAGCCGGCGGCTGGAAGGAGGCACTTGGGGTAGCGCTCATGGGGAGAAGCGAAACACAGGCAGGGGATAAATAGCCTAAGCCAACGGGGGAGCAGACGGGAGGGCACTGAGAAACGGTAGGAAACTGCATTTTGGTAGGAGGAGAGAAGCGCATCTGGGATTGGGGATCTGGAGGATAGGGATGGAGAGAGGAAAGTAGGGGAAGGGCAGGATGCAGAATGCGCCGTGCCAACGCTGTGCCGTCTGGCGACCCACACACACACACACACACTAAGCCGCTAGGTTGTAGGCCTGCTGCTCCATGTGAGGATTCAACGTTTCTCTATCCTATTTCTACCCAGCCCCAAAGCATCTGCAAGTGTTGAACAAAACTGAGTTGCCGCATACGCTAGAGAGACCGGGGATTGCGGGCCTAAACACAAACGCGGCGCATTGTAAATCAGTTGAAAACCAAAATTGGGGGAGATAATAAAATAAAATTACTAAATGCTTATTAAACTTTGCACTGTTAAATCGTAAAAAACTTCTAAAATTGAAACGATAAAAAGCATTCGGAAATCTACGTTATAGACTGAAAATATATATCAGGACAAGTCAATTAACAGAAAAGTTAAAGTGAGTGGTTTTCTGTACCATGCTTGCCAACGGACAATGAGGGAAGGCAGCGGAGAGGCAGATTCAGTGAGGGAAGGCAGCGGAGAGGCAGATTCAGTGAGGGAAGGCAGCGGAGAGGCAGATTCAGTGAGGGAAGGGAGCGGAGAGGCAGATTCAGTGAGGGAAGGCAGCGGAGAGGCAGATTCAGTGAGGGAAGGCAGTGGAGAGGCAGATTCAGTGAGGGAAGGCAGCGGAGAGGCAGATTCAGTGAGGGAAGGCAGCGGAGAGGCAGATTCAGTGAGGGAAGGCAGCGGAGAGGCAGATTCAGTGAGGGAAGGCAGCGGAGAGGCAGATTCAGTGAGGGAAGGCAGCGGAGAGGCAGATTCAGTGAGGGAAGGCAGCGGAGAGGCAGATTCAGTGAGGGAAGGCAGCGGAGAGGCAGATTCAGTGAGGGAAGGCAGCGGAGAGGCAGATTCAGTGAGCAGTGTCAGTGTAATGCCGAGAAGATTCTCACCCCGTTCTTTCTCCAGCTGTTTTTGTGGTCGGTGGAGTCAACTGCGACGTCTCCAACGGTGGCAGCGGCAGCAGCAATGGCGGCGGTGGCGGTGGTGGCGCCGGCGGCGCGTCGGACAGGGGGAGGTGGCCCATGGTTGGCCAGCCGTTGCCAGCGCCGCTACCGACAGCTCCGTCAGCTCCACCGTCGACGCCGGCCGTTCTGCTGCCGCTGCTGCCGCCGCCGCTGCCGCCGCCGCTGCCGCCGCCGCTGCCGCCCGGCTTCAGGCGCAGGCGACATCGCAGGGCCCGGCTGAGGCTGCGCAGTCCGTCGCCGCTGCCCGGAGGCCTGACGTACTCCTGCATCGGGTGCGTCAGCTTGTGGTGCCTGGTTACCCGGCCAGTGAAGAAGCACTGCTGGCAGAGGCTGAGGTTGAAGCACTTCAGGCATTTGTAGCGAAGGCCCCGCATTGGGGTGGCTTTGCATGAGGCGCAGCGGCCGGGGTGCAGGGACTGCTCCGAGCAGGCCAGGCGGTGCATGACGGGCAGCCAGACCAGGCACTGCGGCTCCAGCCGAAGCCAGGACAGGAATTGCGATAGTCGGATGCGGCCGCTGCTGTCGCTGAACTGGAAAAGGCAGCGATGTTCTAGTTAGAAACCCAACGGCAACCCGACGACAACCCAATACCAACCCAATTCCAACCCAGTAGCAACCTAGTAGCAAACCAATGACAGCCTAGTAGCAACCCAGTGGAGACCCAATAGCAACCCAATAGCAACCCAGTGGCAACCCAGTAGCAACCCAGTGGCAACCCAATAGTAACCCAATAGCAACCCAGTGGCAACCCAGTAGCAACCGAGTGGCAACCCAATAGTAACCCAATAGCAACTCAGTGGCAACCCAAAAGCAGACCTGTAGCAACCCAGTAGCAACCCAGTAGCAACCTATTAATAGTAACAAACCAATGGCAGCCCTGTAGCAACCCAGTGGCGACCCAATAGCAACCTATTAGCAACCCAATAGCAACCCAATAGCAATCCAGTGGCAACCCAATAGCAATTCGGTGGCTACCCAATAGCAACCCAGTGGCAACCCAATAGCAACCCAGTGGCAACCCAATAGCAACCCAGTGGCAAACCAATGGCAACCCAGTGGCAACCCAATAGCAACCCAGTGGCAACCCAATAGCAATTCGGTGGCTACCCAATAGCAACCCAGTGGCAACCCAATAGCAACCCAGTGGCAACCCAATAGCAACCCAGTGGCAACCCAATGGCAACCCAGTGGCAACCCAATAGCAACCCAGTGGCAACCCAATAGCAACCCAGTGGCAACCCAATGGCAACCCAGTGGCAACCTTTGCATTAAGAGATGAGCTACTTTGATCCATTTACCTCAGATAGCTTTTCTACAATAGCCCCCCTCAGCTTAAGCTACGAGTAAACAACAATTAAAGCAATTGTCCGGCAAGAGCTTGGATTTTCTTGTGTCAAATAGCAGCCCCACACACTGCGCGTTCCGTCCCGTCACTTTTCGACTTGGCCCTTCGCCCCTCCCAGCGGCGAGTACAAGATCAATAGAAATGTGATCAATCAGTGCGCAGGCAGGCCTGACGGGGAGAAGAGGGGGCACTCAGGAAGCAATTCAATTCGGATTGAGGATCGATTGCAGACTCAGAAACGGGATCTCGGACTAATCTGCGAGCTGGAGGCTGGAGAGAGAAAGTCGAGCACTCCCAGTCTCTCTAGGAGTCGATTAAGGATATCTCTTCATCAGCGGTGATGAAGCTAGAAAGATGCTGCGAATCAGCTTCACCCCGACAGACGAGTGCCAATCTCTCTCTCTCTCTCTCTCTCTCTCTCTCTCTCTCTCGTGTGAATTAATTTTGACTTCAATTCAGGCCCGCGATTGGTAAAAACTACACAGCTCCTACTTATAGTAGTTAAAGCTGCCACAGACGAATTAGCTCGTGTTGTTGGTGTTTCCGGAAATAGAGACTCATATTTTACCCTAGATACAGGTCGATACAGATCAAGTGTGGCAGTCCAACCCCTGATCCAGTCTCACCCCCAAATCGAATCTCTGTCCTCCCGAATCCATATACTAAAAATTCCAATCTCACACTGTAAATCTAATCTCACACAGTAAATCCAATCTCACACAGTAAATCTAATCTCACACTGTAAATCTAATCTCACACAGTAAATCCAATCTCACACTGTAAATCCAATCTCACACTGTAAATCCAATCTCACACAGTAAATCTAATCTCACACTGTAAATCCAATCTCACACTGTAAATCTAATCTCACACAGTAAATCCAATCTCACACAGTAAATCTAATCTCACACTGTAAATCTAATCTCACACAGTAAATCTAATCTCACACTGTAAATCCAATCTCACACTGTAAATCCAATCTCACACAGTAAATCCAATCTCAAACTGTAAATCCAATCTCACACTGTAAATCCAATCTCACACAGTAAATCTAATCTCACACTGTAAATCCAATCTCACACTGAAAATCCAATCTCACACTGTAAATCCAATCTCACACTGAAAATCCAATCTCACACTGAAAATCCAATCTCACACTGAAAATCCAATCTCACACTGAAAATCCAATCTCACACTGTAAATCCAATCTCTCATTGTAAATCCTATTTCACACTGTAAATCCAATCTCACACTGAAAATCCAATCTCACACAGTAAATCCAATCTCACACTGAAAATCTAATCTCAAACTGTAAATCCAATCTGTCATTGTAAATCCTATTTCACACTGAAAATCCAATCTCACACTGAAAATCCAATCTCACACTGAAAATCCAATCTCACACTGAAAATCTAATCTCAAACTGTAAATCCAATCTCTCATTGTAAATCCAATCTCACACTGAAAATCCAATCTCACACTGAAAATCCAATCTCACACTGAAAATCCAATCTCACACTGAAAATCCAATCTCACACAGTAAATCCAATCTCACACTGAAAATCCAATCTCACACAGTAAATCTAATCTCAAACTGTAAATCCAATCTCTCATTGTAAATCCAATTTCACAATGAAAATCCAATCTCACACTGAAAATCCAATCTCACACTGTAAATCCAATCTCACACAGCAAATCTAATCTCAAATTGTAAATCCAATCTCTCATTGTAAATCCAATTTCACACTGAAAATCCAATCTCACACTGAAAATCCAATCTCACACTGAAAATCCAATCTCACACTGAAAATCCAATCTCTCATTGTAAATCCAATCTCACACTGAAAATCCAATCTCTCATTGTAAATCCAATCTCACACTGAAAATCCAATCTCTCATTGTAAATCCAATCTCACACTGAAAATCCAATCTCACACTGAAAATCCTATCTCACACAGTAAATCTAATCTCAAACTGTAAATCCAATCTCTCATTGTAAATCCAATCTCACACTGAAAATCCAATCTCACACTGAAAATCCTATCTCACACAGTAAATCTAATCTCAAACTGTAAATCCAATCTCTCATTGTAAATCCAATCTCACACTGAAAATCCAATCTCACACTGAAAATCCTATCTCACACAGTAAATCTAATCTCAAACTGTAAATCCAATCTCTCATTGTAAATCTAATTTCACACTGAAAATCCAATCTCACACTGAAAATCCAATCTCACACAGTAAATCTAATCTCAAACTGTAAATCCAATCTCTCATTGTAAATCCAATCTTACACAGTAAATCCAATCACACTGTAAACCTAGTCTCTAATCTAATCTCTAATCTCCAAATTGAATCTCATGCCCGAATTCACTCTCACATCACACACCGCCCGAGCTCTCACTCCAGATGAATTCACACAAACAGCGACTTCAGCATCCTTTCGTCGAAGTCGAGTTTCAAAATCGGCCCAACTTTCCCAATCAAGAAGGCGCCGCACCTTCTCAAAGCAGGAGCGCACCGAGGCGCCGACATCCGAGCCGCCGAACGCCGCCACCTCCCCAGATGGCGCGGCAGCTGCAGGCAGTCGCGCAGCAGGCGGCCCAGCCTCTCCTCAGTCGCCACCCCGTCGCCGGCGTCGCCAGCCTCGGCTGCCGCGACAAACAGGCAGCGATATTTTTCCTCCAGACCGGCCGCGCACATCAGCGTCAGGGCGGCGCGCAGGCCGGAGGCCGGCACAAAGCCGCGCCTGCCGGGGTCGAAGGCATTCAGCAGCCAGTTGAGGCACAGGTCGATGAGGCGAGCCTCCTCGGAGCGGTCGCCGGAGCGGGGCCGGCAGCGGGCGTAGAGACCGGCGAGGCAGCTGGTCACCTGCGAGAGAGGGGGAGGGGATCGATCGGTGATTGAGGAAATTTATCATCGGATAAAAACCCATACATAGATTCCCATACCTTAGATTCCCATACCTTAGATTCCCATACCTTAGATTCCCATACCTTAGATTCCCATACCTTAGATTCCCATACCTTAGATTCCCATACCTTAGATTCCCATACCTTAGATTCCCATACCTTAGATTCCCATACCTTAGATTCCCATACCTTAGATTCCCATACCTTAGATTCCCATACCTTAGATTCCCATACCTTAGATTCCCATACCTTAGATTCCCACACCTTAGATTCCCACACCGAGATTCCCACACCGAGATTCCCACACCGAGATTCCCACACCGAGATTCCCACACCGAGATTCCCACACCGAGATTCCCACACCGAGATTCCCACACCGAGATTCCCACACCGAGATTCCCACACCTGTCCGGCATCCAGCTCCGTCGTTCCACCACCAACTCCCCGATCCCGGAGGACCTCCAGAGCTACGCCAAGCGAGATGCAGTCCAGCCTCAGCAGTCGCTGCAGCCGCAGCAGCTTGGCGGCTGTCCGATAGGCCGAATAACGGATGCTGTTCAGCTCGTCCAGCCGGCGGGTGAGCTCGGCCATGTCCGGGTGATCCCAGCTGGCCTCGCCGTTGTCCAAGTTTCTATAATATGGAGCTCGGCCGGCCGCCTGGTGAATGCAGCGTTGCCATGGAGACGAGACGCTGCCGGAAACTGCTGGGTGCTGTTGTTGTTGCTGCTGCTGCTGTTGTTGTTGTTGTTGTTGTTGCTGCTGCTGTTGTTGTTGTTGTTGTTGTTGTTGTTCCTGTTGTTGCTGTTGTTGTTGCTGCAACAACTGATGATTCTGATACAGTGGGGTGTTAGTCTGGTAGGCTTGAGGGTGGATTGTCTGGTAGGCAATTTGCTGCTGCTGCTGTAAAGCCAACAGCTGCTGTTGTCGCTGCTGCTGAATGATTTGAAGCTGCTGCATTCTTCGGGCCTCAGCATCCCCTAAAGTATCAGCTGCATCGTCTTCTGCTGCGGCACTGGCGGCTACGACCGTTTCAGTGTCGGCTTCCATCTCGTCAAATTCAGCCTCTCCTTCATCAGGGTCGGCGGCGTTGGCGGCAGCGGCAACAGCGTCGGCAGTCGTCGATGAGCGAAGCTCTCGGCCTCGCCTGCGCAGCTCTCTGAGCCTGTTGAGCAGTGAGTGAGTCAGCAGAAGCCGGCTGCTCTCAGCCTGCACCGCCTGCTCCTCCAGAACTGCCATGGCCGCTTGAGCCGCTTCTGCCAGACGTGAATTCTGCAGTTTGGGTGGATTGGGGAAAGTACTAGTTAGTTAGTTAGTTAGTTAGTTAGTTAGTTAGTTAGTTAGTTAGTTAGTTAGTTAGTTAGTTAGTTAGTTAGTTAGTTAGTTAGTTAGTTAGTTAGTTAGTTAGTTAGTTAGTTAGTTAGTTAGTTAGTTAGTTAGTTAGCTAGTTAGTTAGTTAGTTAGTTAGTTAGTTAGTTAGTTAGTTAGTTAGTTAGTTAGTTAGTTAGTTAGTTAGTTAGTTAGTTAGTTAGTTAGTTAGTTAGTTAGTTAGTTAGTTAGTCAGTTAGTTAGTTAGTTAGTTAGTTAGTTAGTTAGTTAGTTAGTTAGTTAGTTGTTAGTTAGTTAGTTAGTTAGTTAGTTAGTTAGTTAGTTAGTTAGTTAGTTAGTTAGTTAGTTAGTTAGTTAGTTAGTTAGTTAGTTAGTTAGTTAGTTAGTTAGTTAGTTAGTTAGTTAGTTAGTTAGTTAGTTAGTTAGTCAGTTAGTTAGTTAGTTAGTTAGTTAGTTAGTTAGTTAGTTAGTTAGTTAGTTAGTTAGTTAGTTAGTTAGTTAGTTAGTTAGTTAGTTAGTTAGTTAGTTAGTTAGTTAGTTAGTTAGTTAGTTAGTTAGTTAGTTAGTTAGTTAGTTAGTTAGTTAGTTAGTTAGTTAGTTAGTTAGTTAGTTAGCTAGTTAGTTAGTTAGTTAGTTAGTTAGCTAGTTAGTTAGTTAGTTAGTTAGCTAGTTAGTTAGTTAGTTAGTTAGCTAGTTAGTTAGTTAGTTAGTTAGTTAGGCCGCTGCTCATAGCCGCCGCTCACCCTTAACTGTGAATTCGATCGCTCAGCCGCGGTGAGCGCCTCCTCGGCGCGGGCCATCAGCCGTTCAAGCCGGTCCAGTTGGCGCTGCGCAGAGGCCAGTGCCGTTTCGAGCTCCGCGCACCGGCTGCGCGCTTCCAGCCAGCGCCGGCGTAGCTGGTGCGCCACTCGGCGGAGACGTCGAGCCGAACGGCCGCCTCCACCGATGCTGCCAGCGCCGGCGCCAACTCCACTGACGTCGCCGAGGCTGCCGCCGCTGTCATCTGACTCGCCGGCGTAGCCGCCACCGGTGGCGCCAGCGCCGGGTCCGCCAACTGCGCGCAGAAGCCGATCGGCATCGTCCAGCGCAGACTCGACCTCTGGCCGGCGGCGTCGCATCTCCTCGGCCAGCCTGGCGTGCTCCGCCGCCTGCTCGGCTGCCGTCTCAGCGTCGCCGCCGACCAGCAGCTGCCACTGGCGCATGCGGGCGTCGGCGCCGGACAGCCAGTCGGCGAGGCTGCGAAGCCGGCCGACCAGCTCAGCCAGGGCCTCCCGGCCGCGTTCGACTCGCTGGCGCAGATTCAGCGACTCCTCGCCGAGGCGTTCCCAGCGGTGCCCGGCTGCGGCGAGGCGCTCGGCGAGGGCGTCGCCAACAGGCGGCAGCGAAGGTGGCGCGGGCTCTGAGGCCAGTTGCTCTGCGTCAGCGTCGAGAGCCTGCGGGTTTGGCAATCGAGTCCGTCCAGCCTAAGATATCGGCACCTCATTTGAGCTTTGGCATGAAAGCGTCCCTTTTAGCCATGGCTTAACCCTAAGCGCAACTCTGCTGATTCGCCTACCAACAACACCTAATTAACCCTTGGCATCTCAGTCAGATTCTATTGAAATGTCCTTGGCTTTCAGGTCTTAAAACTGTTTAAGTCGGGTAGTCACGTACTCCGTCCGCTTGGACGCGCTCGGCCCGTTGAAGTCGCCTCGTATGTCGCCCGTGCCGACGCATGCCCAGGTGGACAGGCACACAGACAGATCGATCTGATAAACAATCTGACTTGAGTCGCTTGGCTTTGAGTGAAAATACAGAGACTAGCGATAGCTGCTTAGCTGAGAGACTACGAGGTGCATCGACGAGTATTTATGAAGGCTGACTGCAATTTGAACCGTTTGAAATTTGATATCATCTACAAAGAAAAGATTCCCTTCTTAGAGATTGCAGTAATGGGAGTCGAGTTCCTGAGCACTCGCACGCATACGGACCAAGGACCACTAGAAGTTGCCGTTGTATACCAGTACGTCTAGTGGTCCTTGATACGGATACGTACGTGGGTGTACAGCACAGGGTGTACAGCGGCCCTGACTTCTCATCGTCCGACATGCAGCACCAGCAAGCGAATATTTGTGCACGAGCCCCAAATTAGGATCAAGGTAGATTGACGCAAAAAATGGAGGCCACGCCTGTAAGATCAGAGTCATAGCGCGGGTCTCAAGAAGGCCTTCAGTTGACTTTAAATTCTTTGAATCCAACTCACCTTGAGCAGGGAAGCAGCCTGCCTCAGATCCTCCTCAGCTATCAGCTCTGCTGGCAGCGCCGCTAGGGCCGTCTCCCAATGAGTCGCTCGCGACTCCATGCGCTCCAGTCGGGCCAAAAGCTCCGGTCGGATTTGCTGATGCTGTTGTGGCTGCTTATTTTGCTGTTGAAGTTTTTGCTGCTGCTGCGAGGTAGGCTAAAATGGAGCAAGTACATGTAAGAAAAGCTTCTGTACAACATGCAACAATAGTACTCAAGTCATTTTTTGAACTTAAAAGTGTACAAATTTTTTTGATCTACGCACCACGACAGTCGGTCTTTGTTGTTGCTGCTGCTGGTCTTCTTGTCGCTGTTTCTTGACCTGTTGTTGTTGGTGCTGAAGCTGCTGCTCTTGTTCCTTTTGTTGTTGCTGCTGTTGATATTGTTGCTTCTCTTGTTGTTGCTGTTGATATTGCTGCTTCTCTTGTTGTTGCTGCTGATATTGTTGCTTCTCTTGTTGTTGCTGCTGATATTGTTGCTTCTCTTGTTGTTGCTGTTGATATTGCTGCTTCTCTTGTTGTTGCTGCTGATATTGTTGCTTCTCTTGTTGTTGTTGCTGATATTGTTGCTTCTCTTGTTGTTGCTGTTGATATTGTTGCTTCTCTTGTTGTTGCTGCTGATATTGTTGCTTCTCTTGTTGTTGCTGTTGATATTGTTGCTTCTCTTGTTGTTGCTGCTGATATTGTTGCTTCTCTTGTTGTTGCTTCTCTTGTTGTTGCTGCTGATATTGTTGCTTCTCTTGTTGTTGCTGTTGATTTTGTTGCTTCTCTTGTTGTTGCTGTTGTTGATATTGTTGCTTCTCTTGTTGTTGCTGTTGATATTGTTCCTCATTCTGTTGCTTTTTCTGCAGCTGTTGCTGCTGTTGCTGTTGTAACTGTTGGTGGTCTTGTTGCTTCGACATTGATGGCTCAATTGGTTTCTCCTGTAGAATTCAGAATGGTGAAAGCAGTAAATAAAAGCATTTGTTTTGGCTGTCATGCTATGTTTCCCTAAAACTTACCATGCTGTGCTGCTGCTGCTGCTGCTGCAGACGACGCGAGATCAAATCTTTCTCATCGCCTGCCGACAGCTGCGGCTTCGGTGGCTTCGGCGGCGGTGGCGGCGGTGGAGCCATCGTTGACTTGCGCGGAGCTGCCGCAGGTCGAGGCGGACTGACTTCACTGCTCACCTGGCGAGTAGCTTGATGCCCCGGCTCGCTGACCTGGCGACGAATCTGGTTCCGCCTTGCACTCAGCAGGCGCTGAAGGGCGTCCAAGCGCTTGTCAAGTGCCGCGTCTTCGGCATCCAGTCGCTCCCGTAATCGGCGACCCTCTTCAATAGCGGCCAGGAGCTGAGCCTCCCGAACTGACCCGGGCACGCTGCCGTCCTCAGCTTCGAGAAGCCGGCAGTGCTCCTCCCACTGCAGCAGCTCCTGCTGGGCAGCGTTGGCCGCCGCCTCCTCGGCTTCGAGGCGTAGCCGGCGGGAATTCAACTCGATCTCGGCCGCCTCCCAGCGGGCCGCGGCTGCCGCCACTTAAAATTGAGGGAATTTCGTTCCATTTAACCTACTTAGTTAGTAGTGACATGTTTTGCCTGGAGAACAGGGAGACAAAATGAAAAGTTTGTCTTAAGGGAAAACTGCAGTAGTTACTCCTACCCGAACTGAGGTCTGTATATTTCTAATTGGCTAATCTGCATACCAACTAAAATTAGCTACAAACCATTTATTTGTAGAAAGTTGTTTTTCAATTTTAACTTCAATTTTCAAATTTCAGCAATCGACAATGGTGGCAGCGGGGTGGGGAATCGCGAAAAAAACGTTAAAGCAAAACTGCATCTCAGCTTTGCACCCCTGGAACTCTTAAACCCGTTGCAGTTCCACAGTTGAAAGCTCGCGAACTCATAAGGATAGTTCTATGAAACGAGGCGCACCCATCTCGGATTCCTTCAAGTCTCTCGGTCTACAAGCTTCGGTCTCTAAAGCTGATTGCAGTCACGCAACTCCCCCCTCTCTCTCTCTCTCTCTCTCTCTCTCTCTTCTCTCTCTCTCTCTCTCTCTCTCCCTCTCTCTCTCTCTCTCTCTCTCTCCATAAGCTGAGAAAGGCAGAGGCGGCTGCAGCGGTGGAGTGGCGGCTTGGCAAAGACTTTTTGAGATAGGTTGCCAAGGCCTAGCTGGAAAGTGAAGAGCGTAGGCTGAGGAAGGTGGGGACGGGGTCTACACACATGCGCGGACTCAGTTTCTTTTCAATCAAGAAGGGAGAATTTGAGTAAGGAAATCTCTTGACAAAAAAGCAGTCACTAGAAGGTAAAGAAAGGAAAGACGAAAAAAGAAGGGAGAGCGATCTGCCTGGGAAGTTCCACTCTACATAAAACTGTTTTCTTTTATGCTTTATTGAAGTTTTTTGCACAAAAAACCCAACTACAAAAATGTTATCACGGCAATTAGCCCCATTTGTGTAAATGGCACAAGGACATGTACATTGTACACCCTTGAAATGAACTATTCAATTCAAGCGAGATGGTCACTGAGCAACCTACAAATTATACTCAAACTCATTAGATTATTCAATTCAATGGGATACATATTGGAGACTAGTACTGCAGTGATGCCAGTAAATGGTACAGATACTTAAGTAGATAGATGGGCCACTTAGACCCATTATTGTACTAAAACAGCTTACTACTTCCAGTTCAGTAGCAAATAAGAATACACAAGCTAACAGGATTTTGATAAGTTTAGAAGCCAAGCTTACAGACGTAAACAACTCGCTAATTGGTTCAGCCATAATGTACATTAGCCAGCGCCACTGAAATGTACATGGGGCAGCTTTAGGTTGGAACACCAAAGAAGGCAATAAAGATTGGGTAGAGGTTTCGTGGGGGTTTAAGCGAGTGGGGTTAGAGGCAAAAATGAGCCTTGTCTTTAAGATACAGTCTACTGAACTGAAAGTAGCTTACACGTAAATGTGCTGATTTTTTCTCTACTAGAATCTAATTTTTCTACTAGAATCTGTGGTTAGGGGTGGGTTTAGTTTGGTTTCAATACGCCAGGTAAGGGGCAAATTAAATATTCACTAACCATTCTTGCAAACTAACAAGGCTATTGATGTAGAGGAAGATAGGGTGGAATCGGTGACTGTCACGCGATGTGTTTTACCGCCTGTGCCAAGCCCTTCCAACCGCAGTCTTAGGGGCTATCTATCATATGGAATTTCCTCCTCCTCCTCTTTCAAGTGTTTTTAACTTGTTATTGCATTAACTGTGAGAAAGTTTTATTATAGATATAAAATTGGCACTCCATTCTGCACCCTCAGTTGTCAGCGAGTCCAGCTATCGTGTCTGCGCAATCACTCAACGAAGTCCCACGGTCACACCTAGAAGCCTCAACCAGTGCAGCAGCTACCAGGCAGCTCGCTCTAGTTAAATATGCTCTACGTTACACTGGCCTAAAGCAAACAAATACGCCGCAAACACGTTCCAGCATTTGGGCCCGGCGCTCTTATTTCTGTCCCCTTTCCATCAGCAGCTTTGTTCGACCCCTCGCTGACTGGGAGGCGGCTGGTATAAAAAAGATGGTTAATTGAGTTACCGGAGCAGATGCCGGGTCCTGCGAGAAGGGCAGGGATATGAGAGAGTGGGAGGGCAGAATGAATTGGCTGGGCAAACACGCCCGAAGCACTGCTGCGTACTTAATACTCAATGCACTCGCGCCATCAGCCTTGCAATGGATTTGGGTCCGGGAGAGAAGAGAGCAGAATAAAAATCTGGGCAAGATTGGGCATGATTCCTCGAAGCACTTGCAGAACCAAATACCCGTATATACTCCAAATCTACTTGGGAAGAAAATTGGGCGATATACTCAAGCCGAGAATCTGTCAGCAATTTAATCCCTGCTACTGCCATCGCCCAATATGCAGTCCAATCCTCGAATCTCATTTCTTCATCAGTCAGTGTGTTGTGCGATTATTCCTCAAACTATGAGCAATAAACTCACCAACCCTGCCCTCGTCACTGCCACAATTGTCTTCCAATTCAACAGCTGACTCAGCCTTCGCCTCCATCGGCGATTCAGCAACAGCTTCGTCAGTTGTTGCTTCCACTTCCGCTTTCGGTTTCGCTTCCGCATCTGCTGCTTCCTCGCCGGAAGAAGCTGCGCGCATCATCATTGCCGGACTGATAGACCGAGCCTTTGACAGCTGCTGCTGGTGCTGAGGCTGCGGTGGCTGCAGCCCGACCGAGTCCGCACTGAGTTGATTCAACGGCCGTCTGGACGTTCGCCGGTCGCCTTCCCGCACTGATAGGCTGCGCCTCTGCTGCCCAGCCTGCCGCTGCTGACGCCGAGCCGCCGCGGCAGCCGCCGCTGCAGCCGCAGCCGGCGTGTCGGTCGACGGCGGCGCCAAAGCGGCCTCGACGCTGTCGAAACTGCCACCGCTGAGCTGCCGCAGGCGGCCCGACTGTCGAGCATTCTGAAGGCTGGGAATTTCGAATGTAATGCCGCCGACGCTGTTCACCGCCGCCTGCCACCGCCACCCCGCCACTCTCGTCAAGGAAGCTGTCCTCAGCCTCGCCAAATGACGATCCAGCGTCCCAATCTCCGCTGAGCACTGACGAGGCGCGCTTGCTGAACCAGCCGGCGATGCCGCCAAGGTCAGGCAGAGGCTCGCTAGTGGCTTCGTCGCCGACGCTGTCAGCACCTCGCACGCTGTCGGCCGCCTCGCTACCGGCGCCGTCGTCGCAGGACCGCAGTGCGGCATCGGCGCCGCCACCGCCTGCTGCATCGCCGCTAGCAGCGTGGGCCTCATCGCCAGTGGAGAAGATCCGATTCAGCGAGGCCGAGGAAAAAGCCTTGCTGGTGGCCTGGAACACCTGGTCAAATTTGTTGCCCCAGAAGGAGGCCATCTGCTGTGCTGCTGCTGCTGCTGCTGTCAGCCGCAACGGCCACCCATTGGGGAAATGTCGGCAACCGCTGGGTGAGGAGCGCTTGCTAGTTGCTCCGACGATTAAAAATGATAATCGAGGCTTTGGTCCCGCGATCGCGTTTTAGCGCACTGCCCAGTTAGATAAGTGTGCTTTTTTGACAAAAAAGCTACATTGGGAATGAAAGTGGACACGAGAAGAGATGGAGAGGCGACGGGCGGCGAGGGGCTTGGAAACAGGAAGCTGTTTGCGGCTTGGGGCGCTGGGCGCGGTCTGAGTTTAGCCGCGGCAATCGCTTTGGTTCGCCCGTCTGGCCGGGGGTCGGCTTGGAGGGAAGGAAGGGCGGTGGAATGAGCGCTGGGGTTGGCGGGCCCCCTTCCCCCCGGCTCCGTCCTCCCCAGGCCGTCTGCTTGAGTGGCTTGGCGGCTGTTTGGAAGCTGGGAGAGCGGGCAGGGTGCACAATGGAAACTGAGGGTGTAGTTGGCGGTGTGGGCGACGTAGCAGGGCCTCTGAGTAGAGTACGACACAACTCTGAAGTGTTCAGCGGTCCATTCCCTGCGACTGGCCGCTCATTGGCTTTACTTTCGCTGACGGGAAGACCCTCTTCCGGGTTTGATAAGGGGGTGGGTAGGGAACACCTCATTAAGAAAGGCAGAGGTATTGCGACTTCAAGGATCGCCAAACTTCAATTTGACTTTATTCTCCTCTGTAAGCTGGGAGAGGCAAACCAGAGAATGATGGAGAGAGATCAACAGCCAATGGTAGGAAAGATGGAGTGGATAAAATTAAGCAGAGAGTAGAGAGAAGGAGACCATGGGAAATGCAGTTTGTCACTAGGCCCTTGGCTCCCCTATGGAGCTAAGGAGCTGCAGTCAATACTCGTACTGAAAAGAACTCTGTATAGGGCTGAGCTGAGCAGGTTGCTGGATAGAATGGGCCAAGAATAAGAAAAGTGTGGCAAAGAAAAGGGGGCGGGAAAAATTGGAGAGGAAACAGGTTCCACAGGAGGGCGAGAGTTAGAGAAAGAGTAGAGAGAGAGAGAGAGGCACTCTCGCCACGAGAGTTCAAGGAGCGATGTGCGAGGAAGGAATCGGCCGATTGGCGTTGGGATTGAATTTTTTTTCGGCCCCCACCCACCAGGCTCCAAGCCTCCGGCAGGCCTTCAGCCACTGAGCAGACCGGCAGCTCATCATTAATAAATTAACCTTCGAGATGAGGCCGTTCCTACCCAGCCTCTCTCCCTGCCTGTCATCTGTGTCTGCACCGGCGCACAACTGCTCAGTAGCTTGAGACTTCAGCTCAAACAGTTGGCAGTGTACGGTGGCTCACTTGGGGCGTTGGGGTTCACAGTGGCTTAGCAGTTTTAGGTATTCAAGTTATCCAACCCAGCTACCAGTATAGGTCTTTATCGTCTAAAATCTCGACTATATACTTTATACTCGGTTAAGTAGTATATCTCACTGGTTCATCTCGTGTGCATCATCAGTTCTGTGTGCTGCAGCTCAGAGACAAACTCAAAAGATAGAAAGACAGGCAGGCAGACAGACAGGCAGGCAGACAGACAGACAGATAGAAAGACAGGCAGGCAGACAGACAGGCAGGCAGACAGACAGACGGACAGACACTCTGAGAGACAGGCAGACAGGCAGACAGACAGACAGACAGACAGACAGACAGACAGACAGACAGACAGACAGACAGACAGACAGACAGACAGACAGACAGACAGACAGACAGACAGACAGACAGACAGACAGACAGACAGACAGATAGAAAGACAGGCAGGCAGACAGACAGACAGACAGACAGACAGACAGACAGACAGACAGACAGACAGACAGACAGACAGACAGACAGACAGACAGACAGACAGACAGACAGACAGACAGACAGACAGACAGACAGACAGACATACCGCTGTCTGTGTGTTTAGCGGGACCAGAGTTTTGTTAATGCATTAGGTGGACCACCTAGTTTCGCTATAAAACCGGTGTCTTTTGTCTCTACACGAAAAGTTAGCGTGGGTTGTCTTTCAGTTTAGCCTGCAGATTAGCCATCTCGTGGAAACTGCATGTCACTTTCAACTGGGATAGCTGGACCAGCCCGGACCTGTTTTAGGTGGACCTTCAAAAAGACACCGTTTAGGTGGACCATCATTTTTTAGCAGAGTACTGCGATTATTATCGACCCAGTACTGTTAAGCACGAGAAACAACACTAAAAGTCACGTGACAAAAGCCCCAAATACACAATATGTAATAAAGTAAAAATAATGCATTCAGTTCTAGTTTTCTCCGGACTCAAGAACCATCATCCCCATTAAAAACTAATGAATCAAATGCAACTAATTTTTAGGCCGAGAAAAATAGTTAGAAGTGCAAATCAACGGCCAAGCAAAAGTTTAAATAGCAAAAAGTCATATTTGTTTTTCACTAGAATAATGATAAACCTAAAGAAACACACTTAACGTCCCAAATATGTGCCAAAAGGCAAGTAGATTGACGACGATATAATTAATAAATACATTTGCCTAATAAATTTCACGTATTACGAGCTACAATAGAACAACTTTCCACTCAATTTTTGAAAAATGAAAAAAGTTTTAACGGACGGACAAGACATGTTACGACGGATAGCGGAATCATCTCACAGAAAGCGAAAAGCTGTCGCAGTCAATATCATCATAAACAAACTTTTGCGGTTGAGCACAAAAAAATCGTCTTCATTTTGCCAGAGTTGCTTGCGTCACTCGTCTGCATCAAAGCTGACTTGCCGTCTCCAGACTGGGCCTGTCAAATTTGGCATTTATACGAGAATTCAGGATTGACAGTTTACAACTGATATTCTACTGAGACTTTGAAACAGACTGGCATATTGGTGTCAGTACAATCTGTAGGTTAGCTGCACCACCTAAACTTGAATTCCACCTCCTATTGGTGAGGCTCTTCAACAGACTGGCTCAGTTGCGTCAGTACAGTCTGTAGGTTAGCTGGACCACCTAAACTTGAATTCCACCTCCTATCTGTGAGGCTCTTAAACAGACTGGATCAGTTGCGTCAGTACAGTCTGTAGGTTAGCTGGACCACCTAAACTTGAATTCCACCTCCTATCTGTGAGGCTCTTCAACAGACTGGCTCAGTTGCGTCAGTGCAGTCTGTAGGTTAGCTGGACCTCCTAAACTCGAATTCCACCCCATCTGTGAGGCTCTAAAACAGACTGGCTCTGTGGCGTCAGTACAGTCTGTAGGTTAGCTGGACCAGTTCAATTAGAATAGGATAAGCCAAATCTGAACACTTTTGCAGCAAGCTCACCACAGTAGATTCAATCTCGTCCGATGACTGAAATGCGATGAGGCAACACGTCTGTCCACCGGACTGACCAGCGTCTCAGGTGCCTCAGCCGACTTCTTAGAAGTGTCCAGACGTGAGGTGTCAGCCTATAGTCGACTTAATGGCCCTTGGTCTTAAAATCTTGGTCGATATCTTGCTGGAGTTGCTTGCGTCACTCGTCTGCATCAAAGCTGACTTGCCGTCTCCAGACTGGGCCTGTCAAATTTGGCATTTGTACGAGAATTCAGGATTGACAGTTTACAACTGATATTCCTACTGAGACTTTGAAACAGACTCTGGCATATTGGTGTCAGTACAGTCTGTAGGTTAGCTGGACCTCCTGGACTTGAATTCCACCTCCTATTGGTGAGGCTCTTCAACAGACTGGCTCAGTTGCGTCAGTACAGTCTGTAGGTTAGCTGGACCTCCTAAACTTGAATTCCACCCCATCTGTGAGGCTCTTCAACAGACTGGCTCAGTTGCGTCAGTACAGTCTGTAGGTTAGCTGGACCTCCTAAACTTGAATTCCACCCCATCTGTGAGGCTCTAAAACAGACTGGCTCAGTTGCGTCAGTGCAGTCTGTAGGTTAGCTGGACCAGCTTAAGTTGTATGTGCACCGATTTGCTTACCTGGTAGATTTTGCTTTTTGGTCTGGCAGGAAAACATATTTCTGAAATTTCGATTGAGTAGGTTCTTATTGAGGCTCTTTACTAAAGTTAATCATTTTTTCATCCTAAAAAACACTTCGTTTTGGTACTTACTGCAATTTCAATGCAATTTTTCAAAAACGTCGTCGAAAACATTTTTCACTGGCTCCCAAGTATTGTTAGATCTAAAAGTCGTGTGTTGTTTTATTAGCTACGTAATAATCCAAAGGTTTGGTTTTACTAGAGAATTAGAACGCGAGGAAGTCAATCTTTTAAATTGAATATTTTCATTTTATGCTTACCTTAGGTATCTAGTCCACTTGATGTAACATCTGTTACTGTTGCACCTCTCCGGGACTCTGTGTGTTATTGGGATATCTCCTGCGAGACATTCGTGTCTTCTCGTGTATTGACTATTGACAGTTCAGTTGAATGTTTCAGTCTATCCGAGAAATTAGGTGGTCCATGTAAGCCTGTTTTAGCTAGACCAAAGGTTTTCACTTTTATAGCTCTGCCCCTCTCTGACTCGTTTAGTCGACGGACTGTCTGTCCCTTGGACTGTTCCTATTGGCTGGCATTCCCAGTAGGGGTGGTCCGATTTTTACCACCTCTCCGAAATCAGTCCTTAACCAATGCAGCACTAGTCTGTGTGACTGTGTTGTGCGCTTCGAGTTTCGTTTACATGGACCTCAACAGACGATTTGATGTGCGTGCAACTGTGTTTAGTGGGACCAGGGTAAACTAAAATAAAAAATATCAGACCTTCGCTTTGAGCTTGGTTTGGTGCTTCCCCACCCCTAAACAGGGCTCTGAGAGCAGAACCTTCTTCTCAAGGCCGAAACTCTCCACCAGGATTATTTCTTATTGTGGTTCGACACTTTTATAAATATCAAATATCAAAAGGAATCTAAAAGAAGGAAAATCGAGAGGCCTATAGGATACAATATCCATTTAAACTACTATCAGCAGCTAACGTGATAAAGGAACCGTCATTCGAATATTTTTCGGGCACAAAACCTTGGGAAGGCTTTGAAGAAAGCTCAACAAAGCCGTGTGTGCCTAATTTAAGATCACGGAAATTAAATGTATTACTTTTTTTGGCGTAAAAGATGTTGTAAAAAGGTAAATTGCCAACAGACTGAAACAGACTGAAACAGACTGCAACAGACAAATTCAGAAATTTTCATTGACAATTTTTGTTTAGCTGGACCTTTCAGACCCGGTTTAGGTGGACATCGCAAAAAGTCCATGTAAACTGAAATGCATTTTTTTCTGCCGATGAATGTTGCGCTTTGCGGCACTCATTCCTGACATCCATTGCTCTGTTTTGTGGTCCTTATAAACCACTCAACGTTGTCTGGAGCAAAAATATTCGGTGGTCCACCTACGCTGTCCACCTAAACCGAAAGGTCCAGCTAATGCGGCAACTGAACCGACGAAAGGTCCAAGTAAACACACAGACAGTAACACAGACAGACAGACAGACAGACAGACAGACAGACAGACAGACAGACAGACAGACAGACAGACAGACAGACAGACAGACAGACAGACAGACAGACAGACAGACAGACAGACAGACAGACAGACAGACAGACAGACAGACAGACAGACAGACAGACAGACAGACAGACAGACAGACAGACAGACAGACAGACAGACAGACAGATAGAAAGACAGGCAGACAGACAGGCAGACAGACAGACAGACAGACAGACAGAAACAGACAGATAGAGAGATGGAGAAAAGTGAAGCTCTAAGAGTTTAAAGTGCAAGATCAATTTGGCCGAGCCACTCAGGCCTGCTAAGCTAAGCACTTCAACAATTGGTGGGAGAGGTTGCTTAGAGCAGTCTGCGTGCCCCTCGCCCTGCAGCCGCTTGAATGTTCGAGAGGATTTGTTGAGTGGTTTGGCGCCCCGACTCTCGACTCGTCTCTCAGTTGCTAACTGGGTGGCCATCGCTTTTACTGGGTTGGCGATTCCGGGCTGAGGTCAGTGCAATGCGTGCGCAGTAGGCATAGAAGTTTTAAAGTATAAATCGACTTTTCCATCTGACTCTCCCTCACCCTTCTCCCTTTTCCCTGTCCATCTGATCTCCCTCTGACTTCCCTCGTCTCCCTCCCCATCTGACTCTCCCTCTGACTTCCCTCGTCTCCCTCCCCATCTGACTCTCCCTCTGACTTCCCTCGTCTCCCTCCCCATCTGACTCTCCCTCTGACTTCCCTCGTCTCCCTCCCCATCTGACTCTCCCTCTGACTTCCCTCGTCTCCCTCCCAATCTGACTCTCCCTCTGACTTCTCTCATCTCCCTCCCCATCTGACTCTCCCTCTGACGTCCCTCATCTCCCTCCCCATCTGACTCTCCCTCTGACTTCTCTCATCTCCCTCCCCATCTGACTCTCCCTCTGACTTCTCTCATCTCCCTCCCCATCTGACTCTCCCTCTGACGTCCCTCATCTCCCTCCCCATCTGACTCTCCCTCTGACTTCTCTCATCTCCCTCCCCATCTGACTCTCCCTCTGACTTCTCTCATCTCCCTCCCCATCTGACTCTCCCTCTGACTTCCCTCATCTCCCTCCCCATCTGACTCTCCCTCTGACTTCCCTCGTCTCCCTCCCCATCTGACTCTCCCTCTGACTTCTCTCATCTCCCTCCCCATCTGACTCTCCCTCTGACTTCTCTCATCTCCCTCCCCATCTGACTCTCCCTCTGACTTCCCTCGTCTCCCTCCCAATCTGACTCTCCCTCTGACTTCTCTCATCTCCCTCCCCATCTGACTCTCCCTCTGACTTCTCTCATCTCCCTCCCAATCTGACTCTCCCTCTGACTTCCCTCATCTCCCTGCCCATCTGACTCTCTCTCTGACTTCCCTCGTCTCCCTCCCCATCTGACTCTCCCTCTGACTTCTCTCATCTCCCTCCCAATCTGACTCTCCCTCTGACTTCTCTCATCTCCCTCCCAATCTGACTCTCCCTCTGACTTCTCTCATCTCCCTCCCCATCTGACTCTCCCTCTGACTTCTCTCATCTCCCTCCCAATCTGACTCTCCCTCTGACTTCTCTCATCTCCCTCCCAATCTGACTCTCCCTCTGACTTCTCTCATCTCCCTCCCAATCTGACTCTCCCTCTGACTTCTCTCATCTCCCTCCCAATCTGACTCTCCCTCTGACTTCTCTCATCTCCCTCCCCGTCTGACTCTCCCTCAGCCGGAGGTACGGAGCAAATAAAACTGGTGAACAGAAAGCCAGGAGATAGACTGATGGAGTTGTTAATTATTCCAACTTGGCTTGCCGCACTCAAAATAAAAAAAACTAACGAACTTCCACGATGCATTCGCTTTGCTATTGGGTCATGCCATCGTACTGGGCGACCTCTGCTAGCCAATTTGCTAGTAGCAAGATTATAGCTAGAGAAGATTTTGTCAAAGTTGGCCCTCCCTCATCTCGATATGATATGCGCCTCTCCCAATTTTCTGTGCTCGTCAGCTGTTCGCTCATACCCAATTATCTTGTTGTCCCGTCATTTGCCTCTCTCTTCTCATGGCGCTGTGTTTCACTATTGTATCTGCCACATATCATCTTGTGTCTCACCCTGCTTTAAACTGTCCTTTCCATCCCCCCTTTTTCCTCTCTGCCTTTCTCTCCCCGCTTCTTCCCCGCCTCTCCCTCCCCGCCTCTCCCTCCCCGCCTCTCCCTCTCCGCCTCTCCTTCTGTATTTCCCTCCCCGCTTCTCCCTCCCCGCCTCTCCCTCCCCGCCTCTCCTTCTGTATTTCCCTCTCCCTTTTCCCTCTCCCTCTCCCCCTCCCCCTGCCTCTCCCTCTCCCTTTCCCTCTCACTCTCCCCCTCCCCCTGCCTCTCCCTCTCCCTTTCCCTCTCACTCTCCCTCTCCCCTTTTTCTCTCTCCCTCTTCCCCTGTGCTTGCAAACGTGTAAAGACACTTGCCCCATCAACCCCAATATTTTATTCTTTACAGGTTCCCCCATCGTCTCAACTTCACTTTGAATTCGCGTATATTCCTCACTCTCCCCTGTGTCTGGCATCCTGTCCACACGAGACTAGCCAAAAAGATAATTGCCACAATGTAAGCCGCATTTTTTAAACTCTAAAATGTTTATCTTGCACTGAAAAACTTTCCATAGCCAACCATTAAATTGTCCGGGAGGGGCTGAGGGGTTGCCAGACAGCCAGCGCGGACACAGCTCTGCCCCCCTCCCCGCCCAGATCAGCATTCCCGCACACATGGCCGGGCAGCTATGCGAGCGTGGAACCATCGATCAATCGTTTTTTGTTCTTCTCCATCTCTCTCGGTGTCTCTCTGTCTAATGCCTTCATTCACGATTCGCACTCGTCTGTCTGTCTGTCGGTCTGTCTGTCTGCCTGCCTGCCTGTCTGTCTGTCTGTCTGTCTGTCTGTCTGTCTGTCTGTCTGTCTGTCTGTCTGTCTGTCTGTCTGTCTGTCTGTCTGTCTGTCTGTCTGTCTGTCTGTCTGTCTGTCTGTCTGTCTGTCTGTCTGTCTGTCTGTCTGTCTGTCTGTCTGCCTGTCTGTCTGTCTGTCTGTTGTCTGTCTGTCTGTCTGTCTGTCTGTCCGTCTGTCTGTCTGTCTGTCCGTCTGTCTGTCTGTCTGTCTGTCTGTCTGTCTGTCTGTCTGCAAGGAGCAACAATCTCCATCAACAAGTTGCACTGTGGGGGGGCAGTTCATCTCAGTCCAACGCAACGAGTTCTGGCCAATTTTATGCAAATAGTCCCAATTCTTCACATTCGTTCCGATGAGATTTCCAATTGGTTTTCGACGTTCTCTCTTTTAGAATGAGTGAGCGGTGAGTGAGAGTGATCGACGCAGTCGGAACGGGAAACTAAAAAAAAGTGAAATGGGAAAATTTGAATTGGGCCCCAACCGACTGCCAAAAACTCCCTGGAGAGAGGGAGGGCCGGGGAGAGTCTCGGCGTTCTCAAACAGACAGAAGATAGAATGAGAGGGGGGAAAACGCATACAAGATGAAGTAGAGAAGCTGATTGGGATGCGAGCATAGGACTCGAAGGCAAGAGACTCGAAGGCAAGACGGGAAAGAAATGAGAAGAATTAGAACTAGGAGAGAGAGAGAGAGATGGATTTGGAAAGAGCGGAGTACACACGCTTTGGAGGGCCGGATGCGGCCGCGGGGCTCTGAGGATCTGCTGCGGGAATATCCTGGGGGAGCGGTGCACTACCGATGTTGGGGGCACGAGCGAGCTGCGCCCATGCAGTGAGCTGCGGAAGGCATGAACTTGTTGAACTCCGGCTGCACGGTACGGATTAACAGAGGGTCTCGTAGCTTCTTTCAAGGATTTTGCCGATTTTGCCGAGCGTAGAGTGCACACGCCTTAGAGAGTCAGGGTCGCTTTACACCCTGTGGGATCGTGTGCATGGCCAGCTGTCGCCTTGATCTGCCGCTGTGCCCGAAGCCGCCATTCATACCAACTAACACAGCGAACTTCTATCAGATAGACTCGTGAAGAGCCAGATAAATGTTAGATTTTTTAAATCTCAATCAAACCAACAAAAACTTTTATAGAATTTTACTATGCTAAGAGATACAACTCGGCAGTAAAATAAGATCCCATAGTGTATCCCATACCTAAGCGAGCCCAGGGAGGGTAGGGGGGGGGTTAAATTGATTTACAACTTTTCCCTCGCACCGGAGCAGAAGGCTCACTAAAGTTTTTCGTCTTTTTGCAGCAATTTTTACCATGCCAATTTGTGGCGGGCTAGATGAGGCACCTTGAAAAAGTTCACTATTTTTTATAATGTAATCATTTTTAAAGTTTAATAAGTGCTGCCGAACTGGATGAAAGAAAATTTTAATCGGGAATTTTTAAGCTAGGATTCGAGGGCGTTGTAATGCAAAATTATTAATTGTAATAAGAAAAATTGACCTCCTCCTTACACTCTGCCTTTCCCTCTCTGCCTTTCCCTCTCTGCCTTTCCCTCTCTGCCTTTCCCTCTCTGCCTTTCCCTCTCTGCCTTTCCCTCTCTGCCTTTCCCTCTCTGCCCTTCCCTCTCTGCCTTTCCCTCTCTGCCTTTCCCTCTCTGCCTTTCCCTCTCTGCCTTTCCCTCTCTGCCTTTCCCTCTCTGCCTTTCCCTCTCTGCCTTTCCCTCTCTGCCTTTCCCTCTCTGCCTTTCCCTCTCTGCCTTTCCCTCTCTGCCTTTCCCTCTCTGCCTTTCCCTCTCTGCCTTTCCCTCTCTGCCTTTCCCTCTCTGCCTTTCCCTCTCTGCCTTTCCCTCTCTGCCTTTCCCTCTCTGCCTTTCCCTCTCTGCCTTTCTCTCTCTGCCTTTCCCTCTCTGCCTTTCCCTCTCTGCCTTTCTCTCTCTGCCTTTCCCTCTCTGCCTTTCCCTCTCTGCCTTTCCCTCTCTGCCTTTCCCTCTCTGCCTTTCCCTCTCTGCCTTTCCCTCTCTGCCTTTCCCTCTCTGCCTTTCCCTCTCTGCCTTTCCCTCTCTGCCTTTCCCTTTCTGCCTTTCCCTCTCTGCCTTTCCCTCTCTGCCTTTCCCTCTCTGCCTTTCTCTCTCTGCCTTTCCCTCTCTGCCTTTCCCTCTCTGCCTTTCCCTCTCTGCCTTTCCCTCTCTGCCTTTCCCTCTCTGCCTTTCCCTCTCTGCCTTTCCCTCTCTGCCTTTCCCTCTCTGCCTTTCCCTCTCTGCCTTTCCCTCTCTGCCTTTCCCTCTCTGCCTTTCCCTCTCTGCCTTTCCCTCTCTGCCTTTCCCTCTCTGCCTTTCCCTCTCTGCCTTTCCCTCTCTGCCTTTCCCTCTCTGCCTTTCCCTCTCTGCCTTTCCCTCTCTGCCTTTCCCTCTCTGCCTTTCCCTCTCTGCCTTTCTCTCTCTGCCTTTCCCTCTCTGCCTTTCCCTCTCTGCCCTTCCCTCTCTGCCCTTCCCTCTCTGCCCTTCCCTCTCTGCCTTTCCCTCTCTGCCTTTCTCTCTCTGCCTTTCCCTCTCTGCCTTTCCCTCTCTGCCTTTCCCTCTCTGCCTTTCCCTCTCTGCCTTTCCCTCTCTGCCTTTCCCTCTCTGCCTTTCCCTCTCTGCCTTTCCCTTTCTGCCTTTCCCTCTCTGCCTTTCCCTCTCTGCCTTTCCCTCTCTGCCTTTCCCTCTCTGCCTTTCCCTCTCTGCCTTTCTCTCTCTGCCTTTCTCTCTCTGCCTTTCCCTCTCTGCCTTTCCCTCTCTGCCTTTCCCTCTCTGCCTTTCCCTCTCTGCCTTTCCCTCTCTGCCTTTCCCTCTCTGCCTTTCCCTCTCTGCCTTTCCCTCTCTGCCTTTCCCTCTCTGCCTTTCCCTCTCTGCCTTTCCCTCTCTGCCTTTCCCTCTCTGCCTTTCTCTCTCTGCCTTTCCCTCTCTGCCTTTCCTTCTCTGGCTTTCCCTCTTTGCCTTTCCCTTTCTGCCTTTCCCTCGCTCTGTTTCCCTGTCTCCCTTTACCATTTTCTCCTCTCTCCATTGTGGATAAGTAGGTTGCTTCATAATATTATATGGTTTAAATAACTAGGCGACCCTTGTAATTCTAAAATACAAACGTTTTAAAGGTCTGAAGCTCCGTTTCCATTCCAGATTTTTAAGTTGAGGCGTCCATGGCTCACCCCCTTTGCAGCCAGCCGCAGAAGGTCGTAAATTATTCTTCATAAAGTTTTCTCAAAGAAATCGCTTTTTGACATTAATTGCGGCTACAGAGGGCATGAGAGATGACAAAGTAAGTGAGGTGGGCTGGCTGGTAGATAAACTTGCTAGCCGGGGTCCATGCGGGCTCATTTATCTCGGATTGCAGTTGAGTTACTACAGAAAATTCTGCTTAGTTTATTTCCCCCAAAAGCAGAAGCCCCGAAGCAGATAAAAACCAGCCCAGCTAACAACCGGAAATTGAAGCTGTTTTTAGAATTTGATGACAACGGGACCAGAACAGACATGACAGCAGCAGCAGAAACAACAGAAACAGTTTATTTGAAATTGCTGTTCTGCACACGCGATGAAAACACTAACTGAGTAAGGAAGGAAGACGACAATTTTGTTGCTTTGGAAACAGAAATTTAATGTAGTTTTTTTAAAAACTAAATTGGACCACATTCCCCGTTGCTGACATATTGCAACATAAAATTTACAATATCCTGAACGGAGCTTGCTATTGAGACTACTGCACTGCAGTAGTATTCAATGAGTTATCTAAACTTGGAATCACAGAAAAATTCTTAAGATTTATTTAAAAAGCTTTATTAGCTACTTAGAGAAACTGAGGAAATTAGCGGTCACTATCACACTGTGAAGGGAAACATAGAATATTAAACACTTTTTTAACTACCCCGATGTTTGATCAAAGGAGACACCAAAAACCCATAAAATGTCAGTAAATTTCTCTTAGAAAACTTGCAACGATTATAAAAACCCCAGAAACTCACAGAAACTTCTAGAAACAATTAGAAAGTCATAAAACAATTTAAAACCCACAGAAACTTCTAGAAACAGTTATAAACTCACAGAACAATTTGAAACTCACAGAACAATTAGAAACTCACAGAAACTCACAGAAACTCACAGAAACAGTAAAAAACTCACAGAAACTCACAGAAACAATTAGAAACTCACAGAACAATTAGAAACTCACAGAACAATTAGAAACTCACAGAACAATTAGAAACTCACAGAAACTCACATAAACTCACAGAAACTCACAGAAACAATTATAAACTCACAGAAACAATTATAAACTCACAGAAATAATTATATAAACTCACAGAAACAATTATAAACCCACAGAAACAATTAGAAAGTCATAAAACAATTTAAAACCCACAGAAACTTCTAGAAACAATTATAAACTCACAGAACAATTTGAAACTCACAGAACAATTAGAAACTCACAGAACAATTTGAAACTCACAGAACAATTAGAAACTCACAGAAACTCACAGAAACAGTAAAAAACTCACAGAAACTCACAGAAACAGTTAGAAACTCACAGAACAATTAGAAACTCACAGAACAATTAGAAAATCACAGAACAATTAGAAACTCACAGAAACTCACAGAAACTCACAGAAACAATTATAAACTCACAGAAACAATTATAAACTCACAGAAACAATTATAAACTCACAGAAACAATTATTAACTCACAGAAACAATTATATAAACTCACAGAAACAATTATAAACCCACAGAAACAATTATAAACTCACAGAAACAATTATAAACTCACAGAAACAATTATAAACTCACAGAAACAATTATAAACTCACAGAAACAATTATAAACTCACAGAAACAATTATAAACTCACAGAAACAATTATAAACTCACAGAAACAATTATAAACTCACAGAAACAATTATAAACTCACAGAAACAATTATAAACTCACAGAACAATTAGAAACTCACAGAAACAATTAGAAACTTACAGAAACTCACAGAAACTCACAGAAACTCTCAGAAACTCACAGAAACTCACAGAAAAAGAGCCACAGAAAGGTGCTCAAGTTCAAGGACTCTGACTCTATCACAATTTAATTGAATTTTTGTGTAACTGAGGACCTTAATCTTGAACCAGACAAAAGCTTGACACTATTTTTTCCTAGAAAAGTCTTCATGCTGAGATTATTGAATATATCGTCTTAGCACAGGGGAAATTGCTTGCTTTCGATGTTTCAGCAACCAGAGCTGTCTCACCAGCATCTCCCTGACCGAGCTGGTCTCGTTTCTTCTCCAGCAGGTCCTGCAGCTCCGTCACGAATGCTCTGCTGGACTCGAGTTCGCAGCGGCGCTGCCGGAGCAGCTTCAGATTGGCCTGTCGCCGCTGACTTGCCGACTGTTCGGCGTTCTGAAAATTTTCCCAAGGCGATTGTCTGCGCTAGCGCTGTGCATCAATAATTCCTTGTGGTCACACTTTAAACCAGACTCGGATCCTTTGGGTCAGAGGGGAATTGCGGCGTTTCATTCTGTTGGTCAGGCTGAGATCACCGGTGTGGGTCAGAGGGGAGATCACCGGTGTGGGTCAGGCTGAGATCACCGGTGTGGGTCAGGAGGGGAGATCACCGGTGTGGATCAGGGGGAGATCACTGGTGTGGGTCAGGGGGAGATCACCGGTGTGGGTCAGGGGGAGATCACCGGTGTGGGTCAGGGGGAGATCACCGGTGTGGGTCAGGGGGAGATCACCGGTGTGGGTCAGGGGGAGATCACCGGTGTGGGTCAGGGGGAGATCACTGGTGGCACTGTGTGGGTCAGGAGGAGATCACCGGTGTGGGTCAGGAGGAGATCACCGGTGTGGGTCAGGAGGAGATCACCGGTGTGGGTCAGGGGGAGATCACCGGTGTGGGTCAGGGGGAGATCACTGGTGGCACTGTGTGGGTCAGGAGGAGATCACCGGTGTGGGTCAGGAGGAGATCACCGGTGTGGGTCAGGGGGGGGATCAGCGGTGTGGGTCAGGAGGAGATCACCAGTGTGGGTCAGGGGGGGGATCAGCGGTGTGGGTCAGGAGGAGATCACCGGTGTGGGTCAGGGGGGGGATCAGCGGTGTGGGTCAGGAGGAGATCACCAGTGTGGGTCAGGGGGGGGATCAGCGGTGTGGGTCAGGAGGAGATCACCAGTGTGGGTCAGGGGGGGATCAGCGGTGTGGGTCAGGAGGAGATCACCGGTCACACGGGGACCTGTGTGTCAGCGATCAACCTACCTGACTACTGGAATTTTTCACTGCTCCATCGAGAGCCTCAAAGTCGTCAGCCAGAGTCTCCAACCAAGCGATCAGCTCGTCCAGCTTCTTTGCGTCCACCGCTAGCGGCTGCCGTCTTCTTCTCTGATCTGTCAGGCGCTGCCAGGCGGCAGTCAGCGCCTCCGCAGACGGCATCGACGCCGGCGTCGCCGTCCTGCGCACCCGGCGGTCGAATCGCTCACTAAGGCTCCGATATTGAGCGGCCCGACTGCTCCACTCCTCAGACTCATCCGATTCATCAGTCAGCGCGGAGTCATTGGTAAGCTGTTCGGACGTCCAGGCTTGAAGTTCGTCCGCGGAGGTCAACAGCGACTCCAGGGAGGTGGCGGAGGCCTGCAGTGACAGCTGCTGCTCCGCCACGGTTTGCTGCAGGCGGCTGTACTGGGCACATGCCTGGGGTCAGATTGGGTTTTGGGCTCTTCTGGCTGTGATGTCAAACCCATCCCTACTTCCTCTCCTGCAAGCCAGTTGTGATTTGGGGTGCCTCAACCCGACCCTTCCCTCCTCTCCTCTCCAAGCTGGTTGTTAGTCTAGGCAAAACTGAGTCAAGTCATGTTTGCAAGCGAAGGAGAATACGATTGAAAGATCTCTACCGAAGTGACGAACGTATTTATTTGACTACATAACACGAAACCAGACAAACGCCATCCAATTGGCTGGGGGTTAAAACCATGCACACTGGCAAGCACAAATGTACACAGGTAGGGGTAAAACGATAGCGCGCAAGAATGATCAGTCACGGGAGGGAGAGAGAGAGAGAAGAGACAAGTGAACCAACAAGAAAAACCAAAGTACAACCCCAACACTGGTTGTGATTTGGGGTGCCTCAACCCGACCCCTATCTCCTCTCCTCTCCAGCTGGCTGTGATTTGGGGTGCCTCAACCCGACCCCTCTCTCCTCTCCTCTCCAGCTGGCTGTGATTTGGGGTGCCTCAACCCAACCCCTCCCTTCTCTCCTCTCCAAGCTAGCTGTGATTTGGGGTGTCTCAACCCGACCCCTCCCTCCTCTCCTCTCCAGCTGGCTGTGATTTGGGGTGTCTCAACCCAACCTTTCCCTCCTCTCCTCTCCAAAGCCAGTTGTGATTTGTGGTGCCTCAACCCCAACTCCTCCCTCCTCTCCTCTCCAAGCTAGCTGTGATTTGGGGTGCCTCAACCCAACCTCTCCCTCCTCTCCTCTCCAAGCTAGCTGTGATTAGGGGTGCCCCAACATCCAACCCCTCCCTCCTCTCCTCTCCAAGCTAGCTGTGATTTGGGGTGCCTCAACCCAACCCCTCCCTCCTCTCCTCTCCAAGCTAGCTGTGATTAGGGGTGCCTCAACCCAACCCCTCCCTCCTCTCCTCTCCAAGCTAGCTGTGATTTGGGGTGCCTCAACCCGACCCCTCCCTCCTCTCCTCTCCAAGCTAGCTGTGATTTGGGGTGCCTCAACCCAACCCCTCCCTCCTCTCCTCTCCAAGCTAGCTGTGATTAGGGGTGCCTCAACCGCACTTATTCCTTCCAAACTCCTTCTCTCGTCTCCTTACCTGCTCAACTGATTTTCGAAACTGAGGCACATCGCCGTCCTCTAACAATGTCGTCTCTGACGACGCAGCCGTCCGACGCAATCGCGCCACGCGGGAGCCTTCGGCCTCGAGGCCAGTCTGCACCGTGGCCAGCTGTGACAGCAGCTCGCGCCGCCCGGCGAGATCTTCTGCCGCCAGTTCTGAGCGCCTTTTGACAACAAATTCGGCGGCTCTGCTGGCTCGATCGAGCCAGGCCTGCAGCGAATTGCCCTCTAATAGCAGCTGCTGCTGCTGCCGTTCTTGTGGATTATTTTTGTGTGCTGATTGTTGATGCATTTGGTGTTGTTGCTGCTGATGTGATTGTTGTTGTTGTTGTTTTTGTTGTTGCTGATGTGGTTGTTGTTGTTGTTGTTGTTGTTGTTGTTGTTGTTGTTGTTGTTGCTGTTGTTTTTGTTGTTGTTGTTGTTGCTGCTGATGTGGTTGTTGTTGTTGTTGTTGTTGTTGCTGTGGTTGTTGTTGTTGTTGTTGCTGCTGATGTGGTTGTTGTTGTTGCTGTTGTTTTTGTTGTTGTTGTTGCTGCTGAAGCTGCTGTTGATGTTGTTGCTGCTGCTGCTGCTGCTGTTGTGCCTTTATGTGCGTCTGGTCTTCTTTTAGCCAAAACTTTTCTTGTGAATTCTGTTGCAGATGTTGTTGAGAATGCTGTAGATTGTTTTGCCTTTCTGTTTGCTGTTCCTTGGCGCAGTTCTGGTCACCCTGAATCGCCGTAGAAGTCTCAGACGCCGAGCCGACTGTATGAGATTGAGATGGCGACTGAGGCGATGCTGATGGCGCTGTGGATTCTGAGCTGGAATAATTGAATAAATCATTCGAGCAAAAGCTCTGTGATTCAACTCCAGAGAGTGATTTAAGCTTAAAAAATAGGTAGAAAATTCAAATCAGATTCGAGTGAAATGCTCAAGTAAAATCAAGGTTAATTAGAGTACGCTGTCTGAGTAAACCAGACCAAAGTGAGGGAACAGTGGCGCCAACAAGGGGTCCCTACCAGCGAGAGTTGTGATAGTTTTTTGGGCAAAGCTTTATCAATTACGAAAAATAGACTCTCGACTTTAGAAGGCGGCACGGCACGGCAGCTCGGCTGTAAACGCATATAACTATCGCGCCGCGACCCCGGGTTCGATTCCGTGCTCTGCCACATTCATTCTGGGTTTGTGTCCTGCGATTCACAGCCATTAGCACCGAACCCCAAGGCAGCTGGCCGGCGCTTCATCATCAGCTTCATCATCAATGCCAGCCTCCTCACTGTCTAAGAAGACTAGAAGCTCCGCCTGTCGGATCAGCCACTCCACCCGGGCCAGGGCCTGCTGTCCGCCTTCAGGCTCCGAGTCCACCGTCGGCTCATCCAGCATGAGACAGTGGAAGGTCACGACGAATTCCTGCCGGCGAGCTGCCGACTCCAGCCAACGACTGCAACAAGTGTTGATTGATGATGCCATTTTTGCTTGGAAAGATTTTGCGAGACTGTATTGAAGGACTGCAGAAGTAGAAGGTCGGTTTTTGCTGCAAAATGCAACAAACGAGATGGAATTTTTCAGTTTTTTAGCACTAAAATCACTGTATCTCACCGTAGAAACTTCTGAATAGCACTAATAATTGCTATTGCGCAGCGCATCTGAAGGCTGCGTACGGCTGTTCAGTCCAAGGACTGGGGGGGGGGGTCGCCACACACACCCTCAATTACCCCAGCTAATGCTGGCACCCATTTTACAGCTGGGTGAACTGAAGCAGTGCAGAGTTAAGTGCCTTGCTCAAGGACACAAATTGTTCCGAGTAAGTCCAGAATCGAATCCCCGACCTTTCAGAGGTGAGTCCGACGCTCACCTACTGTTATCTATTACACCAGTAGGATGCAACCCCCTATTAGTGAATAGCACTAAAGAAATAGGGATAACAGATAGTTTGCCGCATACTTGCTTCTTTCGCAGAATGTGAGATATTGTCAATTTGGGGCTAAAAAACTGAAAATATCCGCCATTCTATAGGATTTCGCGTCCTTCTAATTTAGCTATCCATGGCTCTACACTTAACACTCACTGAATTCTGGAATTTTGCTGAGCACTGTAGTTCATGTCGCATCGCCGCCGCCGATCCATACCGAATTTGTCGATGCACGAGGCGCTCCGTGAGAATCGTCAATCATCGACTAATTAAAAAATTCCACCAGCTGTTCTCGACCAACCAGAAACCTCCTAGCGACGGCGATCGCCTTCTCTACTGGATAAGTGAAGCATTGAATTTTGATTGAAAAAATCTTTGACCAGGTCAAGGACTCCTTGTGAAAGAATTTTGGGCTAGAAACCTATAGTAGTTTAGCAATGCCATTATTTAGTTAGAGGCAGGGCCTGTGTGCACCCTGGCGCTTTTTTAACGACATTTTCACACAACCGGAGAGAGGCATTGCTGCTCATTCATATGTAGCTCAGAAGTACCTGGAGCTAGCAGATGAGCAATATTTTTAGCTGATGAGCAACATCTTTATAGCTGATGAGCAATATCTTTATAGCTGATGAGCAATATCTTTATAGCTGATGAGCAAAATATCTTTATAGCTGATGAGCAATATCTTTATAGCTGATGAGCAACATCTTTATAGCTGATGAGCAACATCTTTATAGCTGATGAGCAACATCTTTATAGCTGATTAGCAATATCCTTATAGCTGATGAGCAACATCTTTATAGCTGATTAGCAATATCTTTATTAGATGCGCGATAACCTTCTCATCGTCAGACATAATTATAACTATAACTAATTAAACCTAATTGGCAGATGTGCAACCGACAGCTCAGCCGCAGCTATTGCGCGGCGCATCTGAAGGCTGCGTACGGCTTTTCAGTCCAAGGATGTGTGCTATTCAGTCCACTGGTGTCACTACTGCAGTCTTAGCAAGGGAACCAAAGGATCCCATCTGTAACGGTCAAAAGGAGACAGAAGCAGACACACTGGCTATCAGAAACATTAGCCACTCTCTATTGATTTCCCTTCAAAGATTTGAGTTTTACTTCAGTTTTAGTATTAACGAAAGTAGCTAAATACGTGCTACAATGTTTAAAGAAATATGCGAAGAAATTTTCCGAGTTTTTTCACGAGGCGCTCCGTGGTGCTTCTGACTACTGACAAACCAAAATGCAACCAGTAGTAACGTGAGGACTTTTTGCGTTGCTTAAACTTGCCATTTGAGTCAGTTTCACAAGTAGTTATTAGCATCAGGTTTTTAGGTCTTGGGGTTTTATGATGTTCTGAAGCATTGTGTGCAGTTTGGGGAATGTGATTGAATTCGGGGAATGTGATTGAATTCGGGGAATGTGATTGAATTCGGGGAATGTGATTGAATTCGGGGAATGTGATTGAATTCGGGGAATGTGATTGAATTCGGGGAATGTGATTGAATTCGGGGAATGTGATTGAATTCGGGGAATGTGATTAAACTCAAGGAATGTGATTGAATTCGGGGAATGTGATTGAATTCGGGGAATGTGATTGGTCTCGGGAAATGTGATTAAACTCAAGGAATGTGATTGAACTCGGGGAATGTGATTGGTCTCGGGAAATGTGATTAAACTCAAGGAATGTGATTGAACTCGGGGAATGTGATTAAACTCAAGGAATGTGATTGAATTCGGGGAATGTGATTGAATTCGGGGAATGTGATTGAATTCGAGGAATGTGATTGAATTCGGGGAATGTGATTGAATTCGGGGAATGTGATTGAATTCGGGGAATGTGATTGAATTCGGGGAATGTGATTGAATTCGGGGAATGTGATTGGTCTCGGGAAATGTGATTGAATTCGGGGAATGTGATTGAATTCGGGGAATGTGATTGAATTCGGGGAATGTGATTGAATTCGGGGAATGTGATTAAACTCAAGGAATGTGATTGAATTCGGGGAATGTGATTAAACTCAAGGAATGTGATTGAATTCGGGGAATGTGATTGATTCCTTACCCCACACTGGAAGCGATCTGAGACACGACCGCCCTGGCCGCATCCGCTGCTTCCTCCGCCTCCGTCACAGCGTCAGCCTCCTCTTCAGTGACGCTTGTCAAGCAGAATCCCAGCCGTTTGAGCTCCTCTGCGAGTTCACTGACTCTTAAATTGGACTGCGGGATTGAGGGATTTTTTTAAGTTCAACACCCCGACTATCTAATCCCCGATCCCTAATCCTATTCCATATCCCCGATCTCAAATCCTCAACCTCAATCATCAGTATCAATCTCCAATCCTCAATCCCTAACCCCTAATCCTCATCCTTAATCCTAATCCCAATTCCCAATCTCAAATCCTCAATCCTCAATCATCCCAATCTACAATCCCTAACCCCAAATCCCCAATCCCTAGCCCCAAATCCCCAATTCCTAGCCCCAAATCCCCAATCCCTAACCCCTATTCCTTAATCCCTAACCCCTAATCCCCAATCCTTAACCCCAAATCTCCAATCCATAATCCTAATCCCAATCCCCAATCTCAAATCCCCAATCTCAAATCCCCAAATCTCAAATCCCCAATCCTCAATCATCCCAATCTCCAATCCCTAACCCCTAATTCCCAATCACTAATCCTAATCTCAATCTCCAATCTCAATCCCCAATCTCAAATCCCCAATCCTCAATCATCCCAATCCACAATCCCTAACCCCTAATCCCAAATCGCCAATCCCAATCCTAATCCCCAATTCTCAATCCCCTATCCCTAACCCCTAACCCACTATCCCCAATCACTATTCCAAACCTTTCATTTTCGTCAACCGTCAGTGTCCGTTTTCATTTCTCATTCTTCATCTTCAATTCAGATCCCAACTCTCCATTCTTTCATTCCCATCGCTCTCACCTTGCAGTCTGTCTCCCGTAGTTGCTCAGCCAGAGTGAGCAGCTCCTCTACCATTTGGAGACCGGACCTGAGCTGCTCAATCTCCATCAGCAGAGTGGAGCGGCTCCCCTGCCAGTGAGACTGAAGAGAAAATAGGATTGAACGCACTACTGTTCATCAATCGCAGCAGTAGTATAATCGAGAACAGAAATCGATCGAAATTCAGTAATTCCAGCCTCACCCGAAGCTGCATCAGTTCGAATCTGTGCGTCAGAGCCGGTAGAGGCCGGAACAGCTCCTCGACGGAGACCACATCAGCTGAAGGCGCCGACGCGGTGGTGGCGGCCGCAGAGGAGGCATTTCGCTTGTAGTCGCCGCTGCTGGGGCAGCGATTGCCTAGCTGAGTCAGCTCAGCATCGATTTGATCAATTTGCCCGCAATAGAACTGTGAGAATTTTTTATGGAGTCATTAGCATTAGCTTGAGTAGTGCTCAGCAATTGTAAACTAGACTAAAACCATTTGTATTGCATTTATAGGTTTGTAATATCCATCTCTATGGTAACCAGTCTGTATATAGTTACACACTCTTGATGGCACCCTGTCCACGTCAATACACATCTCTATGGTAACCAGTCTGTATATAGTTACACACTCTTGATGGCACCCTGTCAACGTCAATACACATATCTATGTTAACCAGTCTGTATATAGTTACACACTCTTGATGGCAACCTGTCAACGTCAATACACATATCTATGTTAACCAGTCTGTATATAGTTACACACTCTTGATGGCAACCTGTCAACGTCAATACACATCGGTATGTTAACCAGTCTGTATATAGTTACACACACTTGATGGCAACTTGTCCATGTCAATACACATCGGTATGGTAACCAGTCTGTATATAGTTACACACTCTTGATGGCAACTTGTCCATGTCAATACACATCGGTATGTTAACCAGTCTGTATATAGTTACACACTCTTGATGGCAACCTGTCCATGTCAATACACATCGGTATGTTAACCAGTCTGTATATAGTTACACACTCTTGATGGCACCCTGTCAACGTCAATACACATATCTATGTTAACCAGTCTGTATATAGTTACACACTCTTGATGGCAACCTGTCAACGTCAATACACATCGGTATGTTAACCAGTCTGTATATAGTTACACACACTTGATGGCAACTTGTCCATGTCAATACACATCGGTATGGTAACCAGTCTGTATATAGTTACACACACTTGATGGCAACTTGTCCATGTCAATACACATCGGTATGGTAACCAGTCTGTATATAGTTACACACTCTTGATGGCAACCTGTCCATGTCAATACACATCGGTATGGTAACCAGTCTGTATATAGTTACACACTCTTGATGGCACCCTGTCCACGTCAATACACATCTCTATGGTAACCAGTCTGTATATAGTTACACACTCTTGATGGCACCCTGTCCACGTCAATACACATATCTATGTTAACCAGTCTGTATATAGTTACACACTCTTGATGGCAAACTGTCCACATCAATACACATCGGTATGGTAACCAGTCTGTATATAGTTACACACTCTTGATGGCACCCTGTCCACATCAATACACATCTCTATGGTAACCATGCAGTCTGTAGATAAACATCATTGATGACGCAAACATATTATCAGACACGTCCAGAGTCGTGTTCAATATAATCAACATTGAAAACTTTGCTACGAGTAAAGCGCTTATTCTACTATGCACGCATTCATCTCGTGCTCAAACAAAGTCATTCCATCAAAATATTAGCCTCAAAATGCCGGCACAGTCTGAAGTCCTGCGGATAACAAACTGAGTAAAATTTGATGGAAGCCAATCCTATAGCTCCAATTGCTTCATATCGAAGAGTGCTCCCATTTAATCCACGCAGTTTTACAGCTAAGCCCAATGCCACGAGGGTAGATATCGCATCGAGAGATTAACCTGATGGCTCGACTAGACTGGACATAGTACGCTCGTATACAGATGAGCTCCGTCTGTCAAATACTATTATATTTGATGGGCGGTCTGTATGCGATTGACTGCCACAAGGAACAACTGTGGCCTAGACAGCCAGATAGATAGATAGATAGATAGATAGATAGATAGATAGATAGATAGATAGATAGATAGATAGATAGATAGATAGATAGATAGATAGATAGATAGATAGATAGATAGATAGATAGATAGATAGATAGATAGATAGATAGATAGATAGATAGATAGATAGATAGATAGATAGATAGATAGATAGATAGATAGATAGATAGATAGATAGATAGATAGATAGATAGATAGATAGATAGATAGATAGATAGATAGATAGATAGATAGATAGATAGATAGATAGATAGATAGATAGATAGATAGATAGATAGACTCTCTAGGGGCAGATCAAGAGTGACTCTCTAGGGGCAGATCATGGGTGACTCTAGGGGCAGATCATGGGTGACTCTCTAGGGGCAGATCATGGGTGACTCTCTAGGGGCAGATCATGAGTGACTCTCTAGGGGCAAATCATGGGTGACTCTCTAGGGGCAGATCATGAGTGACTCTAGGGGCAGATCATGGGTGACTCTCTAGGGGCAGATCATGGGTGACTCTAGGGGCAGATCATGAGTGACTCTCTAGGGGCAGATCATGGGTGACTCTAGGGGCAGATCATGGGTGACTCTCTAGGGGCAGATCATGGGTGACTCTCTAGGGGCAGATCATGAGTGACTCTCTAGGGGCAGATCTCCTGGTAGAGGAGATTAGAAAGAGTCACTTCCTATTGAATGACCTAAATTTGATATAGATTTAAAGAGCAAATTTAAAATAATTAAACTGAACGCTGCTTCGATGCGAAGGTGTTGAACAATGCTCGTTTATTTAGCTTTCGATCAAATCTAGTTTTACTAATTGAAAAAGCAACAGCTAGGTAAAAATGAGTATTCAGATTCGAGTGATAGGCAATCTCTGCTAGCATTTCATTTCAGAACTTCTAATGACTGTTTAAAAGTTCTTCAACACGCCTTGGTGTGGTCGGACCTGTCAACGGAGTGCAGATTGCAGTCTGGGCCCGTCACCATGGCGCACTTCGTGCTTCTGGCCAGCGGCGAACCGACGCAGCTCCACCTTCCGCCGCTGGATTTGCAGCGCATGCAGCTGCCAGCGGTGGTGTAGGCCTCCGGGCTGCCGCCCTTCAGCACGCGGACGCAGCGGCCTCGGATGGAGATGTTCTCAGTCTCCTGGCGGATCTCCTTGCCTCCCAGGGTCTTGGTCTCGGTCTTCGGCTCCGGCGAGCACTCTTCCTTCTCCTCATCTTCGACATCCTCGTCCGCTTCGTCAGCATCGTCGGCCTCATCGGCCTCATCGGCCTCATCGACATCGTCGAAGGACTCGGCCTGGTCTTCAATGGAATCGTCGTCGGCGTTTTCGAAGTTGGCATAGTCAGCGCGCACCGTCGCCGCCAGTAGAGCGAAGGCGAGGGCGAGGGCTAGCAGGGCGAAGCGCATGACTGACTGATTGATTTCTGGGGCTTTTTGATCTCTGAGAGCTTGGAAGAACGGCTGCCCTGATGGACTGCGGCTTGACTGCAGGCCCGCTTGAGCTGCTTCTATTTATGGATGGGAGAGCCGGCCCAGGGCGTCGGAGACGGGCCGCACGTGTTGCAGAACGTGCTCGCCGCAGCTCGTGTTCTGCAGCATTCGTGACACAGCTGCATCAGTTTTCTAACCGGTTTGCTCACCGACCCCCTGAGGCATGAAGTTCTGCCAAAACTGGCTGCATTTGAGAGGTGGCGGGCTTAGAGGGTTTCTATCCCGAGGCGCCTCAGGCGCTACTATTGTTCGGACAATGACCAAGCACAGCGGCTGAGTGCTGGCATACTAACTAGCTGAGCCTGCAGCTGCTTGCCTCGAAACGATCTCTTACAAAATATCTAGCAACACGAGTTTGTTTTACAGCCGACTTTTAAAATATTTTTTTCTCGTGCAGGTCAGACTGTTAGATAGATAGATAGATAGATAGATAGATAGATAGATAGATAGATAGATAGATAGATAGATAGATAGATAGATAGATAGATAGATAGATAGATAGATAGATAGATAGATAGATAGATAGATAGATAGATAGATAGATAGATAGATAAGATAGATAGATAAGATAGATAGGTAGATAGATAGATAGATAGATAGATAGATAGATAGATAGATAGATAGATAGATAGATAGATAGATAGATAGATAGATAGATAGATAGATAGATAGATAGATAGATAGATAGATAGATAGATAGATAGATAGATAGATAGATAGATAGATAGATAGATAGATAGATAGATAGATAGATAGATAGATAGATAGATAGATAGATAGATAGATAGATAGATAGATAGATAGATAGATAGATAGATAGATAGATAGATAGATAGATAAGATAGATAGATAGATAGATAGATAGTGTAGTTCCATGTAATTTTGGCATTCTTGTTAAACCTTTTGACGTTGATGTAATAATTGAAATAATTTCATGCGTGTGTATGTACGTTGTATTAGTATTTCACGTTGCAGAAAGTTATAAAACACCAGGTAGTGAACGTGCATGTCAACATACACTGTGATAATTATCATACGATAATGAGCATTTGTATGGCAGACAGACATTAGTGTTGTAACTAATGGTTACAAATTCAAGACTTGCATATCGATTAATTTTCTTCTTGTCAGTGAGTTTTTCATACAAAAACTGCTGGGTGTTCTTGATTGCGTACAGTAAGTACTTTTATTAAAAAGGATTTGCATTATTTGATCTAACTTCTAAGCGTGACGATAAAATCTGCATAAAGCTGGTACAACCTTTTAAACGAACCACTCGAAACGCACCCATCTTGCATTCGGACCTGTAGGGTCCGTATATAGCGACGCTGCGGACCCTAACATACGGACCCCTGCTGGACCTTTTTTCGGACCCCTGCGGTTTACAGTGCAGGGGTCGGCAAACTCCGGCCCGCAAAGCCTCTCTATCCGGCCCTCGGATCCTTTGAAAGATCACAATAGCAATGCGGCACGCTCACGCTCTCCTCTCCTCTCCCCTCTCCTCTCTCCTATTTCATCTCTCCTCTCCTCTCGTCTCCTCTCGTCTCCCTTCTCTCCTCTCCTCTCCCCTCTCTCCTCTCTCCTATTTCATCTCTCCTCTCCTCTCGTCTCCTCTCGTCTCCCTTCTCTACTCTCCTCTCCCTCTCTCCTCTCTCCTATTTCATCTCTCCTCTCCTCTCGTCTCCTCTCGTCTCCCTTCTCTACTCTCCTCTCCCTCTCTCCTCTCTCCTATTTCTTTCATCTCTCCTCTCCTCTCGTCTCCTCTCGTCTCCTTTATTCCCTCGTCTCTCCTTTCTCCTATCTCTCTTCTCTCTTCTCTCTCACTCACCCCTCATTTGTTGCCGCAGTCACGGGGCCTCAATCAGGACCAAGTTCCTGTCAACATACTTGTAGTCAACATTACCGTGCACAGCCCCACCCAAGCCTATGCAATGAAATGAAAAGCTCAAAAATTTAGATAGAATTTCTATATCGCTCTAAAACGGTCAACTTCAGATGACTTACGTCCTGGGAGAATCCAGTGTAAATCTGCAATAGAAAAATTAACGAGATTACTACGAGCCGTATGTTAATCAGCATATTCTAAAGCATAGTGAACACGACTTCCCACTTTACCATTAATCCTCATCTAATCACATAATAAAGCTGAGCTAAATTGTATTCAATTTGCAATAATTATATTACGGTCATGTTTTGTTTCTTTGCTGCACTATTATGATTAATATTAAACGCGCAAAAAGCATGTACTTTCCACACGAGTTCTGTTCTGCATACTTATGAGTGTTCTACTTTGACTTCCACTTTTTTCTACGAGCTATACTTCTACTCTGGATTCTACTCTGCATACTACTCTGCATTCTACTCTGCATTCTACTCTGCATTCTACTCTGCATTATACTCACTGTCAGCAGCGCCCTGAGTCGCCTAGCAGAGCCGACTGTCTCCATCGAGCCGCGCATCCGTCGGACGCCCTCGGCCAGCCCGTCAATCCGGTAGCGCAGCTTCTTTAGGCGAATGGTCTCCGGCAAAGCCGCAGGCGCCGTCGCCGCCCGCTCGCCGTTCTCTTCGACGGCTTTCCGACGCCGTTTCTCGAATTCGAGCATCAGCGCCGCGTCCTCAGCCGATTCGACAGCCTCTTGGCCGAGCGAGGAGTCGAGCATCGTCTGCGGGGGGCATAAAGCTACCATATCGCTACCATATAGCTACCATATAGCTACCATATAGCTACCATATAGCTACCATATAGCTACCCTATAGTAATGCAGTCTAGTAGTTTCTACCACGTGTTCTACCATGCAGTTATACTATCTACAACTTACTCTACCATATAGTTCTACTCTTTACCACGTATTCTACGATACAGTTGTAGTGTCTACCCTGTGTTCTGTTATATAGTTATACTTTCCACCATGTAGCCTACTTTTATACTAGCTATACTTTCTACTGTGAATTTCACCATGTAGTTATACTGTCGACCGAGTACTCTACTATATAGTAATACTTTCTACCGTGCACTATACCCAACATCTACGAGCTACCATAAAATCTACCGTGAATTCTACCACGCATTCTACCATAAAAGTTATCATAAGTTACAATTCAACTCTTATTTATTGCACTACAATAGATCTCTGCATTATATTTTATACGGTGATCTGCGCTCCAACTGAACTCTGAATTCTACTCAACTCAACCGGAGTTTACTCAGAATTTTATATTGGAAATATTCATTATACATTCAGTAAATATTAGGACGAGAAAAGAATGCACTTCTCTTAGCGAGCCTGCATTGCGCGCGCATAAGCAATTCTGGTTGACAAATAAGTCAGTCTCCAGGATTGGATGTATAATCATGGAAACTGTGATGAGGCCGCCTATTTTTATCTTCCCAACTTCAGATTGAAGACCTCAATGAAGTCTCCCTTCACTTCCTTCTTGGCCTGCAGACTGGGGCCTGTCTGTCTGTACTGCCACGGGCTTAAAATCTGTGAATTTCTTTGAGCAATGAGGCGGGCAGGGAGGGGACGAGGCGGCCGGATAATGTGAAAGTTAATTAATGGAAATCCTACATCGCCTCAGCCTCTCAGAAGTGCACACAAGTCGCTTATTATTGGGCCATCTCTTCCCATTGCTGACTTCCCACCGTGCTCTCAGGAGTTCCCCGAGAGGGAAAATGAGATACAGGCTGGGGATGCCGTGAGCCGGGTTGGGCTCAAGCTCTCATTCCAACTTACGCTAAGAGTGAAGCCATGTAATTAGCAACCTGCTTGGAGATTATTACCAGGTGCTTATATGCTGAAGGAATTATTGGCCACGCGCTTCTTCCACTGACTGACGCGTCGTTCTTGGTATAACGAGATGGGGGTCAGGGAAACTTCTCGCCTAGTGCGTGGGCAGTCAAGGTAGTCAAGTGCTCCCAGGCTTAACAGCAAATCCCCTACGGCCTACCTCGCTAAGTTCAATTCCAGTCTTTGATTAAGCTTCGCGTACAGAGCTAGAATTCGTTACTACGAACAGAATAATCCAGCATTCAGTTTTCAGATGTTATTTGTAGAACAAGCATGAGATACGTTCTACAGAGACTCGTAATACGGAGCTATGAAGTCTGTATATTTGATGCTGCCCTAACTAGAGAGGAGAGACTCCTCCGTTACCAGAATTGCTATTAGTTGATAGTTATTAAAACTATTGCTTACTATTACTACTACTACTACTACTACTACTACTACTACTACTACTACTACTACTACTATGAGCTACTACTACTACTACTATGAGCTACTACTACTACTACTACTACTACTACTACTACTACTACTACTACTACTACTACTACTACTACTACTACTACTACTACTACTACTACTACTACTACTACTACTACTACTACTACTACTACTACTACTACTACTACTACTACTACTACTACTACTACTACTACTACTACTACTACTACTACTACTACTACTACTACTACTACTACTACTACTACTACTACTACTACTACTACTACTACTACTACTACTACTACTACTACTACTACTACTACTACTACTACTACTACTACTACTACTACTACTACTACTACTACTACTACTACTACTACTACTACTACTACTACTACTACTACTACTACTACTACTACTACTACTACTACTACTACTACTACTACTACTGTCAAATTACACTTCTCGGCTCACCTGCAGACGCCGCTCGACGCCTTCCAGTCTGTCCAGGTGCGCCGAGCCGATCAGCGTCGCTGCGGCCTCGCGCACCTCAGTGACCCGGGATCGGACCTCCGATAGCTCCGACTGAAGATTCTAACAAAGCAGGGTGCAGATTTGCTTTTAATAGCTTCCAAAATTCAATAAAGTATCTGCAGTACTGCAATAAAAAAATTACAGCAGGCATGCAATCCTCGCCTTTGTTCTGAGCATTCTTTCTAGGCCTCTCTGCCCCCCCCCCAATTAGCCTCTGGCGTGCCTGACAAAGAAAAGGAGAGGGTAGAGAGAGGAGAAGCGATGGAGAGAAAGAGAGTGACCGCTGTCTCCACAGTTATCCCCTTGTCCTAGGCTGCAGACACGGCGGAGTTCTGCTTGCTTGGCCAAAGCGAGACGGAGAAAGAGAGGGCAGAGAGAGAGAGAGAGAGAGAGAGAGAGAGAGGGTAAGCCCCCTTATTTTCACTCGCCCTCATGCCTATAAGACCAAAGAACTTCTTGTTGCCGAATGCTTGAGTAAAAGTGCTCACAGCTCCGACTCTGGCTTGTTGTCCGCGGGGGTGTGGAGCACATTGTGGAGCACAAGGCACCCAGCTCATGGCAGCCATCCATTGATCCATGTCTGCTGTTTAGTCAAATTTTTGCTACCTGTAAGCTGCAGATTTTTTTCTAGTGTTTACCAAGCTAATTGCCGCGAGGTCCATTATAAGGCTGGTGACTAATGAGCCCTCCAGTGAGGCTGCCGATGCTGGCACCGTGAATTATGCACAATGGATAGGCATGGCTTTCAGGTCGAGTGAACTGGATGCTAAAATTCACCAAGCGGACACTTTTTTGAGACCGAAACTAATGGCTCTAGACACGGAATTTTTTGTAGGGAAATTGACTGCTAGATAGATAGATAGATAGATAGATAGATAGATAGATAGATAGATAGATAGATAGATAGATAGATAGATAGATAGATAGATAGATAGATAGATAGATAGATAGATAGATAGATAGATAGATAGATAGATAGATAGATAGATAGATAGATAGATAGATAGATAGATAGATAGATAGATAGATAGATAGATAGATAGATAGATAGATAGATAGATAGATAGATAGATAGATAGATAGATAGATAGATAGATAGATAGATAGATAGATAGATAGATAGATAGATAGATAGATAGATAGATAGATAGATAGATAGATAGATAGATAGATAGATAGATAGATAGATAGATAGATAGATAGATAGATAGATAGATAGATAGATAGATAGATAGATAGATAGATAGATAGATAGATAGATAGGTAGATAGATAGATAGATAGATAGATAGATAGATAGATAGATAGATAGATAGATAGATGAGCAATACTTACCCCATTTAAATAGGTGATTTTCGAGCTGAGAAATGAGGACAGCTTGGAGGTGAACATGTCGCTCGCACCAGACTTAGCAGTCGCAGCTTCTCAGGCAGAGCCGGCATCAAGGACCCTGGATGGCATGTGTATTTCGGCGCTGCCGCTCTAATTCGCTTCTCAGGCTTCTCCACGCGGTCCTTAATTCGAGCGGCAAGACAAGGGCGCCGCTGACGCCTATAAAAGTCGATAATTTGGGTGGAGCAGAGGAAGCAGAAGGCGGTTTGGCGGCGGCGACTCTGCGCACAAGGTGCCCCAGGAACGATGGGGCCGCCTCTTTATCAATTCCTGTTATTCAAGCCGGCTGAGCGGGCAGGCAGGACAGAGGCCGGGCTGGGTGAGGCGGCACGGAGTAGCGAACTCTGCTGTGTGTTGGGGGGGGGGGCGCAGTGGGGGCAAACGAGAATTAGCCAGAGCTGGAGAAGGTGGATGAGGGGTCAGAGGCGCAGGAATTCGAGAATCGGGGATCGAGACGGGGACTATTGGATGCGTGTGGGTTGGGGCAGTTCACGGAGACGCCAGGGCGAGAGCGGCAGATAGAAAGCAACACGCA
>NIVC01000697.1:155000-167500 GCA_002269645.1 Macrostomum lignano
ATCGTCAGCCTGAAGGACCTTTGAGATGAAAGCGTTAAGAGAGCATTTTAGTTTAGTTTTGTGGTGAAGTTACGGGTGCTAAGACTAAGGCGAGATTATTATGATTAAAGGCGTGGAGTGAAACCTGTATGTCTTGATGTGCCAACCATTGCGATTGAAGAGGTAAAGTCGCGTTTGACAGACATTGAGAGCTGAAACACTTAAGGGCCACGAGAATTTTTATTGCATGCCTTTCAAGCTGATTTAAGAACTCTGTTCTTATCCTAGTTATAAAAAATTATTTTAACAGACACTAAGAATTTAGCCTATTTAACCTGCCATAGAGCCATCAATCAAGTCTATCAAGAGTGGATGCCAGAATGTCAATCCCAACAGTCAGGGGTTACTCAAGTGCAAAGAATTGAAAAGCCAAGCCAACAAGGCTTTGATGCAATCTATAATGCTGAAATGCCTGTACCACGCTCAGGGACAGAATGTGACAAAATATACTTCAATGTGTGTAATTGGGGATTTTGTAAATTAGCACGCACGCTCAGCTCGTAGCTATATAGCACTATGTTTCATCCCCATCACGTGACAGATATTATTAGACGTTAAAGTACTCGTATAATGTTTTTGAGTCAAAAAATTTCTACTTTGGTATAGCTGATGGTATACTGTACTCGTATAGGTCTGCATATATACCGTAGGTTTGTGATTTTATAAATTTATTATATATATGTATATTAGCTATATAAAATATGAGTTTGATGGTGTGACTGATTTTTTGTGACAAATGATCCAACCCTACTAGCTGACTTCCTCAATGAGTCCCATCATACGAGTATATAGCACTTCCTTACTAAACTTTTTTAGCGTCAACGGGCTAGAATGACAAGTGAATCTCAGGCGACATGAAAAAGCAAGCCACTTGGTCTGGACTTCCTATCAATCAGGAGTTTTGGCTTCCTGTGCTTTATATTAGTATGTAGGCACCGAGAAAGTCTGTGTCACGATAAAAAATCTCCGGCTAATATTCATTCAGCAGATTGAGCAAACTAAATTGAAATACTCAGCATACCGTGTGTCCAACTCCCTCTCTCTAGCTGTTATCAAGATAATGGGGGTGGCCCAGTTCATATCAGCGCATGTTCTCGCTTCCTATCGATCTCTCCTAAGTTCACCATTGTTAGTGGCTTTTTGCGTGCATAATCCATTACCAATTTTATTTAGCTAATGCTTACATTTGACATTGCTTATACATGTACTGTAATAGTATGTAGGCTGCCTCAGATATACGAGGGGAAGTCAAAAAGTAATGATAATTTTGCTCTCACGCCTAAAATATCAGAGTTATTGAACTGCAACTGGTTTCATTTGAAAAAACATCTTTTAATCTTTATTTGACAGAGTTTTGGTTCTTCTAAAGTGATTGATGCCTGCATGGTGACACTCTAATCACAGTATACCCTTTCAGCAATGGAAAATTCAAAAATCGAAGCTCATACTAACGTGACGTTTCTTGTATAGCTTGGTTGGAAGCCAGCCGAAATCATTGACGCTTTGAAGAAGGTCTATGGGGACACTGCTCCACCAGATCCAACCATTTATTGCTGGATTCAGGCTTTTAAGGAAGGCCGAGAGTCTACGGAAGACGCCCAGCGGTCGGGAAGGCCCACAACATCGCGCACAGGGGAAAGTGTGGCAGCTGTGCAGCCAGTGATTGAGCTGGATCGGTGCGTGACCATAGACAATATTGCTGACAAAGTGGGCATTGCTCATGGCAGTGCTCACTCCATTGTGACGGACTGTCTTGGTCTGAGCAAGCTGAGTGCCCGCTGGGTCCCGAGGCTGTTGCGGCCTGAACACTGGGTTCAGCACACTGAGTGTGCCATCAACCTGCTGAACTGCTTGGACGCTAGTTCAGAAAACAGTTACCAGCGCTTAGTGACCGAGGATGAAACATGGATATTTCAGTACAATCCCGAGTCCAAGGTCCAATCCAAGGACTGGCTGCCACGAGGTTCAGCAGGCCCCAAGAAGTTCCATGCGGAACAGTCTGCAGCGAAGGTCTTGGCGACGATTCTCTGGGATGTTGAGGGAGTGGTGATGGTGGACTTCTTGGAAAGCCAGAAGACCATCAATGCCACCTATTATGCGTCGCTTCTGCAAAAGCTCCACTCCGAACTGGCCAAAAAGCAACCTGGCAAGCTGCACCTTGGGATTCTCTTTCACCACGACAATGCACCAGCCCACACTTCTCGGCTCTGCCATGAAGCCCTGCAAGATTTCCGCTGGGAAATCCTCCAGCATCCTCCATATAGCCCTGGTTTGGCTCCTTCGGACTTTTTTTGCTTCCCAAGCTGAAGGAAGCAATCAAAAGGAGACCAAAATGAGGACAAAGAGGCTGCCAAAAAGGCTACTGTACAGTGGCTTGTTGCACAGCCACCTGAGTTCTATGTGAACGGCCTGGAGAGATGGCGACACCGCATGGAGAAGCGTCTGACCCTGGAGGGGGACTATGTAGAAAATTAGATTTCCATTTGAAGTTTGACACTCGTGACAACAAAATTATCATTACTTTTTGACTTCCCCTCGTATAATTTGTACTACATCCGCAGAATAAATTTAAATTAACCCAAAAGGTAGACATTATAGCTTACATAGAATTCTCTGTGTTTGGACGTATTCAAAATCAACCCCATACTACTTAATTTTCTTCACTCAGTAGGCTGCTACGAAAAGTAAACAATGCGTTGTTTCTTTATTGTCAGAGTAATTATTTGTGTTTTGGTTTATGAATACATGTAGTTGAATATGGTAGTAAACAGAGAATTAAAAACAAAAACATAGTTTTTAACCAGGAGCTTAATACAATATTTTCGACTTTTTCTATTAGAACTGATTCAAGACTAGTCAGCTTATTTCTGTAATTGGGTTTATGAAGCAAACGCAACACGAAAATTCAAAATGTACGACTTTTAAATAAAGATATTATAACAAGCAACTCCAACTGATTAGCCTTGGTAAAGTAATTACAATGTTTATACTTAGTTTATATACAGTCTGAGCAATTTGAGCAATAGGGCCCGTAAACTTGTTTCCTAGCCAGCTCCATCTTGAATATGATATCAAAAAGTTTCATAGAATCTTTTTTCTCTGTCGCATGATCACACACACTCGACTAGGCGGCAGACCGTCAATTAACTTGAATTATTAGTATGTTAATTGAGGTCGAAGTTTCCGTCTAAATGTTGTGCCTGTGTATTTTAATTACACATCTAACGTTTGCTATTTTACCACACAGAAAGTCAATTCCCTTTCGTTTTTATACTCTACTCATTTAGCCATTGATACATTTACTTTTTAGACGCTCATATGCTATACTTTACTATCCTATCCGACCTAGTCCCACTATTGACATTAACGTCCTTTCCTTAATCATTTTAGCATTTCAGCAACTAAATAAAAAAGATAAGACAGGTGCACTAGCTTAAAATATGTATAAATATAATTTAGATTCTAGATGTAAATAGGCCTAGATTAATCAATTATAAAAATATATGAAACTTAATTAAGTTGCATCTTGATTCTAGCTTCAAAAATAAGATGCCAATTCCTATTGCAGTGCATGGTTTAAGTGTGCCAGATGCCTACACTAAATGTGCCACAAAGGGATGACATCATTTGGCATGCTAAGCCCTAGCCTTATCTCTCTTTGTTTTTGCTTAGAGTACTATTGTGCCATATTGTGCCATGGCTCTTTATACAATGCCATGACTGAGTTTATGCCACTATGCATTACAATTAGTATGCCAATTTGGTTCTCATGTTCAAAGTCAGGATATCAAAATTAAATTTGATATGTTCTAAAATAATTATACTATTACTAGTATTAGACTAATCCTAATGATTAGGCCTATCAAAACCATTATATATAATATAAGTTTTGATTTATATGTAGAGATGACAATGTGTTAAAAACCTAACTTAGATAATTAATAATAATAATAATGGATTATACTAGCCTTAATAGCCAGATATACAACCAATAACTGAGCTCTAGTTATTGTACAATACATTTGAAGGTTGAATATGGCTATTTAATCTAAAAACTAGGGGGTTGCTACACATACCCTCAATTACCTTGTAGCTAATGATAGAACTCAATGGCAGACCGTCAATTAACTTGAATTATTAGTATGTTAATTGAGGTCGAAGTTTCCGTCTAAATGTTGTACCTGTGTATTTTAATTACACATCTAACTAGGGGGTTGTTACACATACCACATTACCTTGTAGCTAATGATAGAACTCATTTTATAGCTAAGTGAACTGAAGCAATACAAAGTTAAATGATTTATTCAAGAATCCAAATTGTTCCAAATGAGTAAAAAATTAAACTATTGACCTTTCAAGTATGAGTCTAATACTTTAACCATTAGGCTACAACCCTTTATGAATAAACTCAACCTAACCTTTGTGGCAACCCAAGTGATTAATTATCTTTGCCTTTATTAGGTAGACAACAAAAAAAGATTGAATTTTTCAATAAACTATAAAGCTTATTGCTTTATATAGTGATTATATCTTACTTCTTAAGGAAAATATTATTAGAAAAATATCTGCTTTAAAAGCTAGGTCCTAGGCTCTATTAAGCCTAAGATGTCAATATCCTTTAAGCTTTGGTATCAAAGTCTCCATTTAACCATGGCTTAACCCTTTCTTATTCTCACTTTGATACTTGGCCTATCAAAAACTTTCAATTGACCCTTGGAATATCAAAAATTCTCTTTACAAGCCAAAGAATTTCAACAATCCTATGAGACTAAGATGCTTACTAAGAAACACTAGACATTGAATGAATGCAATGAAATGATGCCAAAACTATTTGACAATAGAATTACCAAAGGGATTCCTAATTTCCCTCTTCCCAGATTTTTTTGCTACACTGAAATGAAGCAATGCAGGCACAAAATTCAAGAACATGGGCTAACTTTGTTATACACCTTAACAATAATCAAGTTGCTAGTCTTTTGGACCATCAAGATATTTGACTATTCTGCAATCTGCCAGAAGGTTGTATTTTTCCATAAACGCCAATGCCAATCAGCACTGTGCCTCAGTGCAGCCTTGCCAAGCATCTAGATTTCATTAGCACATCAACCATATATGTCTGCATCAGCTCTGACTTCCTGGCCTTCATCTAGATGGAGTTTTTGGACTTTCAACAGGTGGCACTAAGTGACTATAGACATGCTAAACTGAAAATTTATTGAGTTTCACTGATCAAGATGGTGGAATGTTTGAAAGACTAGCTGAGGATGTCCAGCAATTGAGGTTTGCCCCCATCATTGAAGCTTGATAAGAAATATCTGACATATTATTGAAGCTTGATAAGAAATATCTGACATATTGAAGCTTGATAAAAAGTATCTGACATATCATTGAAGCTTGATAAGACATATCTGACATATTTGCAACCAATCAATGTGCTGATGAAATTTGGAGCCTTGGCAAGGCTGCACTGAGGTGCATTGCTGATTTGCGCTGTATTTAATACATTAGCGCTTATGGGAAAAATCCAATCTTCTGGCACAATAGTCGAATATCTCGATGGTCCGGAGGGCTGGTGACTTGATTCTTGTTTGAGAAGGTGCGCAACAAAAAGTTAGCCGCAGTTCTTGAAGTTCATGTGTCTACGTTGCTCCATTCTGGCGCAGCAAAAAATTGTTGGGAAGGGATCCCCCCCCCCTTGGTAGTGTGATAGGCGGAAAAATTGGTATTCCTACTGCTAATCACTATAGTCAAGCTTTCTATCCCTTCTATGTTAATTTATTGCAAAAGTCCCTGCCAATAGTGCCAATAGAAATAACTAAGTTTCCACTATACATAGCATACATGCGCAACACCCAGCCAAGCCAGAGGGCCCAGCCAAGGTAAGTCACAAAAATGCCCACCCAAAAATCTGCATGTAGTAATTATTAGATGGCCAAGTATTTGGCCTCAATAATACAGTCATAGTTACTCCCTGTTTACCCAAAATTATGTTTATTTTCTTAGGTTTTTTTCATAGGTAAGTCGCATTTTTTAGTTAAAAAAAGTAAGCCACACCGCCCATGTAATATAACTTTTTGTATATATAAATAGCTTGTATATATTCTATTAGCTTCAGCTAATAATTCCAATTTTAGAATTTTTCCTTACAACATATTTTATATCCTTTTAAAGCCTAATATTGACCTTATTTTTCTTCATAGGTTTTCAATGAAAACACTATATGCTTAACAATTCTGATCGATTGTTATAGTAAATGGTTGTGTTTACCTTGAATTCAGGTGCCAAATTGGGCAAAATGTTAGGAATAACCAATTTTGTATCTGCTCTATCTCACACTGTATCTCATGGCGGCATGTATGAGTCCTGGGAGAGCCTGCGCAAGCGCATTTATGACCGCTTTCGCAACACTGCTGACCGCTGCTGGCAGCGCTCGGTGCTTCATGCCTACCCGCCGGATGTTGGCCGCCAAGTCGCTGCCTGCACTGTTAAAAGCCTATACGACAGTGTCATCAATAGAAACAATTCGGTGTGCCTAGACACACAGCAGGAAGTGGCCTGGACAATGGAAGCCATCTGCTACGGCCTCACCCTGCCATTTAGCCGAGCGAGTCCCGCAGACACGGACGAGACAGTCAGCAGAGCCAGCAGGATCTACTGCCACTGGCTAGGCATCATGCTGCTACCCGAGGCCGAGCTGCGCGATGAAGTCACTATTCCCCGGATGCTGAAAGAGGATCCCAACCTATACTGTAGGCGCATGCTCGCCCACCTGTTCAATGTGTTTGTGCCGCGCAGAGACCTGACTGGCGGCGGCCGTTCTGCTGCTCAGTTTGGCGCGTCTCAACCGTCTCTGACGTCCGCGCTTGTTGATCGAGGAGGCAGCGGCGGCGGCGGCAGCGTCGGCGGAGGCAGCAGCGCAGGGAACATTCTTGGCAGCGGCGGCGGCGGAGCAGTAGCCGACGATGGGCTTCGCTATCAGCTTACCGTGTGCAAGAACGTACTATTGAAATGCGTTGAGATCACTGAGAAGTCTCGCATAATCACGCCGGAGACCTGGGAGACTATTCTCGAATTTCTGCTCATCGTTAATGACGTCATTCTTACTGAGCCGCGCGACTCCAAGGAGCAGTGTGAGTCAGTTGGATTGGCTTTTTGTCTAGATTAAATGCATCTTCTACAAGCTATTTGCATGAATGAATTTAATATTATGCAGCGAATGTTTCCAGTGGCACTGTTAAAATCCATTTTTAAAATCCTGAGTAGATAAAGTTTATAGCTAATTTTGCGATAGTAAAGCCTGCTTATATATGATTGATGCACAAGCTGTGTTTAATGCTGTTTTATATCTATCTGTATGCCTGTTCCATATTTTTATTAAATTGCTTTACAGCCATGGCCCTGCGCCAGCACTCGCTGGAAGACTCCAAACGGTCCAAGAGCTCCGTGAACACCTTTAAAGAGGCGCTGGCGGAAGGTGCAGTGGCCAGCTTCTGGCATCAGTTATTTGTATTTTGGGCCCGGTGCTTTATGTTCGGTTGTATGCCTGTGTTGTCTTTGACTTTGGAGTGATGGACTTTCAAGCAGGTCACTCTGCCTCTCTGCTGCCTTCCCTCACTGAATCTGCCTCTCCGCTGCCTTCCCTCACTGAATCTGCCTCTCCGCTCCCTTCCCTCACTGAATCTGCCTCTCCGCTCCCTTCCCTCACTGAATCTGCCTCTCCGCTCCCTTCCCTCACTGAATCTGCCTCTCCGCTGCCTTCCCTCACTGAATCTGCCTCTCCGCTGCCTTCCCTCACTGAATCTGCCTCTCCGCTGCCTTCCCTCACTGAATCTGCCTCTCCGCTCCCTTCCCTCACTGAATCTGCCTCTCCGCTCCCTTCCCTCACTGAATCTGCCTCTCCGCTCCCTTCCCTCACTGAATCTGCCTCTCCGCTGCCTTCCCTCACTGAATCTGCCTCTCCGCTGCCTTCCCTCACTGAATCTGCCTCTCCGCTGCCTTCCCTCACTGAATCTGCCTCTCCGCTGCCTTCCCTCACTGAATCTGCCTCTCCGCTGCCTTCCCTCACTGAATCTGCCTCTCTGCTGCCTTCCCTCACTGAATCTGCCTCTCCGCTGCCTTCCCTCACTGAATCTGCCTCTCCGCTGCCTTCCCTCACTGAATCTGCCTCTCCGCTGCCTTCCCTCACTGAATCTGCCTCTCCGCTGCCTTCCCTCACTGAATCTGCCTCTCCGCTGCCTTCCCTCACTGAATCTGCCTCTCTGCTGCCTTCCCTCACTGAATCTGCCTCTCCGCTCCCTTCCCTCACTGAATCTGCCTCTCCGCTGCCTTCCCTCACTGAATCTGCCTCTCCGCTGCCTTCCCTCACTGAATCTGCCTCTCCGCTGCCTTCCCTCACTGAATCTGCCTCTTAATCATGCTACGCTACGCTTCCCTCAAAAGTCGCACTATTTTGGCATCAATCTGCAGTTTTTAGCCGGAGATGGAGTTCCCAGTGCCCCATGTGTGTTTGCATGCACCGCCAGTATTATAGCTTCTGAACCAATGCTTCAAAAAAACAAACCTTGTGTTGTTTTTAATTTTAATATGTCAATATGCCACTATTTAACCCATACAAATTTTCATTTTTCCAATACTTACCTACAATGCTTAGTTTACTATAAGAAGCAGCCGGACCTTTTAATCGTTTTTTAACCAGCAACCAGACTTAGAAACGAGCGTAAGTTATTTCAGAGTTGATTAAAACTGAGCTGCCCTAAATAAAATAAAATATCAGCCTAAGCTAAAAAAATCTGTTGTATATGTAGACTCGATATTAAAACAAAAAACATAAAAACTTAGGAAAGTATAGTAGCAGGTATATTTTCATACCTTAGAATCTGACTATCTACATTAGTTCTTTTTTAACTGTTTTGAAAATCTTTCTTGTAACAGAGAATGATGCACATTCTGTTTTAGCCTTCCGTAGCTGATGATTTCAAGTACTTAATTTTATTAGCAATAGCTGTCGTCTACTAATTCTTTGTTAATTTATTGCAAGAGTGGCTACTGTTGTCTGATGCACAAAGTAAAAAAGCAATGTTTGTCAATTTTGACTTTAAAAAATAGAAAAGTAATACTCGTAGAACCTGAAGACTGACTGAGAGATGTTGGAATTTGAGAGTTGAAACATGGGATCACAGAGTGCCAATTGGATGTAGATAGTACTAGTACTTGTTAGATATTAGAAAAGTCACTGAGATTGATCTATGAACAAAGAGTGACAGACAAAGATCTTGAAACAAAAAGTGACAAATGAAGATTTAGAAACAGAGTGACATGAATATCTAGGAACAAAGAGTGACAGACGAAGATCTAGGAACAAAGAGTGACAGATAAAGATCTAGGAACAAAGAGTGACAGATAAAGATCTAGGAACAAAGAGTGACAGATGAAGATTTAGGAACAAAGAGTGACAGATGAAGATCTAGGAACAAAGAGTGGCAGAGGAAGATTTAGGAACAAAGAGTGACCCAGGTAGACAGAAATGTTGCGAATTTAGGAGCGTTTAATGACTATACAACTTGTTTAAGTGTAGTTACATTCATAAAGCACTTATGAGAACCACCGCTATGTAAATATCACGAACAAAACCTAAAAAAACATACCGCAGATCACTGGGCAGAGCAGTGCAAACGCGTCATAGACGTACTGATGCGCACCTGGCTACTAGCCTGCCGCAATCATTTCCCGAGGCCGCCGCTGTGGAAAACGTTCCGCGAACTGCTGGCCGGCTGGCGGCATCACGAGGAGGTGGCGGCTAAGTGGGGCGACGCTGTTCGGGAGCTCACCGAGTCTCTTCTAGGCGGGGCGAAGCGCTCGCCTCACCAGCTGGTGTGTAGCGAGCTGGGCCAGGAGACCGTGCGGCAGGCCTGGTTCCGGGTGCTGCACCTCATGCCCAGTCCGGCCGACCTCTGCTCGCCTGTCATCCAGTCGTCGGCGGTGTCGTCATCGTCGGCCGATATTCTTAGTCGACGACATCCGGTTGAAGATTCGGCGGCTCGATCGCGTCAGTTGCCAGCCATTTTTAACCAGTTGGTTTGCGTCCTGTCAGACGTTGCTAGCCAGCTGCTGGGGGCCAGGCGGCAGCAGAAGCAGCACGGGAATTCTCTGCTTCACCTGATTGGCTCCTGGCTGTTCGACTGCGCCGGGGTGTCGGACCCGGCCTATCAGCTGGGCCGGGCCGAGGCCTGCGGCTGCCTCTGCCGGCTTTTTGCCAACTGCCGGCCCGACTTTCTGCCCGTCTACTTGGCCAGGTGACTATTGGGCTGCTCACTGCAGTGGCTTTTGGCTTAGTCAGTGACACTTGATTAGTGAAATTTTATTCAGTGACATTTTATTCAGTGACACTTGATCAGTGATATTTTTAGTCAGTGATATTTTTAGTCAGTGACATTTTGATCAGTGACATTTTTTTCATTGACATTTTATTCAGTGACGCTTGATCAGTGATATTTTTAGTCAGTGACACTTGATCAGTGATATTTTAGTCAGTGACGCTTGATTAGTGAAATTTTATTCAGTGACATTTTATTTAGTGACACTTGATCAGTGATATTTTAGTCAGTGACACTTGATCAGTGATATTTTAGTCAGTGACACTTGATCAGTGATATTTTATTTAGTGACACTTGATCAGTGATATTTTAGTCAGTGACATTTGATTAGTGAAATTTTATTCAGTGACATTTTATTTAGTGACACTTGATCAGTGATATTTTAGTCAGTGACACTTGATCAGTGATATTTTAGTCAGTGACGCTTGATTAGTGAAATTTTATTCAGTGACATTTTATTTAGTGACACTTGATCAGTGATATTTTAGTCAGTGACACTTGATCAGTGATATTTTAGTCAGTGACACTTGATCAGTGATATTTTAGTCAGTGACACTTGATCAGTGATATTTTAGTCAGTGACACTTGATCAGTGATATTTTAGTCAGTGACACTTGATCAGTGATTTTTAGTGATTTTCTAGATTATTTTTAGTTACATTTTTAGTCAGTGGCATTTTTAGTCAGAGACACCATTAGTCAGTGACACTGTTAGTCAGTGACATTTTTAGTCAGTGGCATTTTTAATCAGTGACCCCGTTAGTGACACTGTTGGTCAGTGACATTTTAGTCAGTGACACTTGATCAGTGATTTTTAGTGATTTTCTAGATTATTTTTAGTTACATTTTTAGTCAGTGGCATTTTTAGTCAGAGACACCATTAGTCAGTGACACTGTTAGTCAGTGACATTTTTAGTCAGTGGCATTTTTAATCAGTGACCCCGTTAGTGACACTGTTGGTCAGTGACATTTTAGTCAGTGACATTTTTAGTCAGTGACACCGTTAGTCAGTGGCATTTTTAGTCAGTGACAGTTTATTCAGTGACATTTTTAGTCAGTGACAGTTTATTCAGTGACATTTTTAGTCAGTGACATTTTAGTCAGTGACATTTTAGTCAGTGACATTTTTAGTCAGTGACACCGTTAGTCAGTGGCATTTTTAGTCAGTGACAGTTTATTCAGTGACATTTTTAGTCAGTGACAGTTTATTCAGTGACATTTTTAGTCAGTGACATTTTAGTCAGTGACATTTCAGTCAGTGACACCGTTTGTCAGTGACACTTCTGGTTAGCAAATACATGAGTCACTTTTTAATGCTTAAATTGATAATCTGTAAGCTTATGTATGCGAATTGTTGCTATTCCAACGATAGTTTTGTTCGCTAGCATATTCGCAGTGCACTACTGTCAGCCATATTAAAGCACTGCATTTAAATTAAATTTTGTTCAGGTTCTACGCCGCCATGTTCAACGCACTGGAGCCGCCGCTGCAGCCGCTGCTGTTGAATACAGTTGTGTACCACTCACAGGGCCTGCTGTCAGCCGGACTTAAAGGCGTGCACGTTCTATTGCCAAGCTATTTTAAAGCTGTGCATTATATACTGAAGGTTGGTATCAGCGGTATCAGCTGAGTTGTTCAAATTTCTTTAGGGATCAAAGTTAAACTGCAACAACACGAATTTCAAGTCTGGTTGCTATTCCTAAAGCATGATATTCCCAATCCCAAGGCTAATATTCCAAATCCCAAGGCTAATATTCCAAATCCCAGGTCTTAATATTCCAAATCCCTATGCTAACATTCCAAATCCCTATGCTAACATTCCGAATCCCTATGCTAACATTCCAAATCCCTATGCTAACATTCCGAATCCCTATGCTAATATCCCGAATCCCTATGCTAATATTCCAAATCCCAATGCTAACATTCCAAATCCCTATGCTAACATTCCGAATCCCTATGCTAACATTCCGAATCCCAATGCTAACATTCCAAATCCCTATGCTAACATTCCGAATCCCTATGCTAACATTCCAAATCCCTATGCTAACATTCCAAATCCCTATGCTAACATTCCAAATCCCTATGCTAA
>NIVC01000697.1:172500-175000 GCA_002269645.1 Macrostomum lignano
GACCGCCTGCTGGCTGTTAGCTCCGCCGCCGCCGCCGCGTCCGCCGATTTCACCAGCTTCTGCCACGGCCTCGGCTGGGCCCCGGCCAATCTGCCCGGCAATGTCGCCTACTGGTCGGACGCCGTGGCCGAGGTTGTGTTTCACAGGCCGAGCGGCCGTCCGCTTGAGCAGAGCCAGCCGGTGCTGGTCTGGCTGGAGGACGCCGAGGACCGGGCCGCTTTTCCCACCGATGCGCTGTGCCCGCGAGCCGATCCGCTGGTGTTCGTGGCCTGCCGAGACCGCCTGCTCAAGGTGAGCTGCTCTGGCGTGCTAATTGTTTGATCTTTATCTATGCAGGCTAGATTAGCAATCCATTCTATTCCTGCATCCATGATGGGCTAGATTAGCAATCCATTCTATTCCTCCATCCATGATGGGCTAGATTAGCAATCCATTCTATTCCTGCATCCATGATGGGCTAGATTAGCAATCCATTCTATTCCTCCATCCATGATGGGCTAGATTAGCAATCCATTCTATTCCTGCATCCATGATGGGCTAGATTAGCAATCCATTCTATTCCTCCATCCATGATGGGCTAGATTAGCAATCCAGTCTATTCCTGCATCCATGATGGGCTAGATTAGCAATCCATTCTATTCCTCCATCCATGATGGGCTAGATTAGCAATCCATTCTATTCCTCCATCCATGATGGGCTAGATTAGCAATCCATTCTATTCCTCCATCCATGATGGGCTAGATTAGCAATCCATTCTATTCCTCCATCCATGATGGGCTAGATTAGCAATCCAGTCTATTCCTGCATCCATGATGGGCTAGATTAGCAATCCAGTCTATTCCTGCATCCATGATGGGCTAGATTAGCAATCCATTCTAATTAACCAGTCCCAATCCCTCAGGTGCTAGAGGTGTCCATGGGCCCGAACGCGAACTGCAAGCCGGCCGCTCCGCTGGACTTCGCTCCGCCGCTGCTCAAAGGCCTGGTTGTGCCGCTGCGCACCGCGCCCTGCTTGGTCCGACAGGCCATCCTGAACTGGTCAGCCCGGAGGCGCCTTCACATGGCGTACGCGGCCTCTGGCCACGGCAAGTCCAGCACGGGCAGCCCAGACCCAGGCGAGCCGTTTCCGCACACAATCCGGCAGCGCAAGATCCAGGAGATTCAGCGCAGCGGTGAATCTGTTAGAGGCGACTCGCTGCTGCTCATGCTAATGCGGGCGCCGGACTCCGCAGCTGAGCGGGCTCTGGCGCACTGATTGATTCTCCTGATCATTTTATAGCTCTAGTTTTACTACGCCCGCCCCGCATTCCGCACTAATCACTCTGATGATGATTAACGCGCTCAGGGTTTGAATTTGTTGCTCTATTTTTATCATTTAACAATCCCCACTGATGGTTGATGATTCCCGCCTGTACGCTTTGTTGGCTAACCATATCATTATTCATCTAAGAAGTCGCTGCTCTTACTGATGGCTGATTGCCTAATTTTAATCCGTCTATTGAGGTTCAATCGGTTTATTAGGTTGTTGCCTTCAGCTAACATTCAATATTCACTACTATGTGTCTGGTGTTGTTTTCTTTGACTGATTGACATTTGTGCGTCAAATCTGATTGATTGATTGATTGGCATTTGTTTGTCAAATCTGATTGATTGATTGATTGGCATTTGTTTGTCAATTCTGATTGATTGATTGGAATTTGTGCGTCAATTCTGATTGATTGATTGGAATTTGTGCGTCAATTCTGATTGATTGATTGGCATTTGTGCGTCAAATCTGATTGATTGATTGATTGGCATTTGTGCGTCAAATCTGATTGATTGATTGATTGGCATTTGTGCGTCAATTCTGATTGATTGATTGGCATTTGTGCGTCAATTCTGATTGATTGATTGGCATTTGTGCGTCAATTCTGATTGATTGATTGGCATTTGTGCGTCAATTCTGATTGATTGATTGGCATTTGTGCGTCAATTCTGATTGATTGATTGGCATTTGTGCGTCAATTCTGATTGATTGATTGGCATTTGTGCGTCAATTCTGATTGATTGATTGGCATTTGTGCGTCAATTCTGATTGATTGATTGGCATTTGTGCGTCAATTCTGATTGATTGATTGGCATTTGTTTGTCAAATCTGATTGATTGATTGATTGGCATTTGTGCGTCAAATTTTATTGATTGTTGGTTGATTGAACTTCGTGCGTAAATGTTAATTGATTGATTGATTGATTGACATGTCGTGTTTGAAAAAATCTTTTCGCTTGCTGCATCAGGTGCCAGTCTATCAGCCAGCGCTGAGTATTTTCGGGTGTTTCGCTTCGTCCTTAGCCAGTTAACCAGTGCCGCTGCTAGTCTCTGCTGCAATTAATCACCCCGCTCAACAGTCCAATAGCTATTGATATATTATCTGGTTTCCTGTGCTTATATTCAAGTCTAATTGGCTATTTTTATATTTTGTTATGCGCGAATATGCGTGTATTCAGATCTGTATGTACGAGCG
>NIVC01000697.1:177500-247500 GCA_002269645.1 Macrostomum lignano
ATATGTAGAAGTTGCTGTAGAAGTGTATTGAGATGAGGTAAAGGGTTGGCTTCAATCTCTTTTAAAGAGTTGTGTTGAAGTTCTTCGTTGAAAGGTTTGAATTTTTCAGTTAAAGGTCTCTGCTGAAGTGTGGATTTGAAGGTCTTTGTTGAAGGGTGGAGTTGAAGGTCTCTGTTGAAGGGTGGAGTTGAAGGTCTCTGTTGAAGGGTGGAGTTGAAGGTCTCTGTTGAAGGGTGGAGCTGAAGGTCTTTGTTGAAGGGTGGAGTTGAAGGTCTCTGTTGAAGGGTGGAGCTGAAGGTCTCTGTTGAAGGGTGGAGTTGAAGGGTGGAGTTGAAGGTCTCTGTTGAAGGGTGGAGCTGAAGGTCTCTGTTGAAGGGTGGAGTTGAAGGTCTCTTGAAGGGTAGAGTTGAAGGTCTCTGTTGAAGGGTGGAGCTGAAGGTCTCTGTTGAAGGGTGGAGCTGAAGGTCTCTGTTGAAGGGTGGAGCTGAAGGTCTCTGTTGAAGGGTGGAGTTGAAGGGTGGAGCTGAAGGTCTCTGTTGAAGGGTGGAGTTGAAGGTCTCTGTTGAAGGGTGGAGTTGAAGGTCTCTGTTGAAGGGTGGAGTTGAAGGTATTTGTTGAAGGGTGGAGTTGAAGGGTGGAGCTGAAGGTCTCTGTTGAAGGGTGGAGCTGAAGGTCTCTGTTGAAGGGTGGAGTTGAAGGTCTCTGTTGAAGGGTGGAGTTGAAGGTCTCTGTTGAAGGGTGGAGTTGAAGGTATTTGTTGAAGGGTGGAGTTGAAGGTCTCTGTTGAAGGGTGGAGCTGAAGTTCTCTGTTGAAGGGTGGAGTTGAAGGTCTCTGTTGAAGGGTGGAGCTGAAGTTCTCTGTTGAAGGGTGGAGTTGAAGGTCTCTGTTGAAGGGTGGAGTTGAAGGTCTCTGTTGAAGGGTGGATTTGAAGGGTGGAGCTGAAGGTCTCTGTTGAAGGGTGGAGTTGAAGGTCTCTGTTGAAGGGTGGAGTTGAAGGTCTCTGTTGAAGGGTGGAGTTGAAGGTCTCTGTTGAAGGGTGGAGTTGAAGGTCTCTGTTGAAGGGTGGAGCTGAAGTTCTCTGTTGAAGGGTGGAGTTGAAGGTCTCTGTTGAAGGGTGGAGCTGAAGTTCTCTGTTGAAGGGTGGAGTTGAAGGTCTCTGTTGAAGGGTGGATTTGAAGGGTGGAGCTGAAGGTCTCTGTTGAAGGGTGGAGTTGAAGGTCTCTGTTGAAGGGTGGAGTTGAAGGTCTCTGTTGAAGGGTGGAGTTGAAGGTCTCTGTTGAAGGGTGGAGTTGAAGGTCTCTGTTGAAGGGTGGAGCTGAAGGTCTCTGCTGAAGGGTGGAGTTGAAGGTCTCTGCTGAAGGGTGGAGTTGAAGGTCTCTGTTGAAGGGTGGAGCTGAAGGTCTCTGTTGAAGGGTGGAGTTGAAGGTCTCTGTTGAAGGGTGGAGTTGAAGGTCTCTGTTGAAGGGTGGAGTTGAAGGTCTCTGTTGAAGGGTGGAGCTGAAGTTCTCTGTTGAAGGGTGGAGTTGAAGGTCTCTGTTGAAGGGTGGATTTGAAGGGTGGAGCTGAAGGTCTCTGCTGAAGGGTGGAGTTGAAGGTCTCTGTTGAAGGGTGGAGCTGAAGTTCTCTGTTGAAGGGTGGAGTTGAAGGTCTCTGTTGAAGGGTGGAGTTGAAGGTCTCTGTTAACAGTCAAATTGTTTATTATTGCTTTGAAAAGACCGTATTGGCTTGGCTTGTTTACAGTAGTACGGACTGGTTCGAATTTGGCAAGCGAAAATTGCAAATTGATGGCTAGAATGCTGGATTTCTTCGACAGCGCAGCTGCGCTCCGGCCCTTGTGATTCATAGTATGAGCCATGTCATTGTGTGATTGGGACTTGTCAATATTTTATGCTAAATAGAGCCTAATGCTATTGCAATGAAGTTGGTGGTGGCTAATTAAAATAGCAGCATACTCAAAGCTACTCAGGGCTCTTAAAATTGGTCATTGCCAATTTGCTATCACAGGTGGCTCGCAGTCTGGCCGAGTGGAGACCAGCAGCTTTTCAGCGGGCGGTGTTTGTTTCTAATTAGGAATCTCGTCATTTAAATTTTCCTTATCCAGACCGGCCGTAAACAGCTCCAAAGAGAAAAAGTGCAAACGCACCTATTGATACATTTCGCTCAGTATGCTGTACGAGGCTTTCTTACAGTAGGATTACCAAGCTATTTTCCAATCCTAGCGTACCAAGCGTACAGAGAGAGACGAAATGTTTCCACGATACATTCAACTTCGGGTCCTCATTGTATTTTTAGACCAGTTCTGTGCCTAATTGCCAAAGAGCCTTTCGCGGACCTCAATGGCGGATTTCTAGTTCATATACAATTAGTTCGTCATCAGTTTGACACCATGAAATTGAAGTTCTTCAAACTTCATTTTTCAAGCGGCCTGTAAAAGACACTGTGATTTATGATTGAATTCTCCAAGCACCTGTTAGAACGTAATCAATGATGCTCAGATGTGCAACCGACAGCTCAGCCGCAGCTATTGCGCGGCGCATCTGAAGGCTGCATACGGCTGTTCAGTCCAAGGACTGGGGGGGTCGCCACACAGCCTCAATTACCCCAGCTAATGCTGGCACCCATTTTACAGCTGGGTGAACTGAAGCAATGCAGAGTTAAGTGCCTTGCCCGAGGACACAAATTGTTATACGCTCGTAGTAAGTCGAGATTCGAACCCCCACCCTTCAAGTCGTAAGTTCGACGCTCCAACCACTAGGCTAAAAACCCCGTAGGCTACCCCCGTACTTAGCCCTGCATTGCTTGAGTTCAACCAGCTGTAAAATGGGTACTGCAGCATTAGCTGGGGTAATAAGAATGTGGCGTCCTTGGACTGAACAGCCGTACGCAATAGCTGCGGCTGAGCTGTCGGTTGCACATCTGGCCATTAGGGCTGGTGTAATTAATTATTATTATTATTTTCAGAATATTTATTAAACCTGCATTGCGCAACTTGCCTGCCAAATAATTGTGTTCATAGCTGTTTTGTCTTCTCAGTTGCCGTGCCGTGCAGTCAGTTGTATTCCTGTGTAATCACCTGTAACAAAAGCAACCATAACAATCTGCACGCTTTGCTTTGGTTTGAGTCGTCTGTGTTTAAATTCAAGTAAAATTCGAGCATAATGCGAACGTAACGGAATGAATGCAAATTCTGGCATTTCTTGGGGGTAGAAATATACAAAATATCTATATATTACGCAATGTCTGCTGCACTCAGCTATGCTAGGACCTTGCTAGTCCTTGCTTGAACCTTGCACCACGTGATATGATACACTAAAAGAAAAATAAAATTTCAATAAGTAGAGCCAGAGCGATGCTCGCCCGTGACGCAACTCTAATAAGACAGAGTGTGTACGCTCGTACATGTCGCTGAACAACCTGTTTCAGCTCATGCCTGTGTACAGTGTACGTGTCCTTGCGGGCCTGACTGCTTAGGGGCCAACGGAACGAGCCAGACTGCTTGCTTCGGATTTCGGGGGGAATTGCTGAGATGTCAAGGCTTACGGGGGAATTGCTGAGATATCAAGGCTTACGGGGGAATTGCTGAGATGTCAAAGCTTACGGGGGGATTGCTGAGATGGCAAGGCTTACGGGGGGAATTGCTGAGATGGCAAGGCTTTCGGGGGAATTGCTGAGATGGCAAGGCTTACGGGGGGAATTGCTGGGATTTCAAGGCTTATGGGGGAATTGTTTAGATTCTGTGCGGTACCACAAATTGAAATGCGCCGACTTCTGATGACAGACACTAACACAAAATTGTAGTAGATTTATCATATATAAGTCATTCGCGCTGCACAATTGCAAAATATAGGTAAGCTACAATACTACTATATGCTGTGCTATCTTATCGAATTTATCAAAGCCCGATCATGGGGAGAGAGAGGGGGCCACGCTAACCACCTCAGGAGCTGCACTGCCTGGCAACTCAAATTTGAAACATTCTTCTCTGTGCGCTAAAGGCCTGTGTGTGTGGGGGGGGGCTTTTGAGCCTCTGACGGTTGTGAGAAATACTCAATAGGCTAACAGCTGCAGCGGCAGCCGAACATGGGGCTGGTACGTGGGAGGGGGTGGCTGCCACTGATTGCTCCTATACCTGCGTCCCAGGAGGGTCCCCATGCTGTCAGTACCCGGCCTCTGTGCATGCACTTCGCCAGAGCGCACGTACGAAGAACGCCGCCCACTCTCCGCATGGCCAGTGAAGCTATTTGCCCGATTTGAGTGCCCCTCTACCCCAGTGGGACCCGCGGCCAGCGACCAATCGGGTGGGGGGGGGGCGGCGGTCGGCGGTTGCCGACAGGCCCGCACTCTGGCCTTTTTCTCGCTCTAATAACTCTATCTATCTATCTGTCTGTCCGTCTGTTTAGAGAGAGCAGCGTATTTTATGATTGCAAGAGAACTATATAGGTAAATTAGTAGAATTATCGGAACCGCTGGGCCCAAATAGCAAATCGAATTACCTGCGACAGAAAAACACGCTCTTGCTCAGGCATTCACCTGGCGCTAGTCTATGTGCTTCACGTTTACCTGCGCTCAACGAATGTTTGGGCAGATCGAGATCTGACTATAGAATATCCATAGTCATTGCACAGCTGTCTCTGTTTAATTGGCAGATTGTAATAATAAATCTAGATACTAAATTCAGCGCAGTTCCACACTTCGGGTTGTCGGCATGACCTGCTGCTTCGCGCCGGACCCAGATGCCGACAAGGCGGCCAGAAGGGACAGGGAGATCACCAGGATCACGAAGGAGGACTTCAAGGAGAAGCAGAAAGTTATTCAGCTTCTGCTGCTTGGTGAGCGGCGCTATTCTGGTGTTTATTAATGGAATGTTCCAGAGAACTTAACGGACAGGGGGTTTGATAGCGAGGACGGAGGGAGAGGATCCTAATGCAGGTAGAGAAAAAGGTCCCGATGGCAGGTAGAGAGAGGGTCCTAATGGCAAGTAGAGAGAGGATCCTAATGGCAGGTAGAGAAATGGTCCTAATGGCAGGTAGGGAAAGGGTCCTAATGGCAGGTAGAGAGAGGGTCCTAATGGCAGATAGAGAGAGGGTCCTAATGGCAGGTAGAGAGAGGGTCCTAATGGCAGGTAGAGAGAAGGTCCTAATGGCAGATAGAGAAAGGGTCCTAATGGCAGATAGAGAAAGGGTCCTAATGGCAGATAGAGAGAGGGTCCTAATGGCAGATAAAGAAATGACCTAATGGCAGGTAGAGAGAGGGTCCTAATGACAAGTAAAGAGAGGATCCTAATTGCAGGTAGAGAGAAGGTCCTAATGGCAAGTAGAGAGAGGATCCTAATGGCAGGTAGAGAGAAGGTCCTAATGGCAGATAGAGAAAGGGTCCTAATGGCAGGTAGGGAAAGGGTCCTAATGGCAGATAGAGAAAGGGTCCTAATGGCAGATAGAGAGAGGGTCCTAATGGCAGATAAAGAAATGACCTAATGGCAGGTAGAGAGAGGGTCCTAATGGCAAGTAGAGAGAGGATCCTAATTGCAGGTAGAGAGAAGGTCCTAATGGCAAGTAGAGAGAGGATCCTAATGGCAGGTAGAGAAATGGTCCTAATGGCAGGTAGGGAAAGGGTCCTAATGGCAGGTAGAGAGAGGGTCCTAATGGCAGATAGAGAGAGGGTCCTAATGGCAGGTAGAGAGAGGGTCCTAATGGCAGGTAGAGAAAGGGTCCTAATGGCAGATAGAGAAAGGGTCCTAATGGCAGATAGAGAGAGGGTCCTAATGGCAGATAAAGAAATGACCTAATGGCAGGTAGAGAGAGGGTCCTAATGGCAAGTAGAGAGAGGATCCTAATTGCAGGTAGAGAGAAGGTCCTAATGGCAAGTAGAGAGAGGATCCTAATGGCAGGTAGAGAGAAGGTCCTAATGGCAGATAGAGAAAGGGTCCTAATGGCAGATAGAGAAAGGGTCCTAATGGCAGATAAAGAAATGGTCCTAATGGCAGGTAGAGAGAGGGTCCTAATGGCAAGTAGAGAGAGGATCCTAATGGCAGGTAGAGAAATGGTCCTAATGGCAGGTAGAGAAAGGGTCCTAATGGCAGGTAGAGAGAGGGTCCTAATGGCAGGTAGAGAAAGGGTCCTAATGGCAGGTAGAGAGAAGGTCCTAATGGCAGATAGAGAAAGGGTCCTAATGGCAGGTAGAGAAATGGTCCTAATGGCAGGTAGAGAAAGGGTCCTAATGGCAGGTAGAGAGAGGGTCCTAATGGCAGGTAGAGAGAAGGTCCTAATGGCAGATAGAGAAAGGGTCCTAATGGCAGGTAGAGAGAGGGTCCTAATGGCAGATAGAGAGAGGGTCCTAATGGCAGGTAGAGAGAGGGTCCTAATGGCAGATAGAGAGAGGGTCCTAATGGCAGGTAGAGAGAGGGTCCTAATGGCAGATAGAGAGAGGGTCCTAATGGCAGATAGAGAGAGGGTCCTAATGGCAGGTAGAGAGAGGGTCCTAATGGCAGATAGAGAGAGGGTCCTAATGGCAGGTAGAGAGAAGTCGCGCTGCTTCCAGGCCTTGGGAAGGCTCAAATTTCAAGCGGGATCTGTCATTATTGCTACTCTGGCATCGGTCTGAAACTGGAAAATCGTTTTTTCTCATTTTTCACCTCGTGACATTGCCATATCACGCGAAAGAGCTTCTTAAGATTTCGTCTTTTTTGCTTCAATGGTTGCTGCTTCATTTATTTTGTTTCGAGTCTCTAAAATGCAAGATTGACGCCTAGAAAATTAAATTATACTCGAGTTAGTTCTTTGCTTTCTTCGCCTCGTCCAAGAGACGAAACAATTCTCACTCGTCTATAAATTCTTACTTATTTCATTTTTCTGGATTAGAACAGCTCACCTTTAAGAGTCTGCTTTGCTAATAAAGTAATTACCTGGTTTCCTAAATCCTCCTTTAAACTGCAGTAGACTTAATTCTGCTGCCTGGTCGACCATTGTAGCTTGGATGCAATTTCCGGGCGAAAGTGCTGAGAAGAGCATCTTCAAAGGGACTAATCTCTTTATTTAATCTATTCACATTCGAAATTTATTGAATAGCTGAATTTTGAATAGCCGTTCTTAGCTTGTAATAGGCAGCGCTTTGTTTATGGTAGAAGTGGATAGTCCATGGCAACCATAGTCACAGGATGGTGGCCTAATGGGCTTTGTTTAGGGTAGAAGTGGATAGTCTATGGCAACCGCAGTCACATGCTGGTGGCCTAATGAGCTTTGTTTAGGGTAGAAGTGGATAGTCTATGGCAACCACAGTCACATGCTGGTGGCCTAATGAGCTTTGTTTAGGGTAGAAGTGGATAGTCCATGGCAACCACAGTCACATGCTGGTGGCCTAATGAGCTTTGTTTAGGGTAGAAGTGGATAGTCTATGGCAACCACAGTCACATGCTGGTGGCCTAATGAGCTTTGTTTAGGGTAGAAGTGGATAGTCTATGGCAACCGCAGTCACATGCTGGTGGCCTAATGAGCTTTGTTTAGGGTAGAAGTGGATAGTCTATGGCAACCACAGTCACATGCTGGTGTCCTAATGGGCTTTGTTTAGGGTAGAAGTGGATAGTCTATGGCGGCCACTATCCCGTGGTTATTGTTTCGCATACTTTTATTAAATTAAAAGTAAAGAGTAAATTTATTACTTTTAGCTGTGATTGAGTGTTACAGAGCAGGCCATTGCTAGCTGGCCCCTTATGCTTGGAAAATGTTAACAATATCAGCTAAAAACCTCTTTTCGATTTTTTTAGTGCGCACTTGGCGCCAATCTTATTTTGTTCGCACAGGTAAGGCAAGCGGGAATGGAATGGGTTTAGGGGTTCCCTAGGCCCGCGTTAGAAACACAAGCTAAGAGACTTATCTGCTTTTTTCTTCTCCCCCCTTTCTGATATGAGAAGTCAAGCTTTGATAGTTGAGTAAAATAAAACTCTTAGCCCAAGAGAGAGAGAGAGAGAGAGAGAGAGAGAGAGAGAGAGAGAGAGAGAGAGAGAGAGAGAGAGAGAGAGAGAGAGAGAGAGAGAGAGAGAGAGAGAAAGAAGTGCAAGGTCTGGGCTCTGCGTAGAAGACTCTGAGATTTACGTTTGTGCGCACAACAAAGAGAAACATGAGAGAGCCCATATTATCGGGGCGTGGGTGAGTGAAAAAAGAAACGCCGTTGAAATGAAAGTATTAGTAACGGAGGTTGACCTTTTCTGGCTAGCTTTGGATTGTTTTAAATCAATTTTTGGCTAGCGCTCGGAGCTAAGCTCAAACTTGTGCCTGTGGATCAATAGATTCGCTTCCCCACACAGCTAAACAATGTGGCTCAATGAAGCAACGTGAAGTATGCAAATTTCGAAAATAGCCCCCCGATGATGGCGAGGCTCGGCATGTGCTTCTTCAGTCTCACAGGCTGCTTTAATTTCGTCACTCTTCTCTTCAATTGATTGACGTTTTTTTCACAACACATTTCTTTGACGCGCACAAATTGCTTTTTACTTTTGAATGTTCTTGCATTTCTATTGACTTGCCCACCTATTCTTACCTGGAATTTTCATTGTCTGTCAACAGGCACTGGCGAATCGGGCAAATCAACAATACGAAAGCAGATGCAGATTATTCATATTAATGGCTTTAGCAGCAGGTAAGTCGCTTCTTTGTTACTCGTAGTTTTTATTGCTCTATTTGTTTCTCTGTCTGTGGCTCTGTCTGTGGCTCTGTCTGTGGCTCTGTGGCTCTGTCTGTGGCTCTGTGGCTCTGTCTGTGGCTCTGTCTGTGGCTCTGTGGCTCTGTCTGTGGCTCTGTCTGTGGCTCTGTATTTTTTGAATAGTTCAGTATAGTCCGTGTGGTTCACTATGGCCTGTGTGGTTCCCTATGGCCTTTGTGGTTCCCTATGGCCTGTGTGGTTCCCTATGGCCTGTGTGGTTCCCTATGGCCTGTGTGGTTCCCTATGGCCTGTGTGGTTCCCTATGGCCTGTGTGGTTCCCTATGGCCTGTGTGGTTCCTTATGGCCTGTGTGGTTCCCTATGGCCTGTGTGGTTCCCTATGGCCTGTGTGGTTCCCTATGACCTGTGTGGTTACCTATGGCCTGTTTGGTTCCCTATGGCCTGTGTGGTTCCCTATGGCCTGTGTGGTTCCCTATGGCCTGTGTGGTTCCCTTTGGTCTGTGTGGTACGTTTGAAGTTTTGTGCGGTTTACTGGCTTTTTCTCGCTTTTCAGAACCGCTACATAGAGTGTTATTTCAGTCTCTAAACTTGCATGTTTTCACGTGTTTCCCCGCTTGCACTGGGCTCAAAGTATCTGACTGGCTACTGCAAAACTCGTGACCGATTTCAGAGAGCGCGAAGAGAAGTTGGCCTACATGCGTCGGAATATTCGCGACTCCATAGCAGTGAGTGAGGGGTCACTTCTGCACAAATAATTAGCTGTTTGTTTATAGCATTCAAATCCATTCAAAGGGGAGCAGCAGGTGCCTAAGGCAGTGTCGCTTGATTAAGTGGGCTTCACTGCTGCACCGATTACGCAAGCTCTTAGCGATAATTAATTGACAACGGTCCACTCCTAATAATTAGACTTTTCGAAGTCTGTACCTTGCCTTACCTGATAAGCCTTGTCGTAATGTAATTAAATCTGATTCGCGCGCCCAAAGATCCTGGGTTCGATTCCGTACGGGCTTGTGCATGGAAATCAGCCTGAAGCTTGTCCTTGGGCCAAAACCTAGCCACCGACTGTGTGAGCTGCGCGCTTGCTCGGGAGTCAGTCGGAATAGGCATGACTGCCCGCCTCCTTAACTAGCTGCGGGTTCACATCCGCATCCACATCCATATCCACATCCACATCCACATCCACATGCACATCCACATGCACATCCACATCCACATCCACATCCACATCCACACCCACATCCACATCCACATCCACATCCAAATCCACATCAGTATCCACATCCGCATTCACATCCACATTCACATTCACATCCACATCTACATTCACATTCACATCCACATCTACATCCACATCCAAACCCAGATCCAAACCCACATCCGTATCCACATCCGCATTCAAATCCACATCCACATCCACATCCGCATCCACATCCGCATCCACATCCGCATCTACATCCACATAACGCATCCGCATCTACATCCACATAACGCATCCACGCCACATCCACATTCACAATTACACCCGCATCTGTATCCGCATCCGTATCCACATCCACCTCCACACCCACATCCGCAGTGCATCATAGCAGCGATGGACAAGCTGGACATAGCCTACACCAGCGAGGAAGCCGCCAGCCTTGGCGCCTGGGTTCTGCGATTGATGGCTGAGAACCACGTGCACAATTCTGTCCAGGCCGATCAGGATCCGTTTGACTATTCGCAAGAGTTCTTCGACGCCGTGGAGAAACTGTGGCAGGATAAGGGAGTGCAGGAGAGCTTCAGTCAATCTAGCCGCTATCAGCTCATCGACTGCGCCAAGTAGTGAGTAGTGAGCTCTCTTTTGACGGTCTGTACTGCCAGAAAGGCACTAATGGGATTTGGTTTGCGATTTGAACATAAAAAAATTCTATACTTGTTACTCAACCATTAGCAGAATAATGACTTAGTAAATGAGCAGTGTAGCTGAAATCATGGTTTCGTGGCACATAATTGGGCTCAGGTCATGCTCAGGAGCCAGTGCAGGGGACTCAGTGAGCCAGAGGAAATGCATGACTTCTTGCCTCCTCGCAGGCTGCAGTTCAACTGTCGCATTGATTTGTGTCCAGTGCCCGTAGCCTCCCTGCAGACTTAGTAACTAGCTAATAACAATTCCAATGATGGAGTTCATTATTTGAGCGGAAACCAAGGAGATGGGCAAACTTTTCAGTCCGCATCACTTCATATTTAATGTGCTGAAAGAACCAAAACTATATACCAGTCTAATGATGATGCTTTGTCCATGGGATTCTGTGAAGACTCTTGACAATCGTTTGACATGCTAGTGCATAGCACGCATCTGAAGCCTCAGAAAGCGGGTGGTTCGGATGTCTTGGTAATCTTACTGCTAATCAACTGGATTGATTCCGAACAGATGGCAAATTTCCCCAATCATCAATATACGCTGGTCCCTGCCCTGATTACTGGTTCAATGACTAGGCTACATGACTTGCCACTTTGTGTCTGGCTGCCACTTACTAATGCGTTGTATTCTACGTTGAAGTTATAGAATATTATTCTCCTGATATAATGCTGGAGGAATGCTTGAACGGAAATAAATTCATTATCATGCAGCATTTTTTAACTTTGCTACTATAGCCTGAATATTCTGAAATATCTGAAGTATCTGTAGCTTCTTCTGTAATGAACCGTCAGGTTTGATGTGGGTCCCGATTTGTAAGGTTCGCCTGACCACGGCGCAAATAAACTACACTAATTTATTCACAAAACTGCAGCTTCCTGGATCGAGTTCACCTATTTCGGGACAAAAGCTACATGCCCACCGATCAGGACATCCTGCGTTGCCGCATAATGACTAATGACATATCGGACATTCAGTTCGACATTAAGGACGGCCACCACAGTGTGAAGTTTCGGTGAGAATACTGCTTCACTTTCTCATTGTATGTATGTAGCTCCCCCACTTCATTCCTCAACTCAAGCGTAGAGGAAGCTAAGGCGTAGCTAAGTTGCGTCACTCGCAAAGATTGAGAGGCTTTACCTGCACTTTTCGATGTGGCTGATTATAGCTTTTTCTTCTTTTCATTCATCCTCAACACATTCATCAATAAACCAAAGTCGCTCGAAGTGACTCAACCAAATTCAATGATCAGCTAATGTCACTCAACCAAAGTAAATTATCAGCCAATGTCACTGCACAAAGCCAATGATCAGCTATTGTCCCTCAGTCGAACTAAGTCAACCGAATTCACTAGACAAAAGTTACTGAAAAGAAAGTGCTAAAAAAAGTTACTCGTCCCGCCAAACGCAGAGTGTTCGACGTTGGTGGACAAAAAGGCGAGCGCAAAAAGTGGATCCAATGCTTCAACAATGTCACCGCCATTCTCTACCTATGCGATGTCAGCAGCTTCGACCTGACCCTCAAGGAGGATATCGACTCTGATCGGCCGAAGAATCGACTGCTCGAATCGCTCGACACGTTCCAGGAGGTGTGGCTCAATCGCTACCTCCAGGACGTGTCCATTCTGCTGTTCATCAACAAAATCGACCAACTGGAGGAAAAAGTGCGGGCGGGTAAATCGCTACGATCGATGATCAAGTACTGCCAGCAGGGCCTGCAGCTCGAGCAGCAGGAGCTCGAGGAGCAGCAGGTATTTATTGATCAGATGAGCAAAATCATTGTCCTGTCCTGTCCTGTCCTGTCCTGTCCTATCCTGTCCTGTCCTGTCCTGTCCTGTCCTGTCCTGTCCTGTCCTGTCCTGTCCTGTCCTGTCCTGTCCTGTCCTGTCCTGTCCTGTCCTGTCCTGTCCTGTCCTGTCCTGTCCTGTCCTGTCCTGTCCTGTTCTGTCCTGTCCTGTCCTGTCCTGTCCTGTCCTGTTCTGTCCTGTCCTGTCCTGTCCTGTCCTGTCCTGTTCTGTCCTGTCCTGTTCTATCCTGGCCCTGTCCTATCTGTGTGTGAATTTTGCATTCGCTTTGGTTAAAAATTAAGTATAAAATTCATGCCAACATTTGCGTTTAATCCAGTCAAACATTTCCGGCTTCTTAAAAAGTTGTTGATGAAACAAACTAGCAGTCTACAATCGAAGGACTCTCATATTCCTTTTGAACTAAGAAGTAATTAGGCTTTACGATACGCTGCAACCTGTAAAATGGAAGAGTTTTGATATTCAGATCCAATGCATTTTTGCTTAATTGAAAAACTCAAAAAGTAAAACACGAAAGCGTAAACTCATTTTTCAAACGAGTACAAAAATTAACTTTTTAGCAAATCGGCGATGGACTCACGGGTCAGGCAATGAACGGCGTTAGCTTGTCCAGCAGGCACCACCCTGGGGGCGGCGTTGTCGGTCTTGGCGGCGGCGGCGGCGGCGGCGGTAGCGGCGGCGGCGGCGGCAAGAAGAAGAATGTTGGGCCGCTTGATCTGCGCCAATTTGTCTGTCAGTTCGACTTCGACCAGTTCGAGCCGACAGGTAAAAAATAAATTATGCAGCTTATTTCTCCATTTCTTCGTTGAGATGCAGCTAAACTCTCCAATTCTTCGTTGGGTTGCAGTTAACCTCTCCGATTCTTTGTTTGGATTCAGTTAACCTCTCCGATTCTTTGTTTGGATTCAGTTAACCTCTCTGATTCTTTGTTTGGATTCAGTTAACCTCTCTGATTCTTTGTTTGGATTCAGTTAACCTCTCTGATTCTTTGTTTGGATTCAGTTAACCTCTCCGATTCTTTGTTTGGATTCAGCTAACCTCTCCGATTCTTTGTTTGGATTCAGCTAACCTCTCCGATTCTTTGTTTGGATTCAGTTAACCTCTCCGATTCTTTGTTTGGATTCAGTTAACCTCTCCGATTCTTTGTTTGGATTCAGTTAACCTCTCTGATTCTTTGTTTGGATTCAGTTAACCTCTCCGATTCTTTGTTTGGATTCAGTTAACCTCTCCGATTCTTCGTTTGGATTCAGTTAACCTCTCTGATTCTTTGTTTGGATTCAGTTAACCTCTCCGATTCTTTGTTTGGATTCAGTTAACCTCTCCGATTCTTCGTGAAGATTCAGTTAACCTCTCCGATTCTTTGTTTGGATTCAGTTAACCTCTCCGATTCTTCGTGAAGATTCAGTTAACCTCTCCGATTCTTTGTTTGGATTCAGTTAACCTCTCCGATTCTTCGTGAAGATTCAGTTAACCTCTCCGATTCTTTGTTTGGATTCAGTTAACCTCTCCGATTCTTTGTTTGGATTCAGCTAACCTCCGATTCTTTGTTTGGATTCAGTTAACCTCTCCGATTCTTCGTTTGGATTCAGTTAACCTCTCCGATTCTTTGTTTGGATTCAGTTAACCTCTCTGATTCTTTGTTTGGATTCAGCTAACCTCTCCGATTCTTTGTTTGGATTCAGTTAACCTCTCCGATTCTTTGTTTGGATTCAGTTAACCTCTCCGATTCTTTGTTTGGATTCAGCTAACCTCCGATTCTTTGTTTGGATTCAGTTAACCTCTTCGATTCTTCGTTTGGATTCAGTTAACCTCTCTGATTCTTTGTTTGGATTCAGTTAACCTCTCTGATTCTTTGTTTGGATTCAGTTAACCTCTCCGATTCTTCGTTTGGATTCAGTTAACCTCTCCGATTCTTTGTTTGGATTCAGCTAACCTCCGATTCTTTGTTTGGATTCAGTTAACCTCTCCGATTCTTCGTTTGGATTCAGTTAACCTCTCCGATTCTTTGTTTGGATTCAGTTAACCTCTCCGATTCTTTGTTTGGATTCAGTTAACCTCTCCGATTCTTTGTTTGGATTCAGTTAACCTCTCCGATTCTTTGTTTGGATTCAGTTAACCTCTCCGATTCTTTGTGAAGATGCAGTTAACCTCTCCGATTCTTTGTTTGGATTCAGTTAACCTCTCCGATTCTTTGTGAAGATGCAGTTAACCTCTCCGATTCTTTGTTTGGATTCAGTTAACCTCTCCGATTCTTTGTTTGGATTCAGTTAACCTCTCCGATTCTTTGTTTGGATTCAGTTAACCTCTCCGATTCTTTGTTTGGATTCAGTTAACCTCTCCGATTCTTTGTTTGGATTCAGTTAACCTCTCCGATTCTTTGTTTGGATTCAGTTAACCTCTCCGATTCTTTGTTTGGATTCAGTTAACCTCTCCGATTCTTTGTGAAGATGCAGTTAACCTCTCCGATTCTTTGTTTGGATTCAGTTAACCTCTCCGATTCTTTGTGAAGATGCAGTTAACCTCTCCGATTCTTTGTTTGGATTCAGTTAACCTCTCCGATTCTTTGTTTGGATTCAGTTAACCTCTCCGATTCTTTGTTTGGATTCAGTTAACCTCTCTGATTCTTTGTTTGGATTCAGTTAACCTCTCCGATTCTTTGTTTGGATTCAGTTAACCTCTCCGATTCTTTGTTTGGATTCAGTTAACCTCTCCGATTCTTTGTTTGGATTCAGTTAACCTCTCCGATTCTTTGTGAAGATGCAGTTAACCTCTCCGATTCTTTGTTTGGATTCAGCTAACCTCTCCGATTCTTTGTTTGGATTCAGTTAACCTCTCCAATTCTTTGTTTGGATTCAGTTAACCTCTCCGATTCTTTGTTTGGATTCAGTTAACCTCTCCGATTCTTTGTTTGGATTCAGTTAACCTCTCCGATTCTTTGTTTGGATTCAGTTAACCTCTCCGATTCTTTGTTTGGATTCAGTTAACCTCTCCGATTCTTTGTTTGGATTCAGTTAACCTCTCCGATTCTTTGTTTGGATTCAGTTAACCTCTCTGATTCTTCGTTTGGATTCAGTTAACCTCTCCGATTCTTTGTTTGGATTCAGTTAACCTCTCCGCTTCTTTGTTTGGATTCAGTTAACCTCTCCGATTCTTTGTTTGGATTCAGTTAACCTCTCCGATTCTTTGTTTGGATTCAGTTAACCTCTCTGATTCTTTGTTTGGATTCAGTTAACCTCTCTGATTCTTTGTTTGGATTCAGTTAACCTCTCCGATTCTTTGTTTGGATTCAGTTAACCTCTCCGATTCTTCGTTTGGATTCAGTTAACCTCTCTGATTCTTTGTTTGGATTCAGTTAACCTCTCTGATTCTTTGTTTGGATTCAGTTAACCTCTCCGATTCTTTGTGAAGATGCAGTTAACCTCTCCGATTCTTTGTTTGGATTCAGTTAACCTCTCTGATTCTTTGTTTGGATTCAGTTAACCTCTCCGATTCTTTGTGAAGATGCAGTTAACCTCTCCGATTCTTTGTTTGGATTCAGTTAACCTCTCCGATTCTTTGTTTGGATTCAGTTAACCTCTCTGATTCTTTGTTTGGATTCAGTTAACCTCTCCGATTCTTTGTTTGGATTCAGTTAACCTCTCCGATTCTTTGTTTGGATTCAGTTAACCTCTCTGATTCTTTGTTTGGATTCAGTTAACCTCTCCGATTCTTTGTTTGGATTCAGTTAACCTCTCCGATTCTTCGTTTGGATTCAGTTAACCTCTCCGATTCTTTGTTTGGATTCAGTTAACCTCTCCGATTCTTTGTTTGGATTCAGTTAACCTCTCCGATTCTTTGTTTGGATTCAGTTAACCTCTCCGATTCTTTGTTTGGATTCAGTTAACCTCTCCGATTCTTTGTTTGGATTCAGTTAACCTCTCTGATTCTTTGTTTGGATTCAGTTAACCTCTCCGATTCTTTGTTTGGATTCAGTTAACCTCTCCGATTCTTCGTTTGGATTCAGTTAACCTCTCCGATTCTTTGTTTGGATTCAGTTAACCTCTCCGATTCTTTGTTTGGATTCAGTTAACCTCTCTGATTCTTTGTTTGGATTCAGTTAACCTCTCCGATTCTTTGTTTGGATTCAGTTAACCTCTCCGATTCTTTGTTTGGATTCAGTTAACCTCTCCGATTCTTTGTTTGGATTCAGTTAACCTCTCCGATTCTTTGTTTGGATTCAGTTAACCTCTCCGATTCTTTGTTTGGATTCAGTTAACCTCTCCGATTCTTTGTTTGGATTCAGCTAACCTCTCCGATTCTTTGTTTGGATTCAGTTAACCTCTCCGATTCTTTGTTTGGATTCAGTTAACCTCTCCGATTCTTTGTTTGGATTCAGTTAACCTCTCCGATTCTTTGTTTGGATTCAGTTAACCTCTCTGATTCTTTGTTTGGATTCAGTTAACCTCTCCGATTCTTTGTTTGGATTCAGTTAACCTCTCCGATTCTTTGTTTGGATTCAGTTAACCTCTCTGATTCTTTGTTTGGATTCAGTTAACCTCTCCGATTCTTTGTTTGGGATTCTGCCTACGTTTTTCCCATCAACTGAATGTGGCTGAATACTTATGCAACTAGACTTTATTAACTCAGCAACGTGTAAAAGTTCCACGACCCTCACTGGTTTTGAGGTGGAAGTTTTAACACGCTGCTTAGTAGTGCACTAAACATTAAATGTTTCAGGTACTCGTTGGTGGGTGCGTGATTGATTTTTGAAAAATATGGCTCAATCAATTTTGTTAAACGTGCACCGTTAGGGAACGAATTTTCAGGATTCGGTACATGTCTCCTGACTCAATGCTAATGAATGGGTTGTAAAAATGTCAGATAAATGCCAGGTCCTTTTTGTGTAGAGAAGGTTTTGACTGCTCTTTCCTTACTCGTCAATATTATTTCGTTTCTCGTTTCTGTCTTTCTGCCTGACGTCCCAGTCGTGTCTCAGTCGATGCCGCATCTCGGCGCAGCTCAGCTCGCTGTGTACTCAAGTGCTGTACTCGTTGTTGTTGTTGTTGTAAGGGGCTAGCCTGCCAGCAGGGCGGCAGGCACGCAGGCAGCCGCTGTGTCCCTGTCGACAGCCGAAGGGTGGACACTTTGGTTCTCCTGCCGCCGGAAACCGGCAGGAGCCGACGACAGGATTAAGCCGGGTCGCCATGACAAGGCAGTGTCCATGACCGTGCCCCCGACGGACTGGGGCACCCGGTCCCTGTTGGGGCCGGCGGGCTATACTCGTACGAGTAGCTAGCTGTGTTTTGTGCTACGGGCTGCAATCAGTCAATGCAGTTCTTTCTCGCTCGAAACTTTATTTCGCTGTCTCGTTCGCCACTCTGTACCTGTGATCTTTTAAATATGACGCATACGGCATACTCGTATCGATGAAAAATCATAGTGCGAGCGTTTCACAATCTTTTAATTATCAATATTCAATTTTTTAATTAGTCGAATTTTGCTCAAGTAGAGTGACGCTACGCTCATACCCTGGTAAATCGTGCGATGTGAGTATGAAAGTACGTCAATAAACATTGTGACTCTTTCAAGGGCATTACCAAAAACTAAACCAATCAGCTTCAAGAGCTTCAGCAACGCGTGTATTTGATTTATGTTTTGTAGGTGTGGCTCACTTATTGGAGTAGATAGTTCGGAAACCGTCAGTCAGTATTTTGTCACAGTTTGGTTTGCAATAAAACTCGCGCTTGAATTCACACAAACCCGCAGAAAATGACAAGAAAGAATTTCTGCAGTCATTTCCCCGCCTGGACGAGCTCGAGGAGGGCATTACAGCCGCCGGGACTCAGGAGGCGGCAAGATCAAACGGTCAAGCTAGCGGCGGCGGGAAACGCCGGAGGAAAACCAGCGACGTGCCCGTCGTTCACCCGGAGACGGTGAAAACCGCCTGCTATGTGAAAAACGTCTTCATGGTGAGGCAGGGAGGCTGAAGGATGGACGGCTTCGCTGTTTTGAGTTCAATGGGAGTGCAATGAGAAGGAGTGTGCGGTGTGAGGAGCGTGCAGTAGGAGGGAGTGTGCAGTGGGAGAGAGTGTGCAGTGGGAGAGAGTGTGCAGTTGGAGAGAGTGTGCAGTGGGAGAGAGTGAGCAGTGGGAGAGAGTGTGCAGTGGGAGAGAGTGTGCAGTAGGAGGGAGTGTGCAGTGGGAGAGAGTGAGCAGTGGGAGAGAGTGTGCAGTGGGAGAGAGTGTGCAGTGGGAGAGAGTGTGCAGTGGGAGAGTGTGCAGTGGGAGGGAGTGTGCAGTGGGAGAGAGTGTGCAGTTGGAGAGTGTGCAGTGTGAGAGAGTGTGCAGAGGCAGTGTGCAGCGGCAGTGTGCAGTGGGGGGATGCCAGGATGTGCAGAAATATTCGCCATTCAACCCACAGAAAATAGCGGAACGGAAACGCCAGTCGGATTTCAAATACGAGTACCACCACCACACCTGCTGCTGCTACTACACCTGCGCTGTCAACACCGACAATGTGAAGAAGGTGCTGGAGGGCTGCCGGACCTTCATCATAGACAAGCACCTGGAGCGATTCGGCATTCTGTGAAAGCGTTGCTGCCCAATGTCCCTCCCATAGACAATCAAAGCCAGTGAATCATGTTGATTGCGCCTGGCTCATTCTTGTTCGTTTGCCATTAGTAATTATTAACTATGATTGTGATTAATACATGTTGGCGTACTTTTTACTCGCATCGTTTCGCAGTCGATTTGCTCGCTCGTTCCTAATCCCTCCAGCCACGCCTTCCATCGGCCTTTGTACGTTGACGCCCCCCTCTCTCTCTTGCATTTTCTGGCCTCCCGTGCACCGCACAGCCGCAGAGACTAAAAGACTCGGCCGCGCTCTGAGCTGGCACATTGTCCACTCTTAATGGCCACCATCCATTTCGTTAATTGCTTGACAGTCTCTGGCCAAGTCTGTAGTCCTCTTCCCCCGGCAATACAAGATTGCTTGGAATTCGTCCTTATGAAGTTTTTGCGCAATTCATATATCATTTTATTGCTTGTTATTAACATTGTGGACTAGCTACCAGATTTATTAAATATTATGCATTGATCGTATGTGTCTATTGTAGCGCTACGCCTGTTGAATTGTGTGCACTCAGTTTTAAAAAATCACGACCGTTCACTTCGACTCAAAGCTTACATGTATACAGCTGGCAGCTCGAGCGGGTTGCCATACGAGTACGCGTAGGCGTGTCCTGCCGATTCCACCGTTCCGTGGCTGCTTGCCAAATAGATAAAATATACATATGCAAAACACAGAAAGGATGCGAGTTAGTCGAACAGAACGGCGGGTGCATGGAACGGCGATGCCAACTTCCTTAGATACATCCTCTCTTCTCTGCTCTCCATCCTATTCTGAATATCGTGTCAAATGTCAATGACGAGCCGACTGTAATTTCGCACAGAACCCGCGCTGCTAAGAATGCTGTTTAATTCTATTTAAGCTTTTATTGTTAATTAAATTGCTTCTGTGCGTGCGTTAAGTGCAAAATTGGCCCAAACGCAGTCTTTGTTCGTCTTTCTGTTCCTGTCCTAATATTATTTTTATTGTGTCCCGAACAGGGGCGTCCAACAAGTTTCTGCGCTTTTTCTTCATTCTTTTGCTGATCTAGAAATTTTGAGTACGCGTTGTTCTAGCAAAACAATTATATTTTGTTTATAACGGGGATGCAATATATGAAACCAACTTGTACAATACTGTTGTACACTGCTCGCTGAAAACAAAAATACAGGCGTGAATTTGGGGGGGGGGGGCATCGGTTAAGTTTACTTGCCAGCGAGTCGAAATTTTAAAAACAATCTTTATATCTTATTCATTATTTTACAAAAGACATATCCTTTGATACAGTTTATCCCATTGCCTATTTATAATTATCGAATTATAATAAAGGAACTCTGTAATAGGGAGTGAGTTGCAGCCGGTGGACATCTCCGTGACAGTTTTTATTTCTTTTAAAGACCCTGAGCTTCTTGTAGATAGCTACTCTGAAATCCCTTTCGAAGACTCTGACATCTCTCAGTTCTTAAGGTCCCCGAGACTCACGCCATAGACTACTTATAGTGAACTGCATGTGTAGACATTAAAAGATCCAAGAAACTCGGCATCGGAATAGGTTTTAACCGTAATATACTCGTAATTGATTTAATGAAGGCAATCGAAGGTAGGTAACAATGATTTACATGTGTATATTACTAAAGATGCTGGAAAAAGCGTGCCGTTTTTGGCAGGTGTTGAGTGTACATTCAAATAACTGAAATAGCCGTAGCGCAATCCAGCCACAACTGATGCTCGCACAAGGGCGGGCGCTAAAGGAAGTGAAGGCCTCGAGTAGTCTTGCTTTCTTAATTAAAAAGTGTGCATTTCTCACCTGGTGAGATTCGACGCAATTTGCTTTGATACATCCGTTCGTGCATTGCACACCTAACACGAATGCCGCAGTCCATCCATCTCTGTCTCTCTATATCTGTTCCAGCATCTTCCTTTCGCGGCCGCATTAAGTCCAGAGAATCTGCATACCTTCATCGCCGTGCATAAGAGCGAAATCTATTTTGTTGTGTTTCGAGTTTTTCTATGAAGACAAAGGAATGTACGCGAGAGCAAAGCTATTGACTTGGGAGGCACCTACATGCATGCGGTGTGGGCCCGACTGTCCCAGCCAGTCTAGAAATTATGATGCCATACCAAAACCATAATACAACAATAATTACCTGCTGCAAAGAAAAGTAAAGGTGTTATCTTGGTCTCAAGTGGGCACTGTCCCAGACTCCGAACGAATACACGTCTCGTCTAAGGTGGCCGCTCATAAAAGTGAATGCGATAAACTCAACAATAAAGAAAGCTTTATTTGATTATTGCTGCGCTCTATTCTTGCAGCTGCTTTTACTTTTTCGTACCACGCGACTATAGTGGACTATAGAAGTCTCTGAATGTATCATTTTTCTCCTGGTTTCTCATTTCACTGTTTTTAGTGTTTAAAGCTTTTTGTAAAGAGTAAAAATGGCTTAGATTTGCTAAAATGTTTACTTGACAGTAATACTTATGGAAATGAAACAATTTTTCTTTACTTAACGAAAATCTATGCATTCACCTGTATGTAAAACTTAAGAAATTACATGTGCAATAAGAAATTACAATAGGCGTACAAAAGCTTAATACGCATGAATTTGGTACATACATACATACATACATACATACATACATACATACATACATACATACATACATACATACATACATACATACATACATACATACATACATACATACATACATACATACATACATACATACATACATACATCCATACATACATACATACATACATACATACATACATACATACATACATACATACATACATACATACATACATACATACATACATACATACATACATACATACATACATACATACATACATACATACATACATACATACATACATACATACATACATACATACATACATACATACATACATACATACATACATACATACATACATACATACATACATACATACATACATACATACATACATACATACATACATACATACATACATACATACATACATACATACATACATACATACATACATACATACATACATACATACATACATACATACATACATACATACATACATACATACATACATACATACATACATACATACATACATACATACATACATACATACATACATACATACATACATACATACATACATACATACATACATACATACATACATACATACATACATACATACATACATACATACATACATACATACATACATACATACATACATACATACATACATACATACATACATACATACATACATACATACATACATACATACATACATACATACATACATACATACATACATACATACATACATACATACATACATACATACATACATACATACATACATACACACATACACACACACATACATACATACATACATACACACATACATACATACATACATAATTATAATTGATTACCCTAATGGGCAGATGTGCAACCGACAGCTCAGCCGCAGCTATTGCGCGGCACATCTGAAGGCTGCATACGGCTGCTCAGTCCAAGGACTGGGGGGTCGCCACACACACCCTCAATTACCCCAGCTAATGCTGGCACCCATTTTACAGCTGGGTGAACTGAATCAATGCAGAGTTAAGCGTCTTGCTCAAGGACACAAATTGTTCCAGTGGGATATATATACTTACATACACCCATCCATACTTACTTACTTACTTACATACATACATATTTACATACATACTGTACAAAATTCATGCCAATTTCACTGCTGTAACTATTTATTGAACTTGACTTGATTTGATTTGACTTGTCAATGATCGACAGTTTACAAGCATGTAAACTGAGCAAAAGTACTGAACAACCAACAGGATACTCGTACAAGATTTAAAGGAAATGTTGCTGTATCTTTGAGTAAATTAACGAACAGAAACTCCCTTCTTTCCCTATGATTCCCGCTCCCCCGTGATGACTCATTTGGATGTGCATGACTCACATTTATCGCCCAAAAACTCCCCCAACCCTCCAACCCCTTCTTTCTATATTGTTCGAAATCATTCATGGGTGGGACATTTTTATGACCCCCTAATCTTCTCAAGTTTTCCCTGCCTGTTATGTAATCCCCATCATAATTCATTCTTCTCTGCTACGCCCCATCCCGATTTCTCGTCCAATCACAGCGCGGCTGACGGGTGACGTTATCAGGTTTTCTTGGTAACGGAGGCCAAGGACAAGTCACGGCCTTGAATATCACGCATCACACAGCTCACGAGACTGTTCTGAGCCCTGAGCCGCTACCCTTACCCTTCCACTTTCCCAACCATTTGCTCCCCTTCCCATTTTTGGTCCTGAGCTGTAACCACGTGCTGAGCTGTAACTTCCCTTGACTCTAACCTCCTGCTGTGTCTCGTCCGTGACTGCAGCCGCCGCCCTGACCATCCGACGACCACCGTGCCAAGCAGCTCTACCCGTCGGCCGCGTCTGTAAGGCATTTCTTTCTCTGTTGCGCTGCCCTTGGGTAATAGTCAGCCCGGTCTCCCCCCCCCATTGCTCATCATTGCCTAATTTTGAATCTTAACTTATTAATTCAGTTTTAATAATTAACCGAGCGGTTAAGGACAAGTTTAGGGCCAGTAATTCAGGGCATTAGCTATCTAACTCGTTTGCTTCTGTCTGATTACTTATTTACGAGCGTACTATGAAATGTGGTATGAAATGTGAGTAGTGAGTGCGCCGGTCGCAGGGCATTGAATAGAAGCTGAGCATCAGGGCGGAAGATCACCGAGTATGAGCCGAATTTAATCAAATAATCATAGCAGTAACAATATAGTAGCTCTAGGACCTGTACATTCCCATCCCCTGCTGCATCTCACCCATCTAGGAGGGAAAACATAAAGATGACGTTATCTCAAAGATCCCCCTATGCAAAAGTCCTCATTTTCAGCAGACTAGACGTACTGTCCTTGTATGACTTGTAAAGAGTACCTTAACTGGCCATTTCTAGTACAGTTGGGGTCACCTTGGTCTGTTACTGACCGGGAGTCCCGTATCGTTATATAGTGGGAGTTTTTACCAGGTGTTACTCCAGGGACCACTAGCAGTGTATATACTGCTATACGGCTAGATCGATCTGCTAGTGATCCTTGTTACTCCTGTACAGGTGACTGCGATGGAGGCGCGTCCTGTACAGGTGACTGCGATGGAGGCGCGTCCTGTACAGGTGACTGCGATGGCGGCCGCGCCTCTGTTTATGCCTCTAAACAACTCGGGCTCGCAGTCTAGATAACGGGATCTTGGCCGCAACGTCAGCTACCGCACCACCCAGAGGCGGACAAAGTCTAGGGAACGAAGCCTGGTAAACCTTTCAGCGCCAGAGCCCAGGGGTTGCACAGGTGTTTTCATGCAGCCTGCAGGTTAATCGTACAGCTCTAGTAAAAGCATCAGTACATGTAGTAACAGTTACAATTATCAATCTGTTAGTTATCTTACCATTTGGTCATCTTAGGTTACTATAAAACCCCCACCTTAATTTGGTCACTTCGCCATCTCCACCAAAAGGACGACTCATAGCTATGCAATAAGCGATCATTTCATCATCTCATGAAATCAGGTCAATGGAAGTTGTAAAAAATCACCAGAGTTTTAGCCACATCGTAGATTAAAACTCAATTTTATACACTATAGAAAAATAAAAGAAACTTTTTTCGACTCAAGGAACATGAAATCTGGTTGCTATATAGCTATGTGGAAAACTGATTTAAAACTCAAAACTGAAGGGCAGACGAAAGTGCATTCGAGTCTTCAGTCTCATCTGTTTCACTGTTTAGTTGTTTCACCAACCTCCAGCATTCAGTTGACAAATTGCAATTGGTTACTGCACCATATTTCTACAAGGCCAGTTCAAAACGAAGATGATGATACGAACCGAAACCGCAACTCTTTACGGTTTTATTGGGTTTTCGTGGAAAGGAAATCAGGATGTAAGTTAGGCAATCTGAAGGCGAATGAAATACAGTAATCTTAAAAGTTCCTATTAAATTCAATAAGTCTGATTATATTTTGATAGATTATCTTACTACCTGATCAGCTAGTAGTTGTTTTATTATCTTTACCTTTACCTGGCACCGTACGAGAGCATTTAGGTTTCTATGAAATTGCTCAAGAAAGAGAAGTGACAGCGGCTATATTCTTGAATTTAGCAGTGGCGGCTGGGTTTTTTAAGGTTGGAAATTTAGTTGCCAGCTGGCCCTTGGGGCTCAAAATCCAGTTGCCAATGGCTATTTTTGGTTGCCCATTGGCAACTAGCCACATTCTTGAGGATAGATATTTCCGAGGCTCATTAAACATGTATGCACTGTATGACTATGGCCTATGGGAATGAGACTGTCTGGGACTTGTTATTGACATTGTCAATTTTTGTTTTTGCAACTTAGTATTTGCCACAACTTAGATTCATATGGCACTTTTATTACACTTGGAAAATCATTTTCTGAAAGTGGCAACTGGCACAAGGAAATGAAGTTGCTAGATTGGCCTCTGATGCCAAAAATCCAGTTGCCAATGTGATTTTCAAGGGGCCAAAAAACCATATATGGCCCAAAAAATAAACCTAGAGTGGCGGATCCAGGATTTTTAAAGTGAGGGGGGGTGGATTGGCCTAAATGTTTGGGTTGGCCCAAAATAATTGTCCCACTCTCATTCTCTTTCTCTCTCTCTCTCTCTCTCTCTCTCTCTCTCTCTCTCTCTCTCTCTCTCTCTCTCTCTTTCTCTCTCCCTCTCTCCCCTCATTTCAACTCTGTGAGCGCTCCAGAGCCTCCATCGGACTGTAAAATCTATTGTTAATTTATATATATTTCTGACTTTTATCAACCCATTCTTATTCTTAGTCTTAATTGTTAAATATTAATGAACAAATAAATTGTTACTAATTTTAAGAGCCTGATCATGCCTGACACAAGGCGAAACATGTTGCATAAAAAATGATAGCGCTCACCTTCTTAATTCTAGATATAATAGAGATTTAATGTTGTAGCTGTGGCTATCTTGGTGTGTGGCCATCTTGGTCTTATACCAATTCTAGGTTGCTATTTAGGCCCTTCAATGCCCTCTTAAGCTTTAAAGCCATTCATTTTTTTCAAATGTCTAAGTAGTAGCACTTTAATAGTTGGCTAGGCCTAACTTTTATTTAAGGATAAGCCTTTAGGAGTAGGCAGCCTTAGCCTATAAGTCTATATATACAATCTCTTAGTTTAGACCATACTACATTAAATTATTTTTCAGTTTTTTTCATACAGATAATTGAACACAAATAGAATACAAGTAGCAGGCTTATTATAAATGTTAGGTAAGTATCAGATCAGTTAATAATATTAAAAATAATGAGCTATCTAATATAAGTTTCCAAAGACCTTTCCTAGAAACAGGTGGCACTACGAGTATTAGGCTCGTGCAGTTCTAAACACATCTTCTAAACTTGGTTCCTGTACTATAGGTTGATGTCAATATGAATAGGCTTGGTGGTTGGCCTCATATTAGCTTTAAAGACAATTATAGTTGCTGTTCTAGGCCCTAGGTTCCAACTATTGCAGCATTGCCAAATTAGCTGAAGCCTAAAAAGTTATAAAAACTAGAAATAATTTAATGCAATAAGCTAAAAGATTGGCAGCTATATAAAATATATAAAACAACAACAACAACAACAAAATATGCAACCTTGCATGCACAGTCACAGTTAGAGCAAGGCGCATCAGTTGGCATACTGCAGAGCCTGAGAGCGAACAAAGTCCATTTCATTAGTAGTGTCAGGCACCCCAGCATCACACAGCAGGCAGTCCACATATAAATGGGTTTGGGCCTGACCCTGCCTGAATAGACCCTGCAAGGTGAGCGGCAGGACATCCTGAATAGGTTAGGGGTAGTAGCCCTTGGCCTGGATCATGTGGCCAGCATAAAAAACTGTTAATTAAAAAATTAGTTAGACCATACTATAGTATTGGTTACAAGTTATAATAAGTTACAATAGGATATTTTTGTATTTAAAATTTTATCTCATTATATTAAATATATATTTTTCTAATGGAGCTATTTATATATTAAATATATGCCTATTAATAAGCAAAAAAATGAAAAGATTAAAAACTAAAAACATTTAGTTTTATAGTTTAAACTTCTTTAATACTTTATACCAAATTATAGTTTTGTTTGATATAATGTGGAGTTTTATAATAAGCAATTAAAGTCTACAAATTTTAAACCCATTGAGTTTTAATCCTTGAAATTACTTTTGCCTATACTTTTAAATCTGAAGTCATACTAAAACAAAATTGCTTTAAGCATAGAAATTGTTAATCTATAGGTATAATATTATATAAGTAAGTAAAATATAATTCAACAAATTATTTATAGGAATTAAAGTAAGAAATTGCATATAAAAGCTTATCAATAAAAATCAATAAAAAAATATAATATTTTGTGTAAGTCTTTCCTGCCTATAAATTGCAAGTCTCTAAATTCTAGGTTAATAGATGACTCAAATTTGACAATTGATAGGCTTATATTCCAAAGTTATCTTCATGATTCATGACAGTTTTGAGGTTTGCTAGCATAATATTGACATATTTCAACTTGCTTGCAGCCTTACTTTGCAACTTAAAATGAGAATAAATGGCGTCTAGACAAAACAGTTTGCCAATTTAGCATCTAAGGTTCAACTTCAGAATGCTAAGATTAAAGTTGATGTGGCATGACACAAAGAAGCCAACAGAAAGGCATGTTAGTCCTTAGTTAGCTTAGCACTCTAACACCATAGTAATGTTTCACTATATTATCATTACTATGGTAAATCAAGCAGATTTGATTGATCTATTGCGATTTCTTCGCATGCATACCAGCACAGCTGCACAATGTCTAACACTGCTATAAATCGTCGATCAGAGAAGCAAAAGATTGGCCACAGGCGAGTGGACGACGATGGCCAGGTCACTTATAAGAAGGTATGCTGCTCATTGCATTTCATCACTGTGGGAATTGGCTTGTCGGACTCCATGTTAGTAAACTCATCCCTTATTTTAGAGAGTTATAACTACCCACCATACAATGCACCGTTCCCCAGTATCTCACTTTAGTTAGTGCCCCTGGCGCACTTTAAGCGACATTGTCAAGAGGCATTACTGCCCATTCCGCCGACTCCCCTGAGCAGGCACACACTCACACAGGAGTGTAAAGCGGCCCTAACTTTATTTATCGTTAGGCATGTACACTTCACTGTGCCCTGGGGGTTGGCCCTCAAGGCCGTTAATTTCACGAGCAGAGACAAGCTGAGATTCCAGTTTAGTTCCAAATTAATGTGACTGCACTTGGAATCGAGCCTGGGCCGCTGGCCCAGCAGAGCGCCCCACACACTGGGCTACGGCCCCAGTCTTACTTAAATCCTAATGGCCGCAGACTTGTCCTACATAATAAATCGAAGTATTTTATCAGTCTATAACTGAATAATTTTCTATCCACAGAGACCAACAAACGAGATAATGCTGGCTATTCAGTTGGGCATACAGAATTCTGTTGGCAATGAAACGCAGCGGCCGTATCGCGATCTGTTAACGCAAGATTTTGGCGTCTTGGAGATTGTCGACTTTCCCAGGTATGAAGTGGAATTCATTTTTGTTTTGGTGGGGCGCCACTGTCTTGTTAGGGCGCCACTGTCTCTTGATGGGGCGCCACTGTCTCTTGATGGGGCGCCACTGTCTCTTGGTGGGGCGCCACTGTCTCTTGTTGGGGCGCCACTGTCTCTTGGTGGGGCGCCACTGTCTCTTGGTGGGGCGCCACTGTCTCTTGTTGGGGCGCCACTGTCTCTTGGTGGGGCGCCACTGTCTCTTGTTAGGGGCGCCACTGTCTCTTTGTTAGGGGCGCAACTGTCTCTTGTTAGGGCGCCACTGTCTCTTGTTAGGGGCGCCACTGTCTCTTGTTAGGGCGCCACTGTCTCTTGTTAGGGGCGCCACTGTCTCTTGTTAGGGCGCCACTGTCTCTTGTTAGGGGCGCCACTGTCTCTTGTTAGGGGCGCCACTGTCTCTTGTTAGGGGCGCCACTGTCTCTTGGTGGGGCGCCACTGTCTCTTGGTGGGGCGCCACTGTCTCTTGTTGGGGCGCCACTGTCTCTTGGTGGGGCGCCACTGTCTCTTGTTAGGGGCGCCACTGTCTCTTTGTTAGGGGCGCAACTGTCTCTTGTTAGGGCGCCACTGTCTCTTGTTAGGGGCGCCACTGTCTCTTGTTAGGGCGCCACTGTCTCTTGTTAGGGGCGCCACTGTCTCTTGTTAGGGCGCCACTGTCTCTTGTTAGGGGCGCCACTGTCTCTTGTTAGGGGCGCCACTGTCTCTTGGTGGGGCGCCACTGTCTCTTGTTAGGGGCGCCACTGTCTCTTGTTGGGGCGCCACTGTCTCTTGTTAGGGCGCCACTGTCTCTTGTTAGGGGCGCCACTGTCTCTTGTTGGGGGCGTCACTGTCTCTTGTTGGGGCGCCACTGTCTCTTGTTAGGGGCGCCACTGTCTCTTGTTGGGGCGCCACTGTCTCTTGTTAGGGCGCCACTGTCTCTTGTTGGGGCGCCACTGTCTCTTGTTAGGGCGCCCTGCTCATTGGTAAGCATGGCATACTGTCGCCACCTTGCTCACGTAGAGTCCAACCCAATAAGGAAATAAGTACGAGTACTATTAGTCCTATAGCACTAGCGATGACTTTATAGTGTTCAAGCGCTTTCCAGTTTCCCATATGCTAACTTCTAGCATTTTACTGTTTCTTCATCTCTTTTCACCCTGTCAGTTCAGCTACATTGTCGGATATCCGAGAGTTGCAGTCTCCCTGTCTCTCACCCTGCCTTACGTGTATGCATGCGATTCTACTTCCTAGTCGTACCGTACTAACTACAGCCCCGCCCATGTCTAGTACGTCAATCAACTCTTACTAATCTGCTGTTGTAAGGGCTTTATATGCAGTGTAATAAGTTTCTCCGTCTCTTATCTCTCCATAGTATAATCCTGTAGCCTTGCCGTCTGCTATTTTCTCTATATAAAGACTTTTGTGCTGAGCCTAGTTTCTTGTACACTTTGCTCAAAATCATTTGCGAGAGAGAGAGAGAAGCTGAGAGATGAAGCCTTGTGCCTTTCCCTTCAGCTAGGGCAATTTTCAGAGATTAGCGGCGCAGAGAATTCTAACTACATATTTGCTAGTTGTCGATTTTCAGACTTTACTAGTAGTAGTACTAAAATCGAAAAATCTGCTAGCTTTATAGGCTAAGATTTTGGTTTGCTGTGCCTTTCTGTGGTTTCTTAGAAAGTCGAGGGGGGGGGGGTAACAAATCAAGAGTTGCCGACTAGGTCTAATCTGAACCGTCGCTAAATTATCTCAGCAGGTAAATGCGTCCTGATTCTCTTGCAAAAGGCTTACGGGTTTTTTTCTTCACGAGGGCCAAACCTCAAGGCACAGAGAGTGCATATACATGTCTGACAATGAGAAGTGGCTGTGTCCAAAGTGACTTTACCTAATAATAATAATATAACTGAATACACCTGCCCTAATGGGCAGATGCGCAACCGACAGCTCAGCCGCAGCTATTGCGCGGCGCATCTGAAGGCTGCGTACGGCTGTTCAGTCCAAGGACTGGGTGGGGAGAGCCACACACACCCTCAATTACCCCAGCTAATGCTGGCACCCATTTTACAGCTAGGTGAACTGAAGCAATGCAGAGTTAGATTTCTTGCTCAAGGACACACATTGTTCCGATTGGGTCGAGAATCGAACCCCCGACCTTTCAGTCGTGAGTCCGACGCTCTAACCACTAGGCTACAGCCACGAGACTTTAACTACAGTTATCTAAATTCACTGCCTGACCAATTCACAGAGACGGCGGCAAGTTTACTGTGGCGCACTCCATCACCAGTTTCACGTTTAAAACGTACGCGCCTATGGCGTTTCGTCATTTTCGAAAATTGTACAACATCGATATATCCCAGTTTCTGGCCTCCATATGCGGCGAGGAGCTCGAGGAGCTGTCCAATCCCGGAGCGTCTGGCTCGATTTTCTATCGAACAGCCGACGATAATTTTATAATTAAAACTGTGCAGCACAAGGAGGCCAAGTATCTGCAGCGGCTTCTACTGCAGTATTATCTGACTTTAACTCAAAATCCGCGCACACTGCTGCCCAAGTTCTATGGCCTCTACTGCTACCAGGTGAGAGTACCGCCTGTCACCGGTGACAGGTAGCCCTTGAGAGGGGGAATGGCGCGGAACAGAGGGGGTGGGTTGCTCGTAAAGGGTAGGGAGTAGAGGGGAACAGGAGGGAGTAGAGGGAACAGAGGAGTAGAGGGGAACAGGGGGCAGAGGGGAACAGGGGAGTAGAGGGAACATGGGAGTAGACGGAACAGGGAGTAGAGGGGAACAGGGGGTAGAGAAGAACAGGGGAGTAGACGGAACAGGGAGTAGAGAAGAACAGGGGGCAGAGGGGAACAGGGGGCAGAGGGGAACAGGGGAGTAGAGGGAACAGGGGGTAGAGGGGACAGGGGGCAGAGGGGAACAGGGAGTAGAGGGGAACAGGGGCAGAGGGGAACAGGGAGTAGAGAAGAACAGGGGGCAGAGGTGAACAGGGGGCAGAGGGGAACAGGGGCAGAGGGGAACAGGGAGTAGAGGGGAACAGGGGGCAGAGGGGAACAGGGGGCAGAGGGGAACAGGGAGTAGAGGGGAACAGGGGGCAGAGGGGAACAGGGGGCAGAGGGGAACAGGGAGTAGAGGGGAACAGGGGGCAGAGGGGAACAGGGGGCAGAGGGAAACAGGGAGTAGAGGGGAACAGGGGGCAGAGGGGAACAGGGGGCAGAGGGGAACAGGGGGTAGAGGGAACAGGGGACAGAGGGGACAGGGGAGTAGAGGGAACAGGGTAATACAGTAGACGGAATCGGGCTTATCATTGCATGCTTTCCAACAGTTCTCTGTTTAACCCCCCCCTCATCACCGCCCCTCCTACGCGCCGCAGTGCGGCAGCAAGAACATTAGATTCGTGGTGATGAACAATCTGCTGCCCTCGTCTATTCGGCTCAGTGAGAAATACGATCTCAAAGGTTCCACCTATAAGAGAAGGGCTGGCAGCTCTGAACGAGAAAAGTCTGTGCCAACATTTAAAGATTTGGATTTCAAGTGAGTAGTATAACTAGGCCTACAAGATAAATTATCCATAAGGGCTATCAAGATGACCGCAGGTCGCCCTGTCATCTATAGGTTATTGCACGAGAATGGGCTATTCCTGGAGGCTGACATGTACAACAGCCTGATGGAGTGCATCAGCCGGGACTGCCTAGTATTGGAATCGTTTCGCATTATGGATTACTCGCTGTTGCTAGGCATCTATAATCTGGACCAGGCTATTCGGGACCGGGTGAGTGCAAATTAGTGAGCAAATTATCCTATAGCCAGGTGAATGCTTGATTAGCTATTTCTTAATCCTCAGAGTTTTATCAGGGTATGCCTACAGGCACTTTAGAACTGCTCTTTAATCCCTAGATCCACATCTAAGGCTCCTTAATCATTGGATTCACAAATGCTTAATGCTTCCCAATCACTGGATTCACAAATGCCTAATGCTTCCCAATCACTGGATTCACAAATGCCTAATGCTTCCCAATCACTGGATTCACAAATGCCTAATGCTTCCCAATCACTGGATTCACAAATGCCTAATGCTTCCCAATCACTGGATTCACAAATGCCTAATGCTTCCCAATCACTGGATTCACAAATGCCTAATGCTTCCCAATCACTGGATTCACAAATGCCTAATGCTTCCCAATCACAAGATTCACAAATGCCTAATGCTTCCCAATCACAAGATACAAATGCCTAATGCTCCTCAATTACAAAATTCACAAATGCCTAGGTTCACACATTAGAGTAATCCCAAGCAAGTTTGTCAAGCACAGCTCCCTACTTATAAACTTATCCATAATATTTTTATTGAAGTAGAGTTAGTACTAGTCTTAAAAACACCTTCACATTGAAGGCAGACGAAGCTGATTACGTGGAAGGCGGCCAGGTAATTTGATTAGCTAATTTATTTAAAAGCAAAGTGTGCTTTAATGCTCATTACAAACATTACAGTTGCACAATTCATATCGCTTGAGTTTGTTGACCTGGCACCTTACATCAATTGTTTTTTTGTGTTTGATTTTTCTATTGTTAATATCATGCCTAATATCATTCGTATGATTTCATTATTCATCAGTAACACTGGCACCTGTTTGCGGGGGTCTTATCCAGATTTTTTACGACGATATATGTTAACTATTTTTAAACCTGCACAGTAGTAAATTTTGGGTCAAAGTTGCCCTTAGCTTACCGAGCGCAGTTCGACGTGCGTTACGAAATATAATTGATATGTAGAGTGCCGATCAGTTTTCCGAATAGGAGCAAGAGCAGCTTTGAAGTGCTCAAATTGCCTTCCCGCTGTCCGAATCTGTCAGATTTCTCTTGTCATAATATGACATGCATTCGCCGGAGCATTGCTCTTGTCCGAGTTTGTGCTACCAGTTCATTCCATATGAACTATCCAGCATCCATACTGCCACATGGCAGGCTTGGGTACAATTACCGCACATACTGATATGTTGAATGGTTTTTTTGAGATTAAAATGAGGCAGAAGCTTAAAAATTCTGACCATGCCAGCTATTCTCTACAAAAATTGAAATTGCCACAGCTACTGATTTCGAAACGACATCTCAAAATCGTCAAAAATATTGCGGACTAGATTTGTGACCTTCTTCTCAAAGCTGGTGTAAGCAGCTGAGCGCCAGGCGAGAGCCTCATCTACCGAGCAGGCACGCGAAGTCAAGAAGCCACACTCGCCTGCCCTACAGGCACAAACACGGTGACTATTAAGGTGGGTCCAAACCAGTACGAGAAATCCCACTTCGATCAGCTTTAACAGATTCGCCCTGCGCACGACGACTTCAGATAGGAGAGTCGCGATGCTGAGGGAGTTGGAGTACCAAGTCTACCGAAGGCGGAGGCGACAGCTCGCCCAGTTTACAGCAACTGCATTGCGGCAAGTGCGATCGCAAGATCAGAGCCGGCCACAGCGGCACCCCGTGCGCACAATGTCACCGTGTCTTCCATCGCGCCTGCACGACCATCTCGCGCTGGAGACCTGCTGAAGGAGCTAGCTGGATATGCCAGCCCTGCGCCGCCAACAACAGAAGCAGAACAGCCGAAAACACCGGGGAGACAGAACCACCCCAACGGCCCAGCCTAGCCCGGAACAGTTCGGAGAGACCGCTCGCCGCTGCGAGGGCAGGCCGGTGTGCGGAATGCAAGAGATTCAGGAGGAGAGGACAAGGGGCTGAGTGCAAGAACTGCGGCAAGAAGGTTCACTGGTCCTGCTGCCACAGGACCTACACCCGGAGGCAAATCGAAGGTCTGAAACACCGGGGCTGGACATGCAACGAATGCGCCCACGAGGCCGCAGCCAAGCCGGAAGGCACAGCGCTCCCACCCCCACCACCCGCCGCTGGCCAGGCACAGACAGCGGACGGACAACAGAGGCCGGCAGGGTGCAGCGGAGAGCCGAAGACCAGCAAGCTCACCATCATACAATGGAACTGTGACCACTTCAAGGCCAAGGAGCCGGAACTCAAAGAGCTCGTGAGGCAGCAAGATGCCGATGTCATTATGCTGCAAGAGAGCAAGCTGAAGGCCGAGGACGAGCTGCTAGCCTGGCCAGGCTACACTGTGCTACGTGCGGACCGCAACCGGCACAGACAACACCACAGCGCGAGAGGGGGAGGCCTGGTGACCATCATCAGACACGGGCTGCGGTTCGAAAGGATACAGGCGCCAGTGACCAACTCGCCGCTAGAAATTCTAGGCGTCAGGCTATACTTTGAAGCAAACAGCGGGCAAGGTCTGGAAAAACTACATCCCGCCCCAAGCCACCTGCAACATGGCAGCAGCCGAGCTGGCGCAAATCCCAGGCGGCGAGAACCTGCTCTTGGCCGGCGACTGGAACGCACACCATGAGCTGTGGGACAACAACTCCCCCAGAGACAGGCGAGGCGAGGAGCTCGCCGACTGGATGGACGAGCAGATGTTAACGGCGCTGAACGATGGATCCACCACCCGAACCAGCTGGGACGGTGAACACAGGTCTTCGCCGGACGTGACCATAGTCCCGCAAGCGGAGCTAGACCAGTGGGAATGGCGGACAGCAAACAGGCTAAGCTCCGACCACCTGCCGATCATCATCAGCCGCAGGGCAGAGAACGCAGACCCGGACCCCACCACCAGGAAGATCATGCGCTGGAACTGGAAGAAGGCGGACTGGCCGCTGTACCAGCGACTGGTCAGTGAGCACCTAAAGAGCGCGAACCTTATGGCTCTCAGCAACTCGGAGCATGAGGAACAGCTGCGAACGTGCCTGGTGAAGGCGGCCCGCACGGCTGTGGGCATGGTGGCCAGGAAAACCAGGAACGCTGAGTTCATCGACGAGGAAGTCCAGCTCCTGACGGCGGAGAGAGACAACATTAGAATGAGTGAGGGTATCGAGTCTGAGGACTGGAAGCACCTGGACCGGCAGATCAAGCAGAAACAGCAGGAGAATAAGAGGGAAAGATGGAGAGACAAGCTGGACAGCAATGCGACGGCGGACAAGATGTGGTCGCTGCTGAAGCAACTGAACGGCGCGGCGCCCCCCCCCCCAGAGCGGGGACCAGATCCTTGAGTACGAAGGCAAAAGGTACAAGTCGAACAGAGCCAAGGCCAACATCATTGCGAAAGTATACGCCAAGGTCAGCGCCACCACCGTTAGGGCCAGTCACAGATGGGCACGCAGAGAAATTAATGCCCGGCTGAGACAAAGCGCCGCTACCCCCACCACCGAGGACTGTCAAGCCATGACCATGGACGAACTGCTAGCAGCGCTGCAAAGCATGGACGCCAACAGAGCCGCCGGAATGGACGGACTGCACCCGAAGCTGCTGAAGGCGCTCCCCCGAGAAGCGCTCCAAGAGGTCCTGAAGCTGTTTAACCGGTTGTATGACTGCGGCTTCACGCCGCAGAACTGGCGCACGGCCCGCATCATACCTCTACTTAAGAGCGGAAAGCCCGCCAAGGACATAGGATCCTACCGCCCGGTTAGCCTAACCTCCAGCTTAGGTAAGTGGATGGAACGGGTGCTTGCGAACCGAATCAAACATGTTCTGGAGTCCACCGGCGGTCTCAGCGAAGCGCAAGCGGGGTTCAAAGGGGGCAGGTCCACGGAGGATCAACTGCTCCGGCTGTCCCAATCGATTGACGACGCTTTCCAAGAGCGAAAACTAACGGTCCTGGCGCTGTTCGACTTTGCGCGCGCGTTCGACAAGGTTTGGCGCGACGGGCTGCTGATCAAACTGCTTAACGCTGGCATTGGCCCAAAAACGGTCAGATGGATACAGAGCTGGCTAGCGAACAGGCTGGCGTGCGTCCGGGTCGGCGACGTGGACAGCAAGCGGGAACTTTTCCAGCAAGGGCTGCCGCAGGGATCCGTGCTTTCGCCGCTGCTCTTCATCGTCTTCATCGATGACCTTCTCAGGCAACTTGACGCTATCCCGGACCTGCAGGTGAGTGGCTATGCGGACGATCTAGCCACCTGGACCAGCAGCAGAAGAGTAGCGGAGGCCTTATCCACCCAGCAGAAGGCGGTCGACACCCTGGAAGCTTGGAGCAAAGCATGGCTGCTACCGGTTGCCACGGGGAAATGCTCGCTCACCCTCTTCTCCAGCGACCCGGCGATGACCCCGCAGAGGGCCGGTGCCACGAACGTTGTGCTTCAAGGGCAGACGATGCAATGGGTTGAGCAGCCCAAGTTCCTCGGGCTTACGTTTGACAGACAGCTGAGGTTCACAGCGCACGCTGACAATGTGATCCACAGCTGCCGGAACCGCCTCAACCTAATGCGGCGCCTCGCGGGCAGCTCCTGGGGCTGGCAGGCCGAGCTGATCCGCAACACCTACGTTGCCCTCATCCGGAGCAAGATGCTGTATGGGCCCTGCGCCTGGATGCCGTGGCTCACTTGCGCGGCCTGGCGTAAGCTCGAAATGGTGCAGCACAGCGCGGAGCGCATCATTACCGGCGCGGTCGCCACCACCCCGGTTGAGGCCCTACGCTGCGAAAGCGGGATGATGTCGATCCGGGAGCAGAGCGAGGTGATATGGAGCGCAAAACTGGACCGATGGCTCAGGCTCGAGCACAGCTCGCCAAGATACCGTCTCGGCACCCAGCAGACCCGGCAAAGGCTGAAGAGGCTGGGCTGGAGAGCCCAAGCCAGGAAGGGTCTCGCCAACACCGGTCTAGCCGAGGTGGCCAGGCTCGAGGACATGTCGGACCTCCCCCCGTGGCAGAGTTGGAGAGATAACATCAGCTTCCTCGTCTCCACCGACGATGCCAGGAAAGAGTCGCGCGCCGGAAACCTTGAGATGGCCCAAGCGAAGATCAACCAGGCCAGCCCAGACCCGGACATCACTATCTTCACGGACGGATCGGTGCGGAGGGAGGGCGGCGGCAGCGGTGCGGTCATCTATCGGAGCCGGCGTCTAACAGGAGAGCAGGTCGGAGATCAGATCAGCCTCCGGAGGGCAGCCGGGCAGCCGGCCTCCTCGCTGCAAGCCGAGCTCACCGCCCTAGAGCTAGCGGTGGAATGGCTCAGCGAGCAGCCGGCGTGGAGAACAGCGCTAATCGCATCTGACAGCAAGAGTGGGCTCCTCGCAGTGCAGGGCCGAGGCCGCAATCCGATCGCGACAAAGATCCGCCAGCTGCTCTCGAGGACCTGCCAGACCGGACGAGAGATTGCGCTCTGCTGGACGCCGGCCCACTGCGGTCTGGAAGGCAACGAGGCCGCGGACGAAGTGGCCGGTGGCGCGACGGCACTGCCGCAGGCGGAGGCCGGAGTGCTGGCGAGCGTTGTCCGCAGACGGCTGGCAGCCGTGGCGAAGGCGGCAAGCCAGAACAGCAGGCACTGGTCGCACGAAAGATCGAAAGACACCTATGGCCACCTCGGTACGGCCAGGCACCCAGCCCACAAGAACAGGGCGGAGGCGGTTAGCTTTATTCGATTCCGCACGGGCCACTCGCTGGAGCTGAGGGCCTACTGCCGGCGGATAGGCAGAACCACCGACGCAATGTGCCCGGCGTGCGGGACCGAAGAAGAAACGGTCGAACATGTGAGCAGTCAGTGCCCGGCCACGGAGATCAGGCGAAGGCTGGACGGGCCCACGGAGCTGCACCACCTCAACGAGCATCCAGAGGAGGCGCTCCGGTACTGGGCCTGGTACCGTACCAAGTGGAAAGAGAACGATGCAAACTAGGATGTTCGCGCCTTCAGCGCAAACAACAACAACAACAGCAACTGCAGCGGAAACACAGGCTGATACACCACCACCACACAACCCAAGCGATGACATTTGGCAACAAGCTCCGGTGCAACAGCAGACTCCACCAGTGCCGGTCGTTCGCAAAAGCCTTCGTTTGCAGGACAAACCGCGTGTGAACTACAAGAAGTAGACTTAAATTTGAAGGCGGTGAAGGAGCCGAGAGTCAAGTACCATGAGCGATTTTTTGACAGATAGCACACTCACACTCATCTGACATGTATTAAAGGATCGAAGTTTTGTGGCACTGGTGACTAATAAGAGCGTACTACGTTATATTATTGTAAGACATTTCCCATACACATGCTGGGAGACTCGCTCTTTATAGGTATGGGCTTGAAGCCAGAGATCACTAGCTAAATAATACACAAGCGCATTGGAGAGCCAAGAGCTCATATAGAGTTTCGAACTCGCAGTAGTTTGTGTCTCACGACTTCAATTTGGTTCATCAAAGAACCAGAGAACACAACATAAGCCATACATTCGCCGGAGCATTGCTCTTGTCCGAGTTTGTGCTTCCAGGTCATTCCATATGAACTATCCAGCATCCATACTGCCACATGGCGGGGTTGGATACAATTACCGCACATACTGATGATATGTTAAATGGTCTTTTTTGAAGTTAAAATGAGGCAGAGGCTTAAAAACTCCATAACTCCATGCCAGCTATTCTCTACAAAAATTGAAATTGCCACAAGCTACTGATTTCGAAACGACACCTCAAAATCGTCAAAAATATTGTGGACTAGAGTTGTGACTTTCTTCTCAAAGCTGGTGTTCACTTCGTCATGCCGCAGGCACTCGCCAAGCCATTCTTACTTAAAAGTACAAAAATTCGGCAGCTTTGAAGCAGGAAATATTATTTTAAAAAGAGTCCACTATCAAAGAACTCTTCGGTTGCTGTATAGAAATTGAATCCTCCGAAATCTTACAGGAGGCTAGCGGTCTGCTTAGTGGCAGGCACACAGCTGCAGCAGCCGCCAGTTCATCGCAGGACCCTGTATCCTTCGAGATGGAAACCGCAGCCGCGGCTGGAGGCTCTACTTCAGCTGGAGTCGAAAACCGAACCTCTGGTCAAGGTTTGTTGCCTCCCATTTGTCACCATGCAGCACAAAGTTCACCACATGTACATATGTACATATGCATTCCTTACTCTGACAGACTCCATTGGCTACGTCCATCACTGCCTCTACTAAGTACATTCCCAGAGCCCACTGTCTAAGTACACTACTCACAGCCACCACTGTCTGAGTACACTACTCACAGCCACCACTGTCTGAGTACACTACTCACAGCCACCACTGTCTGAGTACACTACTCACAACCAATACTGTCTGAGTACACTACTCACAGCCACCACTGTCTAAGTACACTACTCACAACCACCACTGTCTGAGTACACTACTCACAGCCACCACTGTCTGAGTACACTATTCACAGCCACCACTATCTGAGTACACTACTCACAGCCACCACTGTCTGAGTACATTACTCACAGCCACCACTGAGTACATTACTCACGGCCACCACTGTGTGAGTACACTACTCAAAGCCACCACTGTCTAAGTACACTACTCACGTACAGCCACCACTGTCTGAGTACACTACTCACAGCCACCACTGTCTAAGTACACTACTCGCAGCCACCACTGTCTAAGTACACTATTCACAGCCACCACTATCTGAGTACACTACTCGCAGCCACCACTGTCTAAGTACACTATTCACAGCCACCACTATCTGAGTACACTACTCACAGCCACCACTGTCTAAGTACACTACTCACAGCCACCACTGTCTAAGTACACTATTCACAGCCACCACTGTCTAAGTACACTACTCACGTACAGCCACCACTGTCTAAGTACACTACTCACAGCCACCACTGTCTAAGTACACTACTCACAGCCACCACTGTCTAAGTACACTACTCACAGCAACCACTGTCTGAGTACACTACTCATTTGTCAATGCTTTGAATTATTTGTGACTTTTCATAGCTTAAAAAAGCGATAAAAACACTTCAGTCGGCCTGCAGCGTGGCCTGAGTGTCAAGCGAATCTCCCTATTCAATACGCCAATTGAGTCTATCAACGCCGAACGGGCTCGCGATCCAGTAGACATGCAGCTCGACGAAGAGGCCTTATTCACGTGAGCTATCTTCGCGTGCCGATATGTAGCGTAATTAACTTTATATTGACAGGGTAGCTATAATAAAAATATTGCTAACAAATGCATGGGATGCAGGTCGGGCGGAATTCCGGCTAAAAACAGCCACGGCGACCGGCTGTTCCTATTCACCGGAATTATCGACATTCTGCAGAGCTATCGCCTGTTTAAAAAGATGGAACACGCCATGAAGTCTATTATTACTGACGGGGTGAGCTTCTGTTTTACCTGGGCTATTCATTGCTTCTGTTCTGTTCCATAGTTTGGTGATGATTTGTTTGTATCTGATTGAGTTTGTCAGTCTGTGTGTCTTTCTGTCTGCTTGTGTCCATCAGTGTCTTACTGATCAGTGTCTGTCTATGCCACATATACTAGGTGGGTCACTCAGCACATTTGCGTGTACATGTAAGCTACTTTTAGTTAAGTAGTAATTTAAACTGAAGCATTTTAATGTATTTTTAAAGCCAAGACTCATTTATTGGCTCTTAAGCCCCCACCTTCTAGCTTAAACCCTCCAACCGCGCCTTTCCACACTACCCCCGCCCCAATTTTTGTCTTTCTCGGAATTCCAGCCTAAAGCTGCCAGGTACATTTCAGTGGACTGGCTAATGTACATTATGTCTGAACCAATTAGCAAGTTGTTTACGCCTGCAAGCGGCCATCAAGTTAATTTAGTGTATCCGTGGCCTATGCTAGTACTCGTACTTGTCGCAGTAACAGTTGCACCAGTTCGCTCCGTTCCCCGCTGAACCCGCCCGCAGGACACGGTCAGCGTGCACAACCCGCGCTTCTACTCTGACCGGTTTCAACTGTTCCTCAAAACTGAAGTGTTCAAAAAGCAGCCCGATGCGTGTGAGTCTCTGTCTATTGCATTGCAGCTATAAATTAGTTTGCTTTGCTTTGCTATAAAATTATGAATGATTCCAGGTAATTTCTTTGGTTTCATTGCATGCAAAATTTATATTTGCAATTCCTAAAATATAGTGGAAAGGAAAGGACTCTATGAATTTTATTCATTTTCTTCTAGGAGTTTTAACTGGGCTTGACCGAAGGTAATTTTTGTTAGTCAAGTTATCTTTGTTGAAATCGTTTAATTAACACATTCTATTCCGTATCGTTTTGTGAGTGAATACAACTGTTAAAATGTGTGATAAGGTCAAGATATTCGGAACTGGTGATCAAGAACCTCTGATTTATGTATTGTACTTGTTTAACCCTCGGTTTCTTATCTGTGTATCCCATTTTTATAATCAGCTCAGTGGGTTTCCTATGGGTTTCTGTTTTTGATTTTTTATTGCACGTTTACAACTTAAAATTTCAATTCCTGTTTCTTTTTGGCAATTCTTGCAATTTTCAATGAGATTGATATCATTGCCATCTTTTTTTGCAATGTGAATTAGGCAATGTTAAATCTGTATGGGGCGATGTACTCTTCTTGGGGGAACAGATAAAACTCTTTGTGGACAACGTACATCCTAGACTGGGAAAGGCAGATAAAATGGTTTTAATTGGTTTGTGGGCAATGTACACTCGAGACGAGACTGGTGGCAGATAAAATAGTTTTAATTGGCTTGTGGGCAATGTACACTCTAGACTCTGGAATGCAGATATTGGCTTGTGGGCAATGTACACTCGAGACTGGTGGCAGATAAAATAGTTTTAATTGGCTTGTGGGCAATGTACACTCTAGACTCTGGAATGCAGATATTGGCTTGTGGGCAATGTACACTCGAGACTGGTGGCAGATAAAATAGTTTTAATTGGCTTGTAGGCAATGTACACTCTAGACTGTGGAATGCAGATATTGGTTTGTGGGCAATGTACACTCTAGACTGTGGAATGCAGATATTGGTTTGTGGGCAATGTCCACTCTAGACTGTGGAATGCAGATATTGGCTTGTGGGCAATGTCCACTCTAGACTGTGGAATGCAGATATTGGCTTGTGGGCAATGTCCACTCTAGACTGTGGAATGCAGATATTGGCTTGTGGGCAATGTACACTCTAGACTGTGGAATGCAGATATTGGTTTGTGGGCAATGTCCACTCTAGACTGTGGAATGCAGATATTGGCTTGTGGGCAATGTACACTCTAGACTGAAGTAGCAAATAATATTGTTTTTATAAGATGTTTGAGTGTTGTAAATAACAGATGTCGTAATTTTAGGTAGGACTGCTGATTATAGTTGTTCAATATGATTTTAGGAGGTGCTTATTAAAAATTTCAAAAGGCTTCTAGTTTTTTAAATAAATATTCTAATTGACTCGAAAATAATTGTTTCATTCTTTGAAAAATCACACACAAAGCTGAGCCACAAGAGTCGCTGTCGCAGTCGCTGCTGCCACCGCGTCAGAGCAGCTTCAAATTTCGTCGCACGGCAAGTCTGGGTAGGTGTTCTTATTAGAACATTTTTGCCACTTAAATTCTCTCGAGGCGGCGCCAAGCCCACCTGGCAACAGACAGTCCTTGGGCGCTTTGATTTGTCCGCTTTCTCTGGTTTTTGCATTCATTGTCTAGAAATTTTGCATTAAAGTTTGGCTAAAAACTCACTGATTTGAACGGAACAGTATAGCGAGATGTGCATGTTTTCGGGTGCAGTACAGTTTTTTTTTCAATATTACAATGCAAGAATTTGATAATATACGTTTTATTAATAGTAATTATGTAATTATGTTTATTAACATACTAACTTATTTCCTATTGTGATTATCTATATCGCTTTTGCATGCGTATATTCAGACATGCTCCCGGCTTACCTTTGCCTTTTAATGGGTTTAATTACGCACTAATTACAGTAATTTTTTTATTAAGTAGTATGTAAGGAACATTGACCCTATTTTGTAGTTTTTTCGCCACAAATCAATTTAATTTCTAAATTAAATACGGCTGTGCCGCTTCTTACCTCTCTACTAAAAGTAGACCGTTTTGGTATTTTATTCTGTGCAATTTTTAATAACGCGCGCGCAAATTAAAATGAAAATTTGCAGCCACCGCCAAACCTGCAGCTCAGGCGCGCAAAAAGATTCGAACCCGTGCCTCCACAATGGAAGCGGCCGACAGGCCTAGCAGTGAACTGATTGGTTAGTCCTAATCCTGTTATGCCTCTTTGCTCCTGTCGGTTTTGTGTAGCAAGACTTTTATTTTAAGTGTCGCCTTTTACCGCCAGATGGCCTCTTAGCCTCGGCTGATATCCAGTCTCCAGTTGATGGCGACTCGGCGGAGAGGCGAAACTCTCATCAGCATCAGCAGATGGAGCTGCGCGACCTGAATCAGGACAAGGGGCGGCGGGAGCGGCCTGAGCCGCCGCGGCAACAAAGCCCAGAGAGGGAGATTTCTGCAGAGTGACTGGACAAATGCGAGTCAGCTGGTGAGTTGCCGATTTCAGCACGTACGGCTTTATTTATTTATAACAGTTTGGAGTTCGAAGTCATAACTGAATCAGTCTGTCAAGGTCAAGGCTAGTGATGCAAACTCAAATAACAGATCTGGTCAAGGTCTCCAAGTGAGTCAAGTTCAACTAACACAAGTTCAAGGTCTCAAGTGATTCAAGGTCAAATAACAGATAAGGTCAAGGTCTCAAGTGAGTCAAGGTCAAATAACAGATAAGGTCAAGGTCTCAAGTGAGTCAAGGTCAAATAACATATAAGGTCTAGGTCTCAAGTGAGTCAAGGTCAAATAACATATAAGGTCTAGGTCTCAAGTGAGTCAAGGTCAAATAACAGATAAGGTCAAGGTCTCAAGTGAGTCAAGGTCAAATAGCAGATCGTTCCAAGGTCTCAAGTGAGTGAAGGTCAAATAACAGATAAGGTCAAGGTCTCAAGTGAGTCAAGGTCAAATAGCAGATCGTTCCAAGGTCTCAAGTGAGTGAAGGTCAATTAACATAAGGTCAAGGTCTCAAGTGACTCAATCTCAAATAACATCGGTTCAAGGTCTCAAGTGAGTCAAGGACAATTAACTGATCAGGTCAAGGTCAAATGAGTCAAGGTCACGGAAATTTTCAAGTTCAATGTTTTTTTTTAGCCAGCAGACAAGCTTTTAGGTGATTTCATCAACTTCAAAGTCGCAGCATCGACCAATTTCCAGCCTCCGATCTTCATCAAGAAGCCGCCGTTGTGTGACAGGATCAGCGACGCCCGAGTGTTTCTCAGTCTGGCCTGGTGTCAGCGCCAAAAATAGAACAAATTTACACTTATACAGTCAATAGTTCGCGTTGATAAGCGCGGATTTTAATTGTTCTGCCAACAACGCGATGCAATTATTATTTATTCATTGTTTGTTTGATTATATTTTTTCAGCTTGTATTTGTAACAACGATTCTGTCTTACTGTTAATAACCTGTTAACAAAAACTTTTCCATCCGGGTTTCAATTAAGTTTTTATTCTTAATTTTTAGTTGGGTTTGATTATATTATAGTAAAGGTCGACGTACTGATTTTAGCTCTAGATTAGATATACCCAATTGTTAGTTCATAGATCTAGATTAGATATACCTAATTGTTAGTTCATAGATCTAGATTAGATATACCTAATTGTTAGTTCATAGATCTAGATTAGATATACCTAATTGTTAGTTCATAGATCTAGATTAGATATACCTAATTGTTAGTTCATAGATCTAGATTAGATATACCTAATTGTTAGTTCATAGATCTAGATTAGATATACCTAATTGTTAGTTTACAGATCTAGACTATATATACCTAATTGTTAGTTTACAGATCTTGACTAGATATACCTAATTGTTAGTTTACAGATCTTGACTGGATATACCTAATTGGTGTTTTATATATCTAGATTGGATATACATAATTGGTGTTTTATATATCTAGATTGGATATACATAATTGGTGTTTTATATATCTAGATTGGATATACATAATTAGTTGGTTTATTTAGGTATCTGATAGCTATAGATCAACGTATTAGATTAGATAGATCCTGAAGCCTGAACCCTGAACTCTAGCAGAATATAAAATTAACCTGTCAGTTCCTGTTAAAACCGGCTGCCAAAACCATCCCTCTGTAGTCCTTCTATCCAACGTTTTTTCACTGCACCTGTTAATCTTTCTCATCTCATTTGAGAGGCAGGGAAAGGCCTAATATAGTATTTGTCATGCTGTCTCAGCCTGGAGACATCCAAACTCAGCCAGCCCATCTCGACAGTGCGATTTTTTACGTAAGCCAGTCAAGTTTTACCATAGACATGCTTCTTAAGGCCATGCTATCTCAGCCTGGGACATGCAATCTCAGCCACTTTTCAGATGCTATGTCAAGCTGTCTGTGGCTTAGTCTGTGATCGAAGCAAATCTCGATCAAGCTGCAGCTAGCTGACCCTGCACTGGTGGAGGAGGAGGCTGGTGGCCGACCCGATGGGGTCACCTGCGAAGCTTGGCGCCTCATTCTCTTGGAGCGAGTGGGCCGAGTCGCGCTAGATGCTGTGACGCCGCTAAAGGTGGCCAGATGGGAGATTCACTGCAATCGGAACTTCCCGCAGTGTATCGCAGAGCAGCCTTTCAACTAGGCTGAGCACTGAGCGTCTTACTGACTTTGTCCGTTGTTGCGTACCCTTACTGACTTTTCTTGCTGCGTTCATTCATTGCTGTTTTTTGCCATTTCATGTCACGTTACAGAAATGATAGCATTGAGATCTGTTTGCAATTGAAATCTATATTGGCTGAGATTGCATGTCCCAGGCTGAGATAGCATGGCCTTAAGAAGCATGTCTATGGTAAAAGTCGACTAGCTCGAGCCAAAAAACGCATTGCGGAACGGGACTGGCTGAGTTTGGATGTCTCTGGGCTGAGATGGCATGACAAATACTATAGTAATTGAAGCAGAATGAAACTTAATCATTAATAATAAATTTCATATTTTTCAATAATCCAAATCCGGTAAATTTTGCTTTCAATGCAGGTTGCAGATTGCTTATGTATATATATATATATATATATATAGATTTCCGCCATATATCGCTGGATTCAAGGTATTTTTTCCTGACTATTCAATTGTTTGTTTCATTTCGCAGCTGCTCTGACGATTAAGTCTAAGAAGCTGATTTATAATAATTAATCAATTTGTTTTTTATGGTGGCCAAGAAATCATTGGAGATTAAGTTGCTTCTCAACCTAATTGTACTTCAACTGGCTTCGCCATTAGCAGATCTACCGTGTTTTATAAGCAGAATTAATCTGAAAATTGATTGAATCTCGGATTGGATCCTAATGATCCATTGTCTACTGTGAAGATTAGATCGATCAAGCTATCTATCTAACATTAACATTAAGCCTGTCTATCATGGAGATTAGATCAATCTTCTGATTTACCGTGGAGATTAGATCAATGTGCTGATTTACCGTGGAGATTAGATCAATCTGCTGATTTACCATGGAGATTAGATTAATCTGCTGATTTACCATGGAGATTAGATCAATCTGCTGATTTACCATGGAGATTAGATTAATCTGCTGATTTACCATGGAGATTAGATCAATCTGCTGATTCACCGTGGAGATTAGATCAATCTGCTGATTTACCATGGAGATTAGATCAATCTGCTGATTTACCATGGAGATTAGATCAATCTGCTGATTTACCATGGAGATTAGATCAATCTGCTGATTCACCGTGGAGATTAGATCAATCTGCTGATTTACCATGGAGATTAGATCAATCTGCTGATTTACCATGGAGATTAGATCAATCTGCTGATTCACCGTGGAGATTAGATCAATCTGCTGATTTACCATGGAGATTAGATCAATCTGCTGATTTACCATGGAGATTAGATCAATCTGCTGATTCACCGTGGAGATTAGATCAATCTGCTGATTTACCATGGAGATTAGATCAATCTGCTGATTTACCATGGAGATTAGATCAATCTGCTGATTTACCATGGAGATTAGATCAATCTGCTGATTTACCATGGAGATTAGATCAATCTGCTGATTTACCGTGGAGATTAGATCATTTTCAGATCTAGTAAATGAATCTATTGAATAGTAAGCCAATAACTAATTGGATTGTTCGCGCTATACGGAACAAGTTTTTGTTATTATTATTAAACAGGAAATTCGCATTCCTAATTTTGTTTTCTATCTGTTTTGCTGCACTTAATTATACGGCAGTTTATTCAGGTGGCCTAAACGAAGTTCAGAAATTTGTCAGAAGCCTATGTGCTTTTAAACTACTAGTTTCAAATCAGTAGTATCGTCTTTGAAAGTTACAGTATTCCTGCACAGATGGCAGTTATTGTGGCGTTATTGTCTCTTAATAGTTTATCCAATATTAACCACTACTTTGCAGAAAATAGTAGCCATTTTCTTTACATGCTACTGAAAAAAAATGTAGAGCTGGGAAATAGTGGGATATTTATTTATAGAAATCCACTCGGTTTCTGTCAGGAATGGCCCAGGCAACAGGGGGTTGAGCTTGTTAGTTAATTAATTTCAAAGTTCGCCATCAATTTCGGCCACAATTAGTCACGAATTTCTGGTCCGCTCTTGCAAATCACGATTTTGCTTATACTTTTGTAGTACCTAAATTTGATTGCACTGCGCCAGCGCTGTGTACAAGGCCGTAACTAGTCCATTCCAGATGTGTTCTATCATTTTTTGTTCAATTGTTCAACATCGATAAATTGAAGTGTAACACGAAAGCAATGAAAAAGTATTTTTTGGATGTAAATATTGTTGCCGTTTTTAATTAATATTATTATTTATGCACTAGCGGTAACTTTCAAGAAATCAGGTTCAGCTCTGTGAAAAATAAATATTAATAAATTTGTATTGACCTGTTTTAATAATTAAATCCTTCTGATCTTTATCTACTGTCGGTTTTTTTCAAGACTTGAGATTTTCGGTTTACTACTTCATGGCATGACATTCTTGATGACCCCCTGGAAGCTTATAAATCCTCTATCTGTCACATTCTAAGGCCTGTGAGATTTCAAGGCATTAGATTCACTGCCTTTAATGATATTTCCTGGTATATGTGATTCGTGAAATGAGATTCTTCGGTCTTGATTAGATTTCGTGAGATAAAGTTCTTCGGTCTCGATGAAATTTCGGGAGATGAGATTCTTCGGTTTTGGTGAGATTTCATGAGACGAGATTCTTCGGTTTTGGTGAGATTTCGTGAGACGATATTCTTCGGTTTTGGTGAGATTTCGTGAGATAAGATTCTTCGGTCTTGTTGAGATTTCGTGAGATAAGATTCTTCGGTCTTGATGAGATTTCGTGAGACGAGATTCTTCGGTCTTGGTGAGATTTCGTGAGATGAGATTCTTCGGTCTTGGTGAGATTTCGTTAGATAAGATTCTTCGGTCTCGATGAAATTTCGTGAGATAAGATTCTTCGGTCTTGGTGAGATTTCGTGAGATAAGATTCTTCGGTCTTGGTGAGATTTCGTTAGATAAGATTCTTCGGTCTCGATGAAATTTCGTGAGATAAGATTCTTCGGTCTTGGTGAGATTTCGTGAGATAAGATTCTTCGGTGTTGGTGAGATTTTTTGAGATAAGATTCTTCGGTCTTGGTGAGATTTTGTGAGATGAGATTCCTCGGTCTCGATGAGATTTCGTGGTATTAGATCCTTTGAAGGCTATTGCTGTGCCACTGCGTGGGCGGTTCGTCAGAGCTTCAGAACTTGAGGAGCTTAGCGCGATATTCCCATGGTAGACTTTGTACTCAGTAAGTCCTACGGCTTCTTTTTGCAACAACATACGCTCCTATGATTGCTGGAGTTTATCCCGAGTAATAGGGCACGGACAGTTCTATGGGTCACTGGTCGGATCCGGCAGCAGCCCCGACAGTTCAATCAGCCTTGCGTCAAGGATGTCACGGAAGTGTTAGCTGTTCTTCGTTAAGTCCATATATGCATTTATCGTGCCTACTGCGGAATCGCCTAATGGCAACTGTTGCTCAATCGTCTTTCAGCGCCTGTTGCTTCACTACACAACGGGCCGCGGGACAGATACATGTAAATCCGAAGTTTGCTTGAAAATAGTGAAGTACATTTGTACTTATAAAGCTACACAATTTCTTTTTCCCGGAACGAGGGGAGTAAGAAAAATAAAGTACCACCGATTCGGGGGAAACGGGCATTAGGAAGTTGTGTTTTTTTAGATTATGTCAATTGATGGATTGATAAAGTGACAAAGGAACAAATTTTGGATAGAACAGTGGACTTACTAGTGAATTATTATTGTCTCTTGCTGTTTATTATTTATTAGAGGCAGGGGGGTTGTGTGCACCCTGGCGCACTTTAAGCGACATAGGCACACAACCGGCGAGAGGCATTACTGCCCATTCCGCCGACTCCCCTGAGCAGGCATACAAGCGCGCGGATACGTACGCAGGCACACACTCACACAGGAGTATACAGCGGCCCTAGCTTTATTTATCGTTAGGCATGTACACTTCACTGCGCCTTGGGGGGTTGGCTCTCAAGGCCGTTAATTACACGAGCAGAGCCAAGCCGAGATTCCAATTCAGCCCTAAATTAATGTGACTGCACTTGGAATCGAGCCTGGGTCGCTGGCACACCAGAGCAGCTGCGCTACCGCTGGGCTACGGCTCCCTTGTCTCTTGCAGAGGGTTGAGATTCTTATCTACCGACAGTCTCGTACCAACGGTTTAAGGTTCTCTACCGACAGTCTCCTACCAACGGTTTAAGGTTCTCTACCGACAGTCTCCTACCAACGGTTTAAGGTTCTCTACCGACAGTCTCCTACCAACGGTTTAAGGTTCTCTACCGACAGTCCCCTACCAACGGTTTAAGGTTCTCTACCGGCAGTCTCCTACCAACGGTTTAAGGTTCTCTACCAACAGTCTTGTATGGTCTCGTATGCTCTAAATCTACAGCATAATCTTATTTGGCGCTTACAGTACCTCTTATGAGCTTTGGTTTCTGAGTTTTTTGGTGGTAAAAATGTTCCGAAAGCGAGGGTCAGCCATGCAAAAAAGTTTTGCGTTAAAATTTTTCGAATTTCTTAATTGAAACGTTTTTTCCTTTTTTCGTGTGACAGCTGCGCACTTTAACAAACATAACCGGGCATCTGGGCAGACGCGACAGGCAAGAGGAGAACTAGCTCCCGTTTATTGTCACAATTCTTTCGAATTCTCGCCCACCGAAAAAGGGACGAAAAGCCAACTAACTGGCTGGCTGACATTGAGCGGGTGATTGAGAGTCTTCGAGCGACAGAAAATGCCGCCGCGCCTTTGACAAACGCAAACCCGGATAGCCCACTGTGCCACTGAGCCGCGCCTGCGTTTGGATAAGCGAAAGCAGCTGTTCCGCTTAGCGCAGGATTTTGGGAAGAAGATTCTCTTCAGACTGAAAGGGTGGACTGCCGGTCTACGGTTTCGGGTTCGGTCAGATCCAGAGATTTCGCGGCCCCGAACGGAGTAGGGAAGATGTGGGCCGATCGCCTTGTTGTCGGGGCGCAGGATGAGGCTGGAATTCTGGAACCCCATCACCCCCCTCCCTCCGCGCGCTCGCGTCAGGTCGCCAGCTGACGGCCGGCCGCGCCGCTGATGCAGCTGCAAATTTTGACAGGCGCGGGTGGCCACCTACGCTATACGCTAACGCTAAGTTGTTGTTTCGCTGGCTGCAGGCGCACACTTGTCTTGCCGGACTATCTCTAACTTGCCATCAGTGCTGCTTGGCAGCTGGCCCACAATCCCTATTGGTTGAGAGCGCCTTCGGCTAGTCTTAGCATCTTCTAAAACTGTAGCTGGCGATAGTTCTAGCAGGCTTGTCGCGCTGATATCCGAGTTGCCTTTCTCTTGCCTGTCTCGTGTGAGCAATTGGGACAGAGCTACAACTGGTAACCGGCATGCACAGCCTCATCAAGGAGGCCGTGCGATCGCAGCAGCGCGGAGGCGGAGACGACTCCTGCTGCGGCGACGACTCCTGCGAATCCGGCTCGGCTGGGACGCTGGGCGCGGCGGCTGCTTCTAATAATGGCAGGAATCTATTTGAGGAGTGAGTCGGTTTTATCTGGTTGCTAGGGCTGTGGCATTGCCTTTCCATAGACAGGCTTACGTGTGCTTAGAGATTTCACTTGCCGGAAATTTTGTGTTCAAAGGGCGAGTTGAGTCTGCACTTATAAACCTCACATCGGCTTCAGAAGTTCTCATCAAAATTTTAAAAGGAAAACCTAAAGCACCCATGATGCAAGTTTCAATTATAAAAAATATTATGATTTCTTGGAACTTAATTATTCACACTTCTTTGTATCTAAAAATACACTTTTTTAAACCCTGCATTTCAGTTACACCCTCCCTCGGATCCTTTAGTGAGTCGCCGCTACCCTCCCTCAGGTCCTTTAGCGAGCCGCCGCTACCCTCCCTCAGGTCCTTTAGCGAGCCGCCGCTACCCTCCCTCAGGTCCTTTAGCGAGCCGCCGCTACCCTCCCTCAGGTCCTTTAGCGAGCCGCCGCTACCCTCCCTCAGGTCCTTTAGCGAGCCGCCGCTACCCTCCCTCAGGTCCTTTAGCGAGCCGCCGCTACCCTCCCTCAGGTCCTTTAGCGAGCCGCCGCTACCCTCCCTCAGGTCCTTTAGCGAGCCGCCGCTACCCTCCCTCAGGTCCTTTAGCGAGCCGCCGCTACCCTCCCTCAGGTCCTTTAGCCTTACCCTTACCACATTCAAACAGATTATACGGCGTAATTCATATAAAACGATTGACTATAAGTATGCTCTGGTCAGCTGACTTTCAACTCTGTCTAATCTAAATTTTATTACATGTATGCAAATTACGATACCGAAACACCGCATTGGTCCCAAAATTACGCCGAAATGTCACAAAAATCTTTTTTTAAGGCTGTTTCCAGGACGCAGGTAACAGTGCAGTACTGTTTTATTGTTTATGTCTAGGTTGTAAACCTTAAGCCGCAGTACTAATAGATCCCGGTGTGTTACATTAAGATTTCGAGCCGAGAGTGTATCTATCCAGTTTCCCAATTCCCATATTGTTGCTATCTGCATGCTAATCATGGCTAGAGAGGACCAAACATCGATATTAAATCTGCATTGATGGCACAGTCTGGACTGTGCTGTATTGAATTTAGGCGTTGTACCCTCATGTAGGCGTCCTACTGTGTTGTTTCTCCTGTGCATGAGTTGTCCCGAAAGTTCCCGTTTAGCTTTCAGTAGCCATTTTGTTGTCGCTATAGATGTCACTCTGATGCTTCCATATTGATAAGCCACTGGTTCCTGACTGTTGGCTGTCACAGTTCAACTGTCAGCGACTGTTGGCTGTCACAATTCGACTGTCAGCGACTGTTGGCTGTCACAGTTCAACTGTCAGCTGTCACAATTCGACTGTCAGCGACTGTTGGCTGTCACAATTCGACTGTCAGCGAATGTTGACTGCCGACGGTTTAGTATTAGGATTAGTGTTGGGTTATTGTTGGGGTATGGAATCAATTTGTGGCTATCGTTGTACACCCTGTGTGAGCGCGCGTGTGCCAGTCTATTGCCCCAAATTGCGACACATCTGCCTATAGTTTTGTCTTCTTATTGTCTTTTGTCTTTGCTCAATTGTTGTATTCGTATTAGTACTCCAGTGTAACTTTAGCTGATTATATAATACTTATTATGGTATTTCGATTGGTTATTCGCAATTGGTTAAGCTGAATTGGTCGCGGTTAGTACGCAGGTAGCAATTGGCGGCACATGTAACCAGGTTGTGCTGGTCAGGTGTGTATCTGTTTATTATTAATTGTTATCATAGCAATAAAAATAGAAGTTTTCATACTTGGTGGTGAGCGGGCCATCCACTGCCCCAATCGCATATCGATCGCTTCTCGATCGATCGATACGCTTTTGTTTCGTATTTCTTTACTCCCCATCTCCCTATTTTCCCCTCAGCGTTCCGTGTTCCCAGTCCCTCCCCGCGGTTCTCCCAGCAGTTTGCAAGCGTATCGGTTTCGCTGCTCAAGGCTCCGCGCAGGCTCTAAGGGGGCAGAGGTGCTTCTTGAATAATGGAGCAGCTACCAAACACTGCGGCCTAAGTCATGGACTTCTAGATAGAGCATCTGGATAGAGAAACTGACTCTAGGACACAACCTATTAATCGCTCTAGACTGCTATACTCAAAACTTTGTGCCTTAAAAAAGCTGCCACCTGACAGGCCATTCCACCTTATTGGACTCGAAATTTGCTGTAGTAAGATTTTCATTTCCAGTTGATGGGTTTTTTAGCCCGGCAGTTTCCGATCCAGATAGCTGCTTCCAGAGCTGCCAGGCTTGGCCGAAGTCCCTTTCGACCGGCCGAGACCAGCTGTTAATTATTCACACCAGTCCCTCCCCTTCGCCAGCTTTATCCCCCCAATAGTTGCTCCAAATCTGAGCAACGAGCCGCCTTCTCTCTCTTCCGCCTGCTCAATAAAAACTTTCCCCAATATCTGAGTGCGCTGAGCACGGGGAGCTTAGATGGCTAAGATATTTTTGACATCATCGCGAAATTTCAGCTTTACTCCAGCATGCATATTTTGTCTCAGTAGAGCTCTGTTCATGAGTACTAGCCTTCGATCATTTATCACTGGGCTGCGGTTGGAACGGCGGCAGCTTCATTCATTTTAATGGCTTTTCGCACGTCTTCATCGTGTGAAGGAATTGCGAAAGGCTCTGCATTGATAAATTTGTCTTTTTGCCCGTCTGCGAAGTTCATCTAAGCAGCTAAGAGGTTGCAAACCCGTCAAGATTTCCCATTACACCTAAATCAAACAGCTCATTCATCCAGGTACTGCGTAGCTATAGATTGACAAAAAACTTTGGTTAGAGTAATAATCTAGCGTTTAGTAAACTACACTTAAAGCTGGTTTCAAAAACAGACTAATAGAGATTACAATTTTGTATTTACACACTCCATCAGGCAGAACAGGAACCATTGCGCACAGCGTCAGATAGAGCGGCAACCATTGCACACAGCATCAGATAGAGTGGCAACCATTGCGCACAGCGTCAGATAGAGCGGCAACCATTGCACACAGCATCAGATAGAGCGGCAACCATTGCACACAGCGTCAGATAGAGCGGCAACCATTGCACACAGCATCAGATAGAGTGGCAACCATTGCACACAGCATCAGATAGAGCGGCAACCATTGCACACAGCATCAGATAGAGCGGCAACCATTGCACACAGCGTCAGATAGAGCGGCAACCATTGCACACAGCATCAGATAGAGCGGCAACCATTGCACACAGCATCAGATAGAGCGGCAACCATTGCACACAGCATCAGATAGAGCGGCAACCATTGCACACAGCATCAGATAGAGTGGCAACCATTGCACACAGCATCAGATAGAGCGGCAACTATTGCACACAGCATCAGATAGAGTGGCAACCATTGCACACAGCATCAGATAGAGCGGCAACCATTGCACACAGCATCAGATAGAGCGGCAACCATTGCACACAGCGTCAGATAGAGTGGCAACCATTGCACACAGCGTCAGATAGAGCGGCAACCATTGCACACAGCATCAGATAGAGCGGCAACCATTGCACACAGCATCAGATAGAGCGGCAACCATTGCACACAGCATCAGATAGAGTGGCAACCATTGCACACAGCATCAGATAGTAGAGCGGCAACCATTGCACACAGCATCAGATAGTAGAGCGGCAACCATTGCACACAGCATCAGATAGTAGAGCGGCAACCATTGCACACAGCATCAGATAGAGCGGCAACCATTGCACACAGCATCAGATAGAGCGGCAACCATTGCACACAGCATCAGATAGAGCGGCAACCATTGCTAAAAACTCCAGAATAAATATGCTTTAAGGCAAGTGACAAAAAGGTAAAACAACAACACGCTTCTTGAGAACAAAGGAATTTTCTCAACTGGATTTATCATTCATGCTCACAACCGGGAATTCAGCATCCTCCAGAGTTTTTTATCCTGCTTTATCTCCATCCATTCCAATTCTCCCATTCTATAGCCCTTAAAGCGAGCGCTTCCTTGGCAAAAAATGTTGAGCAAAAAAAATAACAGCGAACGGATGCATGACGTGCCGTGCATGGTAAGAAACTGTTTTGCCCGAAACATGCATTCTGATTCTACAGCTGTCTTGAGCAGCACGCAATATGCTTTGTAGTCAGGCCTGAGTCAAATTAAACTAACTCTGATAAGCTAGGAGTGAGGCGGCCTGCATTGATAATTATAATAATTGCAGTAAGCACCCTGCCCATTCCTGAGCACATGCGAGCGCGCCAATACTGTACGCAGGCACGCACTCATACACCAAGGACTACTAGACTATAAAGAAGTGTTCCTAGTGGTCCTTGTCAAACACACTCACGCTGAGTGTACAGCGGTCCTGACTTTCTAATAGTCAAGCAAACGCAGTCTCTGTGACTTGGGGGCTTAGCCCTCATGTGAGTGTGAATCGCACGACAACCACCCGTCAATTTTCAAGCTCAAAAAGCCGCGAATCGATGCGAGTAGTATCGGTTCGCAGAACCTACCGAACGCTATGGAGATTGGAGGCAGAAATTGGCGATGGGCAGGTGGAGGTGACGCGGTGCATGGAGTTGGGGTGGGTCGGCGGGAAGGTTAGCAGAACAGTTGCCCAACAATGCGGCGATAGGAGAGCGAGCGTAAAAGGTGAGGGGGTATGGGTGCAAGGCAGAGCGTGGGGTTGGTTGGCCCAGCGCACAATGAACAGGGTGAGGGGTAGGGGTGCAAAGCAGAGCGTGGGGTTGGTTGGCCCAGCGCACAATGAACAGGGTGAGGTGGTAGGGGTGCTAGTCAAAGCGTGGGGTTGGTTGGCCCAGCGCACAATGAACAGGGTGAGGGGTAAGGGTGCAAGGCAAAGCGTGGGGTTGGTTGGCCCAGCGCACAATGAACAGGGTGAGGGGTAGGGGTGCAAGGCAAAGCGTGGGGTTGGTTGGCCCAGCGCACAATGAACAGGGTGAGGGGTAGGGGTGCAAGGCAAAGCGTGGGGTTGGTTGGCCCAGCGCACAATGAACAGGGTGAGGGGGTAGGGGTGCAAGGCAAAGCGTGGAGTTGGTTGGTCCAGCGCACAATGAACAGGGTGAGGGGGTAGGGGTGCAAGGCAGAGCGTGGGGTTGGTTGGCCCAGCGCACAATGAACAGGGTGAGGGGTAGGGGTGCAAAGCAGAGCGTGGGGTTGGTTGGCCCAGCGCACAATGAACAGGGTGAGGTGGTAGGGGTGCTAGTCAAAGCGTGGGGTTGGTTGGCCCAGCGCACAATGAACAGGGTGAGGGGTAAGGGTGCAAGGCAAAGCGTGGGGTTGGTTGGCCCAGCGCACAATGAACAGGGTGAGGGGTAGGGGTGCAAGGCAAAGCGTGGGGTTGGTTGGCCCAGCGCACAATGAACAGGGTGAGGGGTAGGGGTGCAAGGCAAAGCGTGGGGTTGGTTGGCCCAGCGCACAATGAACAGGGTGAGGGGGTAGGGGTGGAAGGCAGAGTGTGGGGTTGGTCAGGTGGTAGGTAAGCAGCACCCTGCGGAATATTATTGATACAAGATGTTTGAGAAAGTTTGGGGGATTTTAGGGGCTGTACAAGGGCACTGGGCACGTATATGTATATCATTCCTGGATCGTCGGCTCTTTTTAAGCACAACAATCAAACGCTCTTAGAAAATGGAAAAATCAATTGTTTTTAAATTAATAAGCCAAGTTGCGGCGCGAGAGTCAGACGCAGCCGCTCTTACCCCCTGGCAGCTTGCATTGGAATTGGAACCCAGACCAATCTGAACTGATGGATAGCTAGGCGTGAGGCAGACCAATTTGATTCGGAGATACGAGAGAGTAGAAAATATTCAAAATTTTAAGAGCGCATTGTCTGCTGCCTCTCTCCCTTTACAGCCCTCGCTTTCCCCAGCAACATGGATCCCATTTGGCCCATCGCATTCCGCTGTTATCCAGATGCAGTCTCCCCTCCTTCATCGTGGTCAGGAATTCTACCTATTGTGCTAGGATTGCCGCCTACACCCCTTTAGAACTAGGAGCTGGCAAAGCTGCAATAGAAAGCCGCATATCTTTCATCGGATCGGAGCGAATCGTTCGATTATAAAAGTACATGTTTGTGGACTCTTTAGTGCGCAGCCCGCCTCTGGGCTAGGTACGGTAGATAGGGATTATTAGAGAGAACGAGTACAGGTGAGAGAGAAGAAGGGCTCCCGGCTAGTGTTGCTGATGGAGCTAACATGAATATATCAGTTTGGCAGCGGCAGCAGCCCTGTTTAGCGCTGCAATCTTCATAATCTGTCTACCACCCGCTGTGTGCGATCTATCTGCTGACGCTGACACCTCCTGGGCAGCATAGCCCGAATAGAATGCGGCTGGTTTTAACTCGTAATTAGCTAAATTTGTCGGGCATTGGCCTGCGTGCCGCGAACCCAACAAACATCAACACGGAGTGATCGTATAGGGCTGCAGGCCTGTCATGGATGTTTTTAGAGTTTCGCGAATCCACAGAACTGCTCTCGGCCATAGACAATAAAGCCGATCAAGCGGACAGCTCCCAGTTCCAACAATCAAGCAGGAAATTTCAAAACAAGTATTCCTGATTGATTTTTCGGGCAAGACTGCTTAAGAAACGGCCAATTCTCTGCCCGATATCGGGCTGGGCCATAGACGAACCCGAAACGATTGTATTTAAAACATTAAAAGTGCAACATTACAAAGAGGACAACAGTAACGATTTAATATAGTCTTGCGGTGCAACCCACGCCGTCTTTACAGTACAGGGTAGTTCAATGCCCAAGTGGCGTTCAGAGGTACTCACTTACAGGAAAAATAGAACACGGAATCCATTTTTCTCTAGCACTGCAGTCGGCAGAACTCCATTAAAGTCCATTTGTTCGCAGTTAACAGCAGATACTTTCACCCTGCATATATTGCGAGCATGTGATTGGACATAAAATAGAATACTTATAAATAAAGGTTTGCAGCTTCTGCAGCGGCTATTTGTCTATGTGTGAAAGTACGGCATTCTGAGCTTCTTGTGATGCTGGTGCTTGTCTATGGCTAGGACCAAAAAATCGAGCTTCTGGCGATCCATTTATATTATTCATCCATGCCATAGACTCGCTTTCAGATGAGCGATCTTTTCTATTCCTTCAGCCATGATCGCGTCCCCCACACCCCACTTTCCCCCTGGCTCTTTCATTGTCGGCTGATTTTCCATGCAAGAATGGCATTCTTGCACTCTTTTGCGTGCAGGAATGAATGTCTATGGTAAAATCTCAATGAAAAAGCATTAGGCGCAGAAATGCATTCCTGCACGATAAATCATCCGACAATGGAATTCCTTCACGTTCACTCGTGCGTGAAGGACATCGTGCACTCGTGCGCTAGCACGCACTCGTGCAGATGTCATTCCCGCACTCGTGACCGTGCAGGAATATATCATTCTTATTTGATCCAGCGTGCAAGAATGCTTTGGAAGTCGCCATATGCGTGCAGAAATGCAAGTGTCTACGAGTATGGTAAAAGCATCTTGAATTTACGTGTGCACTCCGTTCAGGAATGTCAATCGTGCAAGAATGTAATGCGCAATGTTTCTATATTTAGCATAACAGCCATAGACTACAAGCATAATCTTCTTTCCATCGTGCAAGAATGTTCAGACTAGCTCGCGCATATTTTGTCTATGGTTCAAGTCTAACTCCACACCCCCAGCTGCACCCTTGTCTACTTTAGGCACACATGTTGGATCAAATAAGAATGGGAATCAAGCACTTTAACTTGCAAAGAAAACTTTGCAAAACCGTACTCTGGAATTTAATTATCCCCTGTCGAACTTGGTGACTGGTATCTCTAAGTAAACATCTAGCATTGTGATGCAGGTTAGCAAGGCGACTTTAATCTTCTGTTGCGTGTTGCAGCCCGTCCCACTGTCCGATTAGCAATTACTATTTTATTGAATTTCCCTCTCCGCCGGCCTGTCTGAGCACTGCTCGCCCGCGGCCAGCTCGGGCTAAACTCTTTCATCCGATGGAAGCACTCCAATCGGAAATTAGCTATATATATATACATGCAGCTATAGTAACTAAGCGCATTTCGCCGCCAGTTACGGGAATCGAGTTGAAAGAATGGCTGCTGGTCTTACTTGGTCCCGGATCTGCGAAATTTGCTTTGCAACCAGTCTAGCCCGAGGCAAGACAAGTGGGCTATAATTTAAAATAAAGACAGAAATGTAGATATATATATAAGTATAGCGAAGCTTATTTGAATTTGCACTTATACTATTTGAATTTATTTGACGCCCATGGCACGTTGTCTCCGTCTACTACAGCTCACGTTTGAGTCTATGATGGATTCTCTCTCTCTCTCTCTAGCATGTGGATAATTGGCTTCTGAATTGTGGAATTCCGGCTCAATCCGCGATGGATACCTTCTACACAGTTTAAAATGAATATTGCATTAGAAATTGAGGGTTGAATTCAACCAGAGACAAGTAGGTCTTTCGTTCCAGGTGCCTCCACAAGTTTTTGGCAAACATCCTGTTCCTGTATTAGCTTAGAATTATATGAACAAGTTTTTTCCCATCTCGAATCTACTGTTCTATTGCGGCACTAAATTTACTAAGCTTATACCTTCTTTAATCAGATCGAAGTGGAAGTTTGCCTGCCCCAATTTTCTCTCTTAATGCTACTTTCAATGAGATGATGACACACTCATTGCGTCAGTTCCAAACATGCTGTATTCTCTATTCTCAAGTTGGGCCAAGTGTCAGTTTTTTGGCCAAATGTTTTGTTTCAGGGACTCCTGCCGGCACTTTGTATTGCAAGGAATATTGTTAGCGAGCTCAGGAGCTATTAAATACAGAATAGTCAGCTCCCTACTGAACTTTCTGTGGGTTGAATTCGAATTTCTAGCCAACTTATGATGCATACTACTCTTGGTACTATACCAGACTAACACACGATCAATGTGTGACATGATTTATTGATCAAAACACGCTGAGTTGAAGTGAATGAGCAGTAATACGTGAACCACTGTGATCTGTGATAGAAGGTTGCTTTCACAAACGCGAAACTTTATAACCTCTACAAAGACTGACTTTTTTGCGGTCGTGAAGTTTCGCGTCCATGAAATTTAGCGCTTATGAAATTGGGTGATTTAGCGGTTGTGAAGTTTTGCGTTTGTGAAAGCCAAACCCACCAGTGATTGGAATACTTGTACATCTACTGTAGCCTCAATGTGATGCTTACGCTCTAAATTTAGAATACCTTTGTCTAGTATCGAATCCTAAGCTCCTTTCGCCTTTTATTGATAGGAGCTTAGGACAGAGGATTTAACTAATCTACTCTCATTCACTCGGGGTGTCACTTTACAAGACCTTTGCCAAAGCAGCCACGCCCAACAATGGGAAGATGTATAGCAAAGTAAGGCTACTGATGTTTTTTCTCTCCTGTTTACGAGTATTCAATCTGGACACAACCTACAAACTGAAAAACTCCTCATTGGCCTATGGACTGCTAGCATTGTGCAAGTTATATATGTGTAAGCTGCAGAGGAGCAGGCAACCATAGTGCGAGCCCACAGAGTACGATTTCGTCGAAATTCCCATAGAATGATCAAATCAAACTGTGGCTACGATCATGAAGACCCCGACAGTCTGGAGTCTGTCATGTCCACGTACGTGCTTTTTTATCTGATTAATTATTGCCTTGGGCTCAGGTTCTTGTCGGGCTAAGAAAGATAGATAGATTTATATCAGGGGTCGACAGTATCTGGCTTCGACAATATCTTTCTTCTCTCTTCTTACCTCTCTCCTCTCCTCTCCTCTCCTCTCCTCTCCTCTCCTCTCCTCTCCTCTCCTCTCCTCTCCTCTCCTCTCCTCTCCTATCCTCTCCTCTCCTCTCCTCTCCTCTCCTATCCTCTCCTATCCTATCCTATCCTATCCTATCCTCTCCTCTCCTCTCCTCTCCTATCCTCTCCTATCCTCTCCTCTCCTCTCCTCTCCTCTCCTCTCCTCTCCTCTCCTCTCCTATCCTCTCCTATCCTATCCTATCCTATCCTATCCTCTCCTCTCCTCTCCTCTCCTCTCCTCTCCTCTCCTCTCCTATCCTCTCCTCTCGTATCCTATCCTATCCTATCCTATCCTCTCCTCTCCTCTCCTCTCCTCTCCTATCATCTTCTCTCCTCTCCTCTCCTCTCCTCTCCTCTCCTCTCCTATCCTCTCCTCTCCTCTCCTCTCCTATCCTCTCCTCTCCTCTCCTCTCCTATCCTCTCCTCTCCTATCCTCTCCTCTCCTCTCCTCTCCTATCCTCTCCTCTCCTCTCCTCTCCTATCCTCTCCTCTCCTCTCCTCTCCTCTCCTCTCCTCTCCTATCCTCTCCTCTCCTATCCTCTCCTCTCCTCTCCTCTCCTATCCTATCCTATCCTATCCTCTCCTCTCCTATCCTCTCCTCTCCTCTCCTCTCCTCTCCTCTCCTCTCCTATCCTCTCCTCTCCTCTCCTCTCCTATCCTCTCCTCTCCTATCCTCTCCTCTCCTCTCCTCTCCTATCCTCTCCTCTCCTCTCCTCTCCTATCCTCTCCTCTCCTATCCTCTCCTCTCCTATCCTCTCCTCTCCTCTCCTCTCCTATCCTATCCTATCCTATCCTCTCCTCTCCTCTCCTCTCCTCTCCTCCCCTATCCTCTCCTCTCCTCTCCTCTCCTATCCTCTCCTCTCCTATCCTCTCCTCTCCTCTCCTCTCCTATCCTCTCCTCTCCTCTCCTATCCTCTCCTCTCCTATCCTCTCCTATCCTCTCCTCTCCTATCCTCTCCTCGCCTCTCCTCTCCTCTCCTATCCTATCCTATCCTCTCCTCTCCTCTCCTCCCCTCTCTTCTCCTTTTTTCCCACGTCTCTCTTTTATTCTATCTTTCCTCCCTCTTCTCTATTCTCCTCTCTCGCCACCTCTGTCCCGCAGTCATGCGCTACGTTTTCTATCTGGCCCTTGAAGTAAGGGCCTCAAGTAAGGATTGCCGACCCCTGATCTATATATCACCAATAGGTAGAAGCATGTTAATTTTGTTTTTTTACTCGTAAATTGATGCCAAAGATACACTACCAGTGCAACATTTGGTCTGGGGCTTCAGTGCGCGACCATAGACTATAAAATTTCATTAAGTTACCCCGAAAAATATTTTGTCTATGGTAACTGACGGAGTTTTTGCTACTTGCTACTGGCTTATGCAGGTCTTAAAATGTGTCTGTGACCATCAACGGCCAGACTCCTAGTGTTTGTGCTCTCAGACATGATTATCCAGTGTCTGGAGCAGAGCCAGGAGAACTCTGTGCCGTGGGTGCATTTCACTCAGAGAAATTTTCAGAGAACTAATTGTAGCCTGAGGAAACGCTGGTGCGTCATTTCATTCTGACCACACAGCCGCAAAAGTTGTTTTTTTCCTCCAGTCATGCAGAAAGCTGCTCACTCGCTGCTCCGTTTAGGTGCAGTTGGATGGCGGTAAACAACTATAATTAATTCCTGGTACTTTTATTAGCCCCAAAGACCACGAGAAGCACGGGAAGGAACAAACAAAGTGCAGAATAAGCGCCCCACGCACTCTTACACGCCAGTCCGGGATTTTGGCGCACTTTTCTACTGAGTTTCCTTGTCTCGGGAGTCCTGATTTCTTTGAACTTGGCTCCGACTTGGAACTGGAGAGAGACTTGCCACTTGAATGATGCATAGAAGTCAAGCCGAGAAAACTTCACAGGGGGCCAACGCTAAATGCTTCTTTCACTCACTCACTCACTCGCTTTCTCTAGCGCGCATAATTGCATCAGGCTCTGGTTGGGCCGCACTGCCATGCGTCATAATCGGATTAAGCAATGAGGCAATCCATTTCCCCTAGATGCGCAATCGTCCCCTTTTTGGTGGATGCGCGCGAGCCCGGCGCATTCTTGAACGAGTTTTGTTGGAGCTCTCAGTTGAAGCATCCCCCCCCCCGGAGCTGGCCGGATAAGTTCGGTCGGTTAGGAATCTCACGGGGGAACAGTGATGAAGGAAGGAGATTGAAGGTTAAAGAATCAGGGGAAAGGTAGACTAGGTAAAGAGAGAGGGATGGACAGAGACACAGAGAGGGAAAGACACAGTGAGTAGGGCACGGTGAGAAGGGGAGAGGAGAGAGAGAGGGAAAGACAGAAAGGGGGAGAGGAGAGGGAGAGACAAAGAGGGGGAGAGGAAAGGGAGAGTGAGAGAGGGAGAGGAGACAGAGAGGGGGAGAGAGGGAGAGGGAGAGACTGAGAGGGGGAGAGAAGGAGAGGGAGAGACTGAGAGGGGGGGAGAGGGAGAGGGAGTGGAGGGAAAAAAGGTGAGAGGAGAGGGAGAGACAGAGAGGGTGAGAGGAGAGGGAGAAGGAGAGACAGAGAGGGGAGACACAGACAGTAAGAAACTAAACCAATTATTTAAATTAACATCTTTTAGTTGTTACTTGTTTTTTTCCAGCCAATGAGTAGTATGCTTCGAATCTTTGCAACTGATTCTTTAAAAAATCCGGTTCTTTCTCGAACAAATCACAGTCCAGCAGCATCCCATACATGGTGGGTGACGGGGGAGGCCTCGGTTGCCTGCACGCAAAAAATTAGCCGCACTAAATACTCGTAATGCAAGCACACTCGTACGTTACGATTTTGTTGATTGGCTTTTTACTTTTAGATTAAAAGCCAAAGCTGCTGGATAAGAACTGATGCGGCTCTCACAGTTGGCTAGATAAATAAAAGTTAAGGGATATATACGAGCGTAGATTGGGGGAAAAGTCCTATATAGTTCTGCTCCTCTCAGATTCAAAGGCCATAGCAACTCAGTAAAATGACATTGCGCGTTCGTTAGAGTGAAAGGCTGCCGGTGGGAGGCCCGGGTGAGGAGTGAGAATTATTCTAAGAAATCTGGAGCCCACTGTGGGAAAGAAATCCTCCGCATTGTCAAGGTGCTCTAAAATCGGCGTCTGGAGTAGCTAAAAAGAGAAACAAAACAAGGAATTTAAAATAAAATAAAAAAAACATGAAAAACATGAAAACATGATTCTCTACAGCAACACTAGCTGAGGGGTCCGCAAGCTTCTTATTTACCTCAGGTACCAGATGAGGAATCCAACTCACAGCTGCGGACCAAGATGAGAGAGCAAAGGATAGTGGATAGAAAAGAGAGAAGAGGAAAGAGATAGAGACAGAGACGAGAGAGAAGATGAGATGTACGAGAACGAGAACATGTGAGAAAGAAGTTAAGAGGAGAGAGGAGAGATGAGATGAGAGAAGGGATGAGAGAAGAGGTGACAGAGGAAATGAGAGCGGAGAGAAGAGAGAAGAGGTGACACAGGAAATGAGAGCGGAGAGAAGAGAGAAGAGGTGACACAGGAAATGAGAGCGGAGAGAAGAGAGAAGAGGTGACAGAGGAAATGAGAGCGGAGAGAAAATAGAAGAGAGAACAGAGGAAATGAGAGCGGAGAGAACAGAGAAGAGGTGACAGAGGAAATGAGAGCGGAGAGAAGAGAGAAGAGGTGACAGAGGAAATGAGAGCGGAGAGAAGAGAGAAGAGGTGACACAGGAAATGAGAGCGGAGAGAAGAGAGAAGAGGTGACACAGGAAATGAGAGCGGAGAGAAGAGAGAAGAGGTGACACAGGAAATGAGAGCGGAGAGAAGAGAGAAGAGGTGACACAGGAAATGAGAGCGGAGAGAAGAGAGAAGAGGTGACACAGGAAATGAGAGCGGAGAGAAGAGAGAAGAGGTGACACAGGAAATGAGAGCGGAGAGAAGAGAGAAGAGGTGACAGAGGAAATGAGAGCGGAGAGAAGAGAGAAGAGGTGACACAGGAAATGAGAGCGGAGAGAAGAGAGAAGAGGTGACACAGGAAATGAGAGCGGAGAGAAGAGAGAAGAGGTGACAGAGGAAATGAGAGCGGAGAGAAGAGAGAAGAGGTGACAGAGGAAATGAGAGCGGAGAGAAGAGAGAAGAGGTGACAGAGGAAATGAGAGCGGAGAGAAAAGAGAAGAGGTGACAGAGGAAATGAGAGCGGAGAGAAGAGAGAAGAGGTGACAGAGGAAATGAGAACGGAGAGAACAGAAAAGAGAGAACAGATGAGGGCTGAAAAGAGACATATGCCGGGGCGGATTGCAATTGTGAAGTTTCAAAGGACCCGAGGGCTGGATAGAAAGGTTTCGCGGGCCGAAGTTTGCCGACCCCAGGTCTAGAGCACAAAACCTTCCACAGAACTGCATGCAGAAACTGCAGTCAGCGGATGAAAAGAGTCCATTTCCAATCCAGATTTTGGTTCTGGGAACTGCTTGTGACCAGCGTAGCTAGCTGCAGGCGCAGAAAAGAGCGATGGGTTGCTGGGAGAAGTCTCAAAGCAAAGAGTATGCGTCGGAAGAGCTGCAGACGGTGTCCTCTCCGCCTTCCCCCAAGCTAACCAGAGCATTTGCTGTCCCACAGGCTGTGTGGTCTTTCCCCTCGAGTGGCCAGTATAGCAGCTCACAGAGATCTGTGATCCCGCCCACACGATCACTGTCCGCGCGAGATCCCCGCCAGGAAGGGGGATGAAAGCAAGCAGACGGCCAACCAGATTTTGCCCAGTCTCCGGAGTCGGCGGGAGATGCGGCCGCTCTGCACTCGCGTATCAGCCGCCAACTTTTCTATTACTAGTTTTTGCTTGCCTCGAATTCTTCCTCCCCTCGAGCCCGGCTCCGGGAAGATTCGCTTTCTTGGGCAATTTTTTTGCTATCCGCTTCATCTGTTGTAGCCGACTTTTACTTTTTCTCTCTTTCTCCTGCCGCGCAACGCGCCTGGGGCGATAAGTTAATCCCCACCCTTCCCCCCGCACCCCGGCTCGCTTCCTCTTAAGTCGGTTTCTCACGCTCGCCTCTCGGCGCAGATAAGCGTCCCCATTCCCCCCCCCCCGCCGGGCCAAACTTGTCAATCAGTTTATCTCACCGAAGAAGCCGCGAAAAGGGAGACAGGACGAGGAAACTGGGAGGTCTGGCTTGGAGTAGCCAAGGTGCGGTTGCCATGCCCACCTGCAAGCGGCTGGTTGCTCAGTCCAGCTCTGAGCACAGCCTGTCGGCATGCAGCGGCGGCGGCGCTGGCGGCGGCGGCGGGAGTCAAACAACGCTGGAGACGCCAACAACTCCGGCTGACTCGGTGGACGGGATGTCGCTGTCGCTGTGGAATCTGTACTTGGAGTACGCGGCGGCTGGAGAGGCCCAGGATGGATCTGATCAAGCCGGGGCTCAGTAAGCCGGCGTTGGTTGCTAAGTAGGGATTGTCGACTAGTGAGGATTATCGAGTAGTGAGGATTGTAGCGTAGTGAGGACTATCGAGTAGTGAGGACTATCGAGTAGTGAGGACTATCGAGTAGTGAGGACTATCGAGTAGTGAGGACTATCGAGTAGTGAGGATTATCGAGTAGTGAGGATTATCGAGTAGTGAGGATTATCGAGTAGTGAGGATTGTAGCGTAGTGAGGACTATCGAGTAGTGAGGACTATCGAGTAGTGAGGACTATCGAGTAGTGAGGATTATCGAGTAGTGAGGATTATCGAGTAGTGAGGACTATCGAGTAGTGAGGACTATCGAGTAGTGAGGACTATCGAGTAGTTAGGATTATCGAGTAGTGAGGATTGTCGCGTAGTGAGGATTATCGATTAGTGAGGATTATCGAGTAGTGAGGATTGTTGACTAGTGAGGATTATCGAGTAGTGAGGATTATCGAGTAGTGAGGATTATCGAGTAGTGAGGACTATCGAGTAGTGAGGACTATCGAGTAGTGAGGACTATCGAGTAGTGAGGATTGTCGAGTAGTGAGGATTATCGAGTAGTGAGGACTATCGAGTAGTGAGGATTATCGAGTAGTTAGGATTATCGAGTAGTGAGGATTGTCGCGTAGTGAGGATTATCGATTAGTGAGGATTATCGAGTAGTGAGGATTATCGAGTAGTGAGGATTATCGAGTAGTGAGGATTATCGAGTAGTGAGGATTATCGAGTAGTGAGGATTGTAGCGTAGTGAGGACTATCGAGTAGTGAGGACTATCGAGTAGTGAGGACTATCGAGTAGTGAGGACTATCGAGTAGTGAGGATTATCGAGTAGTGAGGATTATCGAGTAGTGAGGACTATCGAGTAGTGAGGATTATCGAGTAGTGAGGATTATCGAGTAGTGAGGATTATCGAGTAGTGAGGATTATCGAGTAGTGAGGATTATCGCGTAGTGAGGATTATCGAGTAGTGAGGATTATCGAGTAGTGAGGACTATCGAGTAGTGAGGATTATCGAGTAGTGAGGATTATCGAGTAGGGAGGATTATCGCCTAAATAGTGATGATTATGTACCAGTGGTTTATCAATCAGTTATTACAGGAACAAACAATTTGTGCAGCTAATCTTAGTTTAGTCCGACACTGATAGACTTAAGAATATTTAACAATTTTCGGATGATTTTCTCTGCCTGGCTCCACGCACTGCAGGTCAGGAGATTTTCAATCCTACGTTTATAAATAAAAAGTTTCTTCAAAGCCTGAGTCTGCTGAGTACTATTAGAACTAATGCACTTTAGTGAGAGGCCAGTGACCGATACAGTCAATGGTTTCGCTTCAACTGCTAATTGTGGGAAAATTTCGATTAGCCTGAGCTAGATATTAGATTAGGAGCGGCGTGCGGGATTTCCACTCCCCATACAGTTGCGATATCTGGGATCAGATGAAACAGTTTCTCCCTTTTCGACTGACTTCATACAAAATATCTTAATGAGCTTTTGCATCTGAATAATATAGTGCTTACTGTCACAACTTTGCTGGAAACAAAGTACAAAGTACACACGATACACGATGGGGATATCCAATGAGATCCCATCGGTTCCTCCCCCCCCCCCAATAAGATCCCATCGGTTCCGCCCACACAATGAGATCCCATCGGTTCCGCCCCCCCCCAATGAGATCCCATCGGTTTCGCCCCCACAATGAGATCCCATCGGTTCCGCCCCCCCCCCGATGAGATCCCATCGGTTCCGCCCCCCCCCAACAATGAGATCCCATCGGTTCCGCCCCCCCCACAATGAGATCCATCGGTTCCGCCCCCAATACCAATGAGATCCCATCGGTTCCGCGCCCCCCCCCCAATGAGATCCCATCGGTTCCGCCCCCCCCCCCCCAATGAGATCCCATCGGTTCCGCCCCCCACAATACCAATGAGATCCCATCGGTTCCGCCCCCCAATACCAATGAGATCCCATCGGTTCCGCCCCCCAATACCAATGAGATCCCATCGGTTCCGCCCCCAATACCAATGAGATCCCATCGGTTCCGCCCCACCCCCCCCAATGAGATCCCATCGGTTCCGCCCCCCACAATACCAATGAGATCCCATCGGTTCCGCCCCCCAATACCAATGAGATCCCATCGGTTCCGCCCCCAATACCAATGAGATCCCATCGGTTCCGCCCCCAATACCAATGATAACCCATCGGTTCCGCCCCCCCCCCACAATACCAATGAGATCCCATCGGTTCCGCCCCCCAATACCAATGAGAACCCATCGGTTCTGTCCCCCTCTCCCCAATACCGATGAGATCCCATCGGTTCCGCCCCCCCCAATACCGATGAGATCCCATCGGTTCTTCCCAGTGATCCCATTTTATCAATGAAACCATCAGCTCAAAAATTTTTCTTCAGAAGATATAATTTAAAAAATCATTCAGACCATGACTTCTGTAACTCAAGCCTACTCGATACTTACTACTGTAAGTAGAAAAACAAGAGTATGATTATATTAAATAATTAATGTATATATAAATAATATCACTAAACTCACATTGTGGGGTCGCTTTCACAAGCCCTAAATTTCACAACGTCGCAAGACACAAACTTTCATAAGCTCTAAATTTCATAAACCCTAATTTTCACATCGTCGAAAAGTTGTGCACAGTATTTCATAAGCTCTAAATTTTACAAGCTCTAAATTTCACAACGTCGAAAACAAAACTTGCATCAGACTGCATAAACTATAAATTTCACAAGCCCTACTTTTCATAAGACCTAATTTTCACAACGTCTAAAAGCACGTCTGAGAGATTGTATCTCCATAGTGTTTTTAGGCGTTGTGAAATTTAGGTCTTGTGAAAGATTGTATCTCCAGTGTTTTTAGGCGTTGTGAAATTGAGCTTGTGAAATTTAGAGCTTCTGAAAAAAGAAGCAAATTTAATTTTCGACGTTGTGATATTTAGGGTTTGTGAAATTTAGAGCTTTTGAAATTCTGTGCATGCCTTTTAGGTGTTATGAAATTTAGGGCTTGTGAAATTTAGGTCTTGTGAAATCTGCTGCATTGCTTATTTTCGACGTTGTGAAAATTAGGGCTTGTGAAATTTAGGTCTTGTGAAATCTGCTGCATTGCTTATTTTCGACGTTGTGAAAATTAGGGTTTATGAAATATAGTTCTTATGAAAGGTTCTGGTTTCGACGTTGTGAAAATTAGGGTTTGTGAAACGACCCTACATTATG
>NIVC01000697.1:252500-274195 GCA_002269645.1 Macrostomum lignano
GAGAGAGAGAGAGAGAGAGAGAGAGAGAGAGGAGTCTGAAAGTGGACTCCACCGCTGAAGGAGGCGGGCCTACTGAAGCGTGCGCAAGGCCACCGAGGCTGTGGCTCAAACCCATTAATGACGATGAGGGACTCTACATAGCTTAGATATTGGTCTCTTATCCAACTAAAAATCCACATAGCGAGTCTCTGTCTCGACTGGAATTCTGAGAACCCGGGGTCTTCCAAATCCTCTTCGACCTGAGAGACTTAGCCGTCGGAAATACTTTTTTCTTACTTTCTTGTTAGGCCGTCACTTTGGCCTGCTTTCCTATGCGCGGTTTCTCTTGCTAATAACTGTTATCTATGAATCAATAATTAGGGTATTAAGCTGATGTTGGACTCCAGCATCTACCAATCGGAATCTGAGCATCTGTCAGCTCAAGCACGCCATGCTGAACCGCAACTACTGGTTACTTTATAATGTCACGATGACAATGAATGATAAATAAGTTCCTCTGCATCATTGCGCAGACTCAGTTGTGCTCGAACTAACACTATATTTACTTTACTTACTGTTACTTATTTTTACTAATTCCAGGTACTCCTACCAGTTCGGATGGATGAACAACAAGAAGTTTATCAAGCAGTTGCAGAAGGACAATATCGACTTGGCCATCCTACAGAGCGAAATCGGGGCTGTCAGCACCAAGCGGCGAAAGAAATCGTTAGTGAAATGAGGTTTATTTGCAGCGTCCGTGTAGGTTTGTGTCAGACAGCTATGCATCAGTGCAGGTTTGTGTCAGACACCTATGAATCAGTGTAGATTTGTGTCAGACATCTATGCATCAGTGTAGATTTGTGTCAGACATCTATGCATCGGTGCAGGTTTGTGTCAGACATCTATGCATCGGTGCAGGTTTGTGTCAGACACCTATGAATCAGTGCAGATTTGTGTCAGACATCTATGCATCAGTGTAGATTTGTGTCAGACAGCTATGCATAGGTGTAGATTTGTGTCAGACATCTATGAATCAGTGTAGATTTGTGTCAGACATCTATGAATCAGTGCAGATTTGTGTCAGACAGCTATGCATAGGTGTAGATTTGTGTCAGACATCTATGAATCAGTGCAGATTTGTGTCAGACAGCTATGCATAGGTGTAGATTTGTGTCAGACATCTATGAATCAGTGCAGATTTGTGTCAGACATCTATGCATCAGTGTAGATTTGTGTCAGACATCTATGCATCAGTGTAGATTTGTGTCAGACATCTATGCACCGGTGCAGATTTGTGTCAGACATCTATGAATCAGTGCAGATTTGTGTCAGACATCCATGCATCAGTGTAGATTTGTGTCAGACATCTGTGCATCAGTGCAGGTTTGTGTCAGACATCTATGCATCAGCATCAGTGTAGATTTGTGTCAGACATCTATGAATCAGTGCAGATTTGTGTCAGACATCTATGCATCAGTGTAGATTTGTGTCAGACATCTATGTATCAGTGTAGATTTGTGTCAGACATCTATGCATCAGTGTAGATTTGTGTCAGACATCTATGCATCGGTGCAGATTTGTGTCAGACACCTATGAATCAGTGCAGATTTGTGTCAGACATCCATGAATCAGTGCAGATTTGTGTCAGACATCTATGAATCAGTGCAGATTTGTGTCAGACATCCATGCATCAGTGTAGATTTGTGTCAGACATCTATGAATCAGTGCAGATTTGTGTCAGACATCCATGCATCAGTGTAGATTTGTGTCAGACATCTATGCATCGGTGCAGATTTGTGTCAGACATCTATGAATCAGTGCAGATTTGTGTCAGACATCTGCCGTGTAGATTTATGTCGGTCACTTTTCTGACCACAGCATGGCTTTGCAGGATGACTAAAAGATGAATTTGCATAGCTATCAATGTCGGAGAAACTTTTGTGGAGAAGTCAAAAGTTGGATTTTCAGGCGCTTTGCGTTGCGTAACAGCTTCAGCGCTAATGCGTTTGAATGGCTGGGCAAAGGGATTAAGCAGGACTGCCAGTGGGGCAGATAACCGCCTGTCGCTGTGTCTGCGTAATTTCCATGCAAATTTTATTTCAGTAAATTCGGGTTGTGCCAGACACGATATCGATTTGCGGATTGTTACATTGGCCCTTCCAGATCCTCTGTTGCTCGGCAGCCACCCTCCCAGATTCTCAGTTGCTGGGCAGACACCCTCCCAGATTTTCAGTTGCTGGGCAGCCACCCTCCCAGATCCTCAGTTGCTGGGCAGACACCCTCCCAGATCCTCAGTTGCTGGGCAGACACCCTCCCAGATCCTCAGTTGCTGGGCAGCCACCCTCCCAGATTCTCTGTTGATCCTCAGTTGCTGGGCAGACACCCTCCCAGATCCTCAGTTGCTGGGCAGACACCCTCCCAGATTCTCAGTTGATCCTCAGTTGCTGGGCAGCCACCCTCCCAGATTCTCAGTTGATCCTCAGTTGCTGGGCAGACACCCTCCCAGATTCTCAGTTGATCCTCAGTTGCTGGGCAGACACCCTCCCAGATCCTCAGTTGCTGGGCAGACACCCTCCCAGATTCTCTGTTGATCCTCAGTTGCTGGGCAGACACCCTCCCAGATCCTCAGTTGCTGGACAGACACCCTCCCAGATTCTTTGTTGATCCTCAGTTGCTGGGCAGGCACCCTCCCAGATTCTCTGTTGATCCTCAGTTGCTGGGCAGCCACCCTCCCAGATCCTCGGTTGCTGCGCCATCACCAGCCTCCCAGATCATCGGTTGCTGGGCCATCACCAGCCTCCCGGATCCTCAGTTGCTGGGCAGCCACCCTCCCAGATTCTCAGTTGATCCTCAGTTGCTGGGCAGACACCCTCCCAGATTCTCAGTTGATCCTCAGTTGCTGGGCAGACACCCTCCCAGATCCTCAGTTGCTGGGCAGACACCCTCCCAGATTCTCTGTTGATCCTCAGTTGCTGGGCAGACACCCTCCCAGATCCTCAGTTGCTGGACAGACACCCTCCCAGATTCTTTGTTGATCCTCAGTTGCTGGGCAGGCACCCTCCCAGATTCTCTGTTGATCCTCAGTTGCTGGGCAGCCACCCTCCCAGATCCTCGGTTGCTGCGCCATCACCAGCCTCCCAGATCATCGGTTGCTGGGCCATCACCAGCCTCCCGGATTCTCAGTTGCTGGGCAGCCACCCTCCCAGATCCTCGGTTGCTGGGCCATCACCAGCCTCCCAGATCCTCGGTTGCTGGGCCATCGCCATACCAGATCCTTTAGCTTTAGTTTGGCTACTCCAAATGCACTCTTTGTACTCACAGTGTACTTCAACTCTGAGCTGAGAGAAAGCGAGATGAAAGTAAGATAAAATGAAGACGAGCAAAGGCAGTAACTGAGCAGGAGCCTGTACTCGCAGAAAGTTAATTAGTGAATTTAATTATCACAATATTTCAAGTGCTGGCAGATACTAATTCCCGACTCCTCCTTGATGGGGATTGCAAAAGGGCCAAGCCCAGGGATTCTCTGTGGAATGCACCATCAACACTATGGAATCATTAACGTTGACTAGACAGCAGCAATTCGCAGCATGGCATCCTTTAGATGCTACTGCTATTAGTAAAACTAGCCAATGCTTTCTAGCGGGAGTATTTTCTAGAATCACTTTATTCACACAGTTTTGGCTACTTTCAGTAGTATTTTGGCTATTCAGATGTGTCAGAATTGGACAGCACGACATCTGTAATTTTTTTACCATCGTCCTTTCCAGCCGCTTTTGTCACCTGTTGAGAGAGTCCGCAGGGGATTGACTCACCTGTGAAAATTTGAAGTTGATGCTTCGCTTTAAAGCTACAGCAGTGGAGACGAACTCAATTCCTTGAGTTCTTATTCTTGATGGCAGCTGGGAAAAGCCTGGCGGATTAAAAATCTGAGTCAATTTGAGTTCTAGCCGAGCAGCTGTCTGCAGATTATCAACTCGGTGGGACGGGGATTTGCTGAGGCCATCTTCATTTCATGGGGATGCAGGAGGCACCGATCAGGGCCGGTGCGGGGGCGGCTGTCACGGCGGGGCAGCGTGCTGCCGCTGCTGCTATAGGGACTTTAGGCCTGCTCAAGCTCTCATCTACATGTAAAGCCGAAGGAGGAATTTCTTCTGGGTGCTTTCAGAGATAAGTTCTGCTTTTCTTGACGCCTTAGACTGGTGCACCGCATATTTTATGGCATTCTTCATGTCCTACAGGATCTAGAGTCGAAGGCAAGCCGAGAAACACTTTGGGGGCATTGAGCAACTTACTTAAAACGAGTCAAAAGCCAAGCTCTCTCAAGCAACTCCTGTCCGTCTCTTTTTTCAACTCTTTACCCCCCTCCCCAAATCCATCGCAATGTACACACACACGGACCCTCCAAATCAATCTTAATGTACACACACTCTGACCCTCCAAATCAATCTTAATGTACACACACTCTGACCCTCCAAATCAATCTTAATGTACACACACTCTGACCCTCCAAATCAATCTTAATGTACACACTCTCTGACCCTCCAAATCAATCGCAATGTACACACTCTCTGACCCTCCAAATCAATCTTAATGTACACACTCTCTGACCCTACAAATCCATCGCAATGTACACACTCTCTGACCCTCCAAATCAATCTTAATGTACACACTCTCTGACCCTCCAAATCAATCTTAATGTACACACTCTCTGACCCTACAAATCCATCGCAATGTACACACTCTCTGACCCTCCAAATCAATCTCAATGTACACACACTCTGACCCTCCAAATCCATCTCAATGTACACACTCTCTGACCCTCCAAATCAATCTTAATGTACACACACTCTGACCCTCCAAATCAATCTTAATGTACACACACACGGACCCTCCAAAACCATCGCAATGTACACACATTCTGACCCTCCAAATCCATCGCAATGTACACACACACTGACCCTCCGAATCCATCGCAATGTACACACACACGGACCCTCCAAATCAATCTCAATGTACACACACTCTGACCCTCCAAATCAATCTCAATGTACACACTCTCTGACCCTCCGAATCCATCGCAATGTACACACTCTCTGACCCTCCAAATCAATCTTAATGTACACACTCTCTGACCCTCCAAATCAATCTTAATGTACACACACTCTGACCCTCCAAATCCATCGCAATGTACACACACTCTGACCCTCCAAATCCATCGCAATGTACACACACACGGACCCTCGAAAATAACCCCACTTCATTTCAATGTAAGCACACAATACCCTTCAAAACAATCTGAGCCCATCACAACAGACAGGCTCACGAATTCTTCTCCTCAAAACTCTAGCACAGAAAGTTGCATTAATATTGATATTTCATTGTCATCATGTCCGCATTTTGCTGCCACTCTCCCTGCTTCTCTCCGCCGAGAGCTCCCATTCGCTGTCGAATCATAAATAAGCATAACTTGGGATAACCCTGCGGCAGGTCGGGCATATAGAATAAGAAGGTTTAAACTCTATCAGTAGCATTTGCCCCGAGCATTGAGGTGATGTCAGAGCCCAGCTCTCAGCTCAGCCTGTTGCCAGGCAGCTGGCGTCATCAGCGAGACTCGCCTCCCATTGATGAGGAGGAAATTTACCAGAGAAGTCGCGGCCCCAGCTCTAAGAATCCGCATTCCGTTCGGGCCCGTTACAGGTGGCGCGAACGGCTGCTGCACGTGATCCGGTCCAATGCTGCGCAGATCATCCTGTGCGCTCTGGTGCTCATCGATGCGGTCATTGTCATAGCTGAGATCATCCTGGAGATCAAGGCCATCACCAGTGAGTTCTTCGCGGACTGGGGCGCGGGATGAGCCTGGTCTGGCTCAGTGATTTGTTTGTGCTAACCGATAGATGAAGGAATAGAGTGGGTTGCTAATCTAGCCAACATCATGATTGATGAAGGAATAGAATGGATTACTAATCTAGCCAACATTATGATTGATGAAGGAATAGAATGGATTGCTAATCTAACCAACATCATGATTAATGAAGGAATAAATGGATTGCTAATCTAGCCAACATCATGATTGATGAAGGAATGGAATGGATTGCTAATCTAGCCAACATTATGATTGATGAAGGAATAGAATGGATTACTAATCTAGCCAACATTATGATTGATGAAGGAATAAATAGATAGCTAATCTAGCCAACATCATGATTGATGAAGGAATGGAATGGATTGCTAATCTAGCCAACATCATGATTGATGAAGGAATGGAATGGATTGCTAATCTAGCCTGCATCATGATTGATGAAGGAATGGAATGGATTGCTAATCTAGCCTGTATCATGATTGGTGAAGGAATGGAATGGATTGCTAATCTAGCCTGCATCATGATTGATGAAGGAATGGAATGGATTGCTAATCTAGCCTGCATCATGATTGATGAAGGAATAAATGGATTGCTAATCTAGCCAACATCATGATTGATGAAGGAATAAATGGATTGCTAATCTAGCCTACATCATGGATGCAGGAATAGAGTGGATTGCTAATCTAGCCAAAATCACGGATGAAAGAATAGATTGAATTGCTGCTTAATACCAGTAAAGAAGAATCAGAATCATATTTCCATACATTTGAAGTCAGAAGCCATTAGAAAATGTCTCTTGACAAGCTGACCGCTAAATGCCGCCCATCCTGGCAACACAACTCATAACTGCCTTTCCTTGCTTTCTTACTCGCCAAAGAGTGGATCAGCCCTTCACTGTCACTGAGTGCATGTCGCCAGGTCATTCATTACGGCCAGAAGTGCACCCGCTGAATCCCCTGGAATCCCAGCACTCCCGGAGTCGTCCATCATCTGCGAATTGTCGCTTTGTATTTTTGCACCCTAAGATTCTTCAAGTTGGCCTCGCACAATGCGGCAGAGCCACAGTTTCCACTTTCGCTATAAAATAATATACGCATCCTATAGTTATGATTGACAGTTCGAGTTTGGGCAGAAAATCTAAAAAACCGCACCATACTTGGGATAGAGAGTTCGGTTCGAATGGGGTATTGGTATTTCTATGAAATCAATTATAAAGGTAATTATTATCTTAGATTTGTTATAGCTGGATAAATAATAAGGCAGGCAGTGGAGGGAAATGGAAAAGTGAACGGAGAATTATTGATGGAATGAATTGACCTTCTAATGGACTGGCACACAAGGAGTTCAGAATCTATGCTCATATTGGGAAGCATTGGTGCAGACAATTAGTTGTCTAGCAGAAGCAAAGTTGCGACAAAAGAGGCCAATAGTTGCTAGCAGTCCGGGAAAGGTGAGTAGTCAGACTGCAAAGAAACAAAACAAAAAGCTTTTGTGGCTTTTGTAGCGTGAGTACGCTCGTACTCAAAACAAAAGCACTTCGTTGGTCCTACTGGATTGCCTGCTTTTAGAAGGCTTTTGCCACCTGAATGGATTAGTGATGTGTCAGTCCAAATGGTTCAACCATGGACCTGAATGGATTAGTGATGTGTCAGTCCAAATGGTTCAACCATGGACCTGAATGGATTAGTGATGTGTCAGTCCAAATGGTTCAACCATGGACCTGAATGGATTAGTGATGTGTCAGTCCAAATGGTTCAACCATGGACCTGAATGGATTAGTGATGTGTCAGTCCAAATGGTTCAACCATGGACCTGAATGGATTAGTGATGTGTCAGTCCAAATGGTTCAACCATGGACCTGAATGGATTAGTGATGTGTCAGTCCAAATGGTTCAACCATGGACCTGAATGGATTAGTGATGTGTCAGTCCAAATGGTTCAACCATGGACCTGAATGGATTAGTGATGTGTCAGTCCAAATGGTTCAACCATGGACCTGAATGGATTAGTGATGTGTCAGTCCAAATGGTTCAACCATGGACCTGAATGGATTAGTGATGTGTCAGTCCAAATGGTTCAACCATGGACCTGAATGGATTAGTGATGTGTCAGTCCAAATGGTTCAACCATGGACGACTTTATTCAAGCAGCTGGACTGGAGTCTACTCGTAATCTAGGATTCCACATGGTTCAACAAAAACTCAGATTCCGAATCCCAACTCAGATCCCGAATCCCAACTCAGATCCCGAATCCCAACTTAGATCCCAAATCCCAGCTCCGATGCGGAATCCCAACCCAGATCCCGAATCCCAACTCAGATCCCGAATCCCAACTCAGATCCCGAATCCCAACTCAGATCTCGAATCCCAACTCAGATCCAAAATCCCAGCTCCGATGCGGAATCCCAACCCAGATCCCGAATCCCAACTCAGATCCCGAATCCCAACTCAGATCCCGAATCCCAACTCAGATCTCGAATCCCAACTCAGATCCAAAATCCCAGCTCCGATGCGGAATCCCAACTCAGATCCCGAATCCAAATTGAGATTCCATTACAAACACAAAATTCTATATCCGATCCCAGATCCCAACTCAAATTAAATCCCTTCTCAAACAACCCTTGCGACAGGCGAGAAGGTGGCCCTGGAAGGCGCCTTCGTCAAGACCGCCAGCTTCGTGAACGAGACCTTCGCAAACTGCCTGTCGGAGCGCGGCCTGCTGCTGCCCGAGTTCACCCAGCGCCTGCTCTCGTCGCCGCAGTTTGCAGAGCGCCTGGCCTCCAGCATGCTGAACATCCTGCTGGCCCTCGGCGGCCACAACTCCAGCTCGGTGTGCAACGTCACAGGGGTCGCCACGGCGGTGGCTTCGGCGGGCTCCGCGGCTGCGTCCTCCTCGCCGGCGGCGGCGGCAGCGGCTGCTCGTTCGTCAACAGCTGGACGACCGGCGTCGGCAACTGCCGCTGGACTCCGGTTGAGACGGGCGGCAAGCGGGGGCGGCAGCAGCGGAGGCGGCGGCGGCGGAGGCGGCAGCAGTGGAGGCGGCGGCGGCGGAGTTCGAATATTCAGCAGCTACCAGCAGGATTACAGCCACGCGAAGCTGCTGCACGACGTGTCCTCGGTGCTGCACTACGTCAGCATCGGCATTCTGGGCCTGTTCGTGCTGGAGGTGGCACTGAAAGTTGCCTGCTTGGGACGGAACTTCGTGAGGGAAAAATTTGAGGTAAAGTTTTACTTGTCTGTTAGAATTTTAGCTCACTAGAGAGGACTGGGGAATAGCAGGGAGAGCAGACAGGGAAACAGCACGGAGACAGGATGTGGGGAGGGGAACAGACAGGGAAACAGCACGGAGACAGGATGTGGGGAGGGGAACAGACAGGGAAACAGCACGGAGACAGGATGTGGGGAGGGGAACAGACAGGGAAACAGCACGGAGACAGGATGTGGGGAGGGGAACAGACAGGGAAACAGCATTTAATTTGGCCAAATTAAGCTTCCCGAGGAAAGGTATGCGGAAAATCAAAAGAACATTTAGTGAAAAAAGACTAGCTAGGACTAAAAGTCTTTTATGACTGACTGTATGGAAACAAGGTTCAAGGTGGCCAGGGGGGTGTTTTGGCAGGAAGTGCGTGCAGGCGCAAACAGGGGGGCTGTCGGTCATGGAAGACGAGCAGGGAAATTCCATTCTGCCCAGTCTGGTCCGGGAAGGGGAGGGGTACAGAGAGACAGAGAGGAGCGGCGTAAGAATGCCGAAAGTAAAAGTAATGATAACAGGGCCTTGGACACGGACCTGTGCCGTGCGTGTGCCAAGGAGTGGCCTTGAGAGATAGAAAGCACTCGGAATTCTACAGGGGTGATGTGGACCCCGGGGCTAGTGAAACAGGATATTCATACTTGCGGAGCCAAGTTGGGGTGGCGGCATGTTCCAGCGAATATTTCTGCTGGGACCACCCACCCCGCGATGCTGAGGTACTAATTACTGACTGATTGTGTGATTGTGGCTGCATGAATCAGCACTGAGTGTGTGATTGTGCCTGCGGGACTCAGCACTGAGTGAGTGAGATTGTGGCTGCGGGACTCAGCACTGAGTGAGTGAGATTGTGGCTGCGGGACTCAGCACTGAGTGAGTGAGATTGTGGCTGCGGGACTCAGCACTGAGTGTGTGATTGTGGCTGCGGGACTCAGCACTGAGTGTGTGATTGTGGCTGCGGGACTCAGCACTGTGTGTGACTGAGAGACAGACTGCAAAAGAGATTTACGACCCAATGTGACTGTACACCCGCGCAGATCGTGGACGCCACAGTGATCCTGATCTCATTCGTGGCAGACATCGTGTTCGTGAAGCTGGAATCCACAGAGGTGTCTGTCATGGTTCTGTTCCTGCTGTGGCGCATTGTCCGCGTCATCAATGGTGAGTTATAGCCAGTCTCCTAATTAAATTAATGGGCATCACTAGTTTGGGAAAGATATTGTCTTTTTGCCAATGAAATTCAAATTCAGACATGAAGACTTTTTTTCTAAAATTGAATTTTCAATATTGCTTTTGATTAATTGAAAAAGGCTTTTTAACGACTTTTTGGTAGGGTTGTTCGCTAATTGCTTTCAGAAACTCAATGTGATTAATTTTATTGCTGCGGAATATTGCTGCGTATTTATACTGTACACACGCTCACTCAGGGTGTACATCGGCCCTGGCTTTCTAATCGGCAGACATGTACACTGTCTGTGCCTTGAGGGTTGGCGCTTGATCGGGAAGAACGGGTTTGTAAGCATGCAGCGTTAGAGCTTAGGAACTTTTCGCAATGCCAAAAAGAAGATTCGTTTTGGTCAGCCATCCGCTATAACTGGAGGCAGAGGCCCGAACTTGCCAATGCATTTCACGAGTATTTGTTTGCCTTTTCCCGTGACTGACTGGCACCTGCGCGCCAGGTGCGGCAGTGCCTGCAAGCCTCTCCGGCCCTCCTGCTGTGGGATGCAATTTCAGCTGGAAACTGCGGGGATTACAAGCGGGCTCAGGTGTTAATTTGTAATCGGCGAGCTGAAATAACTGCATTCTACAAGCTATCACAGCTTATTAATGGCGTACACACTGTAGTAGTGCATGCCAAGTAGTTCTCCCCTGGTTTTATACTGTTAATTACACGGTTCGCTTGTACCAAAGTGATTGGGTGCGAGGCTGCACTTTTCATGGATGCGGCAGTTTCCAGCTGGGCTTGCGCGAGTTTTAGGGCTTCCGTGTAAAGCCAAGTTTAATTTTGCGGCTTGTGCACGAAAATTGGCCGAAGGCTGTACATGCCGTACTATGGGAGGAGTCTGGGCTGTACACCCTGCAGGGACGTCGCCACCGGGGGGACATGTCCCCCCCCCAGTAAAAGCTATGGGGGGACATGCCAATGCTTTGTCCCCCCCCACCCCACCTTGTTGACCCGTTATGGAAATCAATAATTTTGCTTCAGGGCGACAAAACATAGCGCCTGCGGTGCCAAAATGAGCGCCTGCGGTGCCAAAATGAGTACCTGCGGTGCCAAAATGAGCGCCTGCGGTGCCAAAATGTGTGGCCAAAATGAGCGCCTGCGGTGCCAAAATGAGCGCCTGCGGCACCAAAATGAGCGCCTGCGGTGCCAAAATGAGCGCCTGCGGCACCAAAATGAGCGCCTGCGGTGCCAAAATGAGCGCCTGCGGCACCAAAATGAGCGCCTGCGGTGCCAAAATGAGTGGCCAAAATGAGTACCTGCGGTGCCAAAATGAGCGCCTGCGGCACCAAAATGAGCGCCTGCGGTGCCAAAATGAGTACCTGCGGTGCCAAAATGAGCGCCTGCGGTGCCAAAATGTGTGGCCAAAATGAGCGCCTGCGGTGCCAAAATGAGCGCCTGCGGCACCAAAATGAGCGCCTGCGGTGCCAAAATGAGCGCCTGCGGCACCAAAATGAGCGCCTGCGGTGCCAAAATGAGTGGCCAAAATGAGTACCTGCGGTGCCAAAATGAGCGCCTGCGGCACCAAAATGAGCGCCTGCGGTGCCAAAATAAGTACCTGCGGTGCCAAAATGAGCGCCTGCGGTGCCAAAATGTGTGGCCAAAATGAGCGCCTGCGGTGCCAAAATGAGCGCCTGCGGCACCAAAATGAGCGCCTGCGGTGCCAAAATGAGCGCCTGCGGCACCAAAATGAGCGCCTGCGGTGCCAAAATGAGTGGCCAAAATGAGTACCTGCGGTGCCAAAATGAGCGCCTGCGGCACCAAAATGAGCGCCTGCGGTGCCAAAATGAGTACCTGCGGTGCCAAAATGAGTACCTGAGGTGCCAAAATGAGCGCCTGCGGCACCAAAATGAGCGCCTGCGGTGCCAAAATAAGTGTCTGCGGCGCTAAAATGAGTGCCTGCGGTGCCAAAATGTGTGGCCAAAATGAGTACCTGAGGTGCCAAAATGAGCGCCTGCGGCACCAAAATGAGCGCCTGCGGTGCCAAAATAAGTGTCTGCGGCGCTAAAATGAGTGCCTGCGGTGCTAAAATGAGTGTCTGTGGCGCTAAAATGAGTGCCTGTGGCGCCAAAATGAGTGCCTGCGGCGCCAAAATGAGTGTCTGCGGCGCTAAAATGAGTGCCTGCGGCGCCAAAATGAGTACCTGCAGCGCCAAAATGAGTGGCCAAAATGAGTACCTGCGGCGCCAAAATGAGCGCCTGCGGCACCAAAATGAGCGCCTACGGTGCCAAAATAAGTGTCTGCGGCGCTAAAATGGTGCCTGTGGCGCCAAAATGAGGGCCTGCGGCGCCAAAATGAGTGTCTGCGGCGCTAAAATGATCGATGACAACACCGATTTGGAAATAAGTACATGTACAATAGGAATTTTGTCATGTACATGTACATGTAGAAGTCTGGGCTTTGTCCCATCCCCCACCATAAAATCCATGGCGATGTCCCTGACTGTGTGAGCGCCTGCGTACAGTATCAGGGGTCGCATGGATGTGGTACCTGGTATAGCAACATAATCGTGACAGTGACGCTCACACAAAGCCGCTTTGGTCGCCCCTGACAGGCCTGATGATGCACGAGAAGCAGAGGGACGAATTTCGAATTCAACTGCAGAAGCGAGCCCGGCGAATGTCCGAGATGAAGTGCGACACCCTGGAGACAGAGCGCGACCTTCAAGAGGTTTGTTTGTTTGCTGAAAAACAATTTGTTTGTTTCTTTTAGCAATGAATTGATAATATGTCACTTTTTAGACTACCGAATTGCGACTGAAGCACGCGCGCAGGCTTATTTCAAGGACTACGTTTCTTGAACAATTTAGAAGGCAGGTTTTACTGAAATAATACATTACGGAGCTTTGGAGTTTTCATTTTATCAGCACAGAAGGCAGACCCAATGCTCATCTTATCCTACGCATCAAAAGCAACTACAATTTTTGTGCTGAAAAAATGAAAACCTCCTATCTCCGTAATGTACTTTTTAGGTAAAAACTGCCTCCTAGAAATTTTCCAAGAAACGTATAGTTTCCGGTCGTTCTAGCTGAGTAGTTCTTGGTTTATGTCATTAAAAAAATTTCGATTAAAAGCACTAATTAGAGTTTTGCCCGAACTTTGCTTTCTCATCAAAAAACATGACTAGTCAAAAAAGTCAAAAAAGTTCTTGTTTAGTTCTCAAACTTGAGAGAGATAATTTGACAATAAGATTCACTTCAGCCTAACCCTACACCGGATTACCGCAGAAGCAGATCCTGTTCCTGGAGGAGCTCTGCCGCGAGCTCGGCGGAAGCGAAGATCAAATCGGCAACTGCAAGCCGCGGTGTGAGTTGCTCTGACTGCTAAATTGCTCCAATTAATCTCTTAGACAGTCGGCTCTCACCAATTGCTAAATTAACAAAAGCATTACGACCAACGCGTTGGTTAAAAGCTTGGAAGCAGACTTGTTGCCTACTAGATTTCTTGTGCTTTTTTGTGAGCAAGCAATGCAGATGGAGCAGTTATAGAGGAAAAGAGATCGAAGCTGCTTATTAGCCAATTCCCAAATGAAAGCGTAGAGGCGGCTGGCTTTTTCATCATTGCCGAAAAAAGGGGCTAAAAACAGGTTCTTGATGCAACTGATGCAGCAGCCCACTCAGGGCTGGAAACTGCGCGGAGGAAGGCGCATTACTAGCAAATGCTGGCTGCATCTTTTTGTCTAAGCACAGCTTTTTTTATGCAGGTATTATTACCTGACATCAAATTTGTCGGAGTGAGAACGTATGGGAACCAATCAGGGATAGGTGTAGAATGAAATTGTTAAAAGACTGCACTGTTCCTTTGGCTCTCTGACACCCACCGATCACACACATCACTCAGCTGTCCATGCAGCTCCGATGGCTCTGACACCCACCGATCACACACATCACTCAGCTGTCCATGCAGCTCCGATGCCTCTGACACCCACCGATCACACACATCACTCAGCTGTCCATGCAGCTCCGATGCCTCTGACACCCACCGATCACACACATCACTCAGCTGTCCATGCAACTCCGATGCCTCTGACACCCACCGATCACACACATCACTCAGCTGTCCATGCAACTCCGATGCCTCTGACACCCACCGATCACACACATCACTCAGCTGTCCATGCAACTCCGATGGCTCTGACACCCACCGATCACACACATCACTCAGCTGTCCATGCAGCTCCGATGGCTCTGACACCCACCGATCACACACATCACTCAGCTGTCCATGCAGCTCCAATGGCTCTGACACCCACCGATCACACACATCACTCAGCTGTCCATGCAACTCCGAAGGCTCTGACATCACCAACCCATACGCCCACAAGACTTGCTGTTTTGTACAACTTCAGCGCCTCATTACAAAAGCAACAAATCCATCACCGCCCCCGCAGTCGTGAACATCAGCAAGCGACAGTCGAACAACGCTTTGAAGTCGATGGCGGCCATGTCGGCCGGAATTTTCGGCGGCATCGCTGGCGCCCAGCACCGAAGGTCGCTCAGCGTGCTGACCAGCAATTTGGGCAGCGGCACCCCGCCGACCACCTCCCGCCAGTCGTCAGGCCTCGACACCATCGCCGAGGACGCGGACTCGGCCCGGCCGTCCGCCGGCCAGCTCGACGAAGGCGTCGCTTTAGCCGACGACGACGGGTTAACGACGAATTCGAATGAAGATTCGGAGCCTCCGTCGTTTCTGCTGAACGGGCAGCCCAGTCAGCAGCAGCAGAACGATGAAGCCGTCACCCCCGACCCTCAGGAGCAGCCGCCGAAGCCTCCGAGGCCACAGCGACCCCGCCGGTTGCAGCCGACATCCCCGGTAGCGAGCAGAGGGAATCGGCTGGATGCGGATGATGACGCAGCAGCTCAGGAGGAGAACCCGTGGGAGCTCAGGGTGAGAACTTGAGCAGTCAATCAAGCATCTTGCTATTCAATTTGTGCTATCGGACTTTTAACTTGCTTTTTTTCTTAGCGCATGTACTTTATTTGCCGTTAATAGCTTCTTAAAACAAATCAATTACTTTAAATTACTTAGTCTAATCAGGGACCATAAAAAGTACATGCTTGCTAGGACCATGGACAACTAGACTACTCTAGTTGTCCATGGCTAGGAGTTTACCGAGACAGGAACTTTGTTAATCAAGATTTAAAAAATTAAGATATTAAACGAGAAATTATGACCATCAAAACTTCTAAGAAACGAAAGAAAACTGAGTACCGTTTTAACTGGACGGTTTTAAAATAATGTCCGATATTTCGCATTAATCAATATGATACACATGTATAAAGATTGCTACGTTTAAATGAATAATTTCCAGTCCAGTTGTTATTTATAGAGTCCATGTCCGCAGATCGCGAAAAGTTTCTTTTTGTATTTTCTTATAGTCTAAAGCCGCTGAACTGAAATCACGAAAACGAGACTGTAAACATCGCTTGCTTACTTTCTGCACCATCGTCCAGGCTGGGCCAGTGACTGGTTGAGGAAGACTGCTTCGATTGAGTCAGCGAGTGAGTAACTAACAGGCAGGCTATAGGCAGTATTAGCCGCAGGTGTTTGGGAATGAACCTAAGAGGCCTTAATAAGTGTAATTATCGGTACATGCATGCAGCTAGTCAGTTATTCCACAGGCACATGCTCACACAGGCTGTACAACTCTCGATCTGGAATTTGGCCCTCAGGGGCGAAATGCATTTTGGGCATAGCAGTCAGGTATACATGTAATGCCTATGCAGCTTGATGGCCACGCCCACCTGTGTGATGCGAAAAAGAATTTATCGAGTCACGCAAATAGTTTAGTCAGTTTTGCAACAAAAAATCTCAGCAATATCAAGCTGAGCGCGTGTTTTTCCTTTTTATTTCTTCATCAGAGATTAACAACAATAAGACGTGATAAAAATGTTTTCACGCAACTAATTTCCTTGACTAATAATAATAAGTTTCTCTATTTTATCGATATAACACATTGTACTGCACATAAGTGACGAACTTTAGCCTGAAGATTGCAGGTTCCTCGTCTTTCTTTAACTCTCCAATGATGCAGCGAACTATATTAAACATTGGTATAGAGCAATGCAGTTCAATAGCCTGCTATCTATCGATTCCTTTGACTATTTAGACAATTAAATGTTATCATTTCAAGACAATTTTGCGACAAAACTTTGTTCGCACTTTGTTTCCTACAACTTTCACCCGTAAATTATCCAGGAGACACCTGGAGGTCAGTCGAGACGGCAACATCAGACTCAGGAGACCTTCTGTGTTACCGAATACTTGGCAACAACTTAACAAAGTTAATCCACTGGCTACTATTCTAATTTTCTAATTTCTATTAAAACAGCGGTTGCGACTGTGGCCATATCGATTTATTAAAATAATCGTCTGAATTTATTGAAAACAATGTCCATAATGTACGAGAGGTGTTACAAAAGTTTTCTGATTTATGTTTACCGTGAACAACGGGAAAGTGCAAATGTACTAAAATCTTAGCCTTAACTGGGCAAGACCACAGATACTAAATAGCTAGATGGGCCACTCAGGCACATATACTTAGCAAAACAGCTTTCTACTTTCATTTCAGTAGCAAAGAAGAATACATAAGCTATTTTATAAAAAATAAAGGCAGCTGAGATGACTTTGATAAGTTTAGGAGCCCACAAGCTTGCAGGCGTAAACAACTTGCTAAATTGTTTAGCAATAATGTACATTAGCCTGTCCATGGCAGCTTTAAACTGGAATTCCGAGAAGGGCAATAAAAATTGGGATGCACGGAGGGGTAGTGTGGAAAGGCGCGGTTGGAGAGTTCAAGCTTGGGGGAGCCAATAAATGAGCCTTGGCTTTAAAAATACATTAAAATGCTTGTTTCACTTACTACTGAACTGAAAGTAGCTTACACGCAAATGTGCTGAGTGGCCCATCATAGTTATTCTAGCATATGTGGGCAAGACTAACTAAACATGTACATATGCTTAGTTAAGCTAAGAAAATTTCACCTCATTTTGGACATTGGATGTCATTCACAGTAAACAGAGTTCGGAAAATTGCAACAGCACTTGTACATGTAGAATTAAGTGCATTCTGCCCTAAACATAATGTATCGCTTACTAAGGACTACTATAGATACGGGACGGGAAAACTTCGTTTCTTGGAAAAAAAACAGTCAATCAAACTTGCCTTCGGTAACTATGCAAAAAATTGAGCCTTCAAAACATTAATTCCTACGAAACGAAGAGTCCCGCGCCGTACATTGATTCCAGTGTTCTTTGTGAAGACTTGAACTCGCTGCATCTAAACCCGACTGCTATTGTATATAGGCTGCGAATATTGTATAGATTTTCTAATATTGTCGCGTTAATACCCACCAATACTCCCTACCTCGACTTTGGGTGAGGATATTGTGCTAAGCAATGCGACTGGCAACCTCTCTTGAATCTGTGGTCCCGCGATATTTTCCTATTATTTTTCCACCCAGACCCGATGGTTTCACACCTGCCTGCATCATCAAATTATTATTTTCCGTTGTAACACGAAACAATTCGAATCAGCATGGCAGTTTTTACTCATAGAGAATAATTTTACAAAGCAATTGAAAATAAATAGTTGTGCTGTTGATTGAGTTCAGCAGTTCAGACATTGTTGAGACACTGTTGTTTTTTGTCTCGATACGTTAAAATTTAGCAAGGTTGGATTTGCTTGAATTCTATTTACGGAGCTCGATATATTGGCTCTGATTACTCGGAGCCTGCATGGGTAAAAATTGATACCGCGGATCTGCTTCGTACCATCCCTACAGGATGTAATCGACACTTATTTTCTGGCGTTCATTTTTGTGCCTATAAATGCTTCTGGGCGTAGCCCGAAACAGCATCTATTGTTACTAAATATAGAAAGTTTTAAGACCATTCCAATCTGCTTCTTTTTCTTCACGGGCAAATGGAAATATTCTGCTTTTGTCGCTTGAATTTTGCCGGGCACCTACATCACATCGTCAGCCTGGGGTTTAATTAGCTAAAATATGCCAATGAAAAGTGAAGTGCACACAATTGTGAATGACAGACCTCAGTGTGTGTTTACCTGTGCAAGTTTTATGAATTTTTTGTTTTTTTTATTAACAAAACTCTTTAGCTTGCATTCCCGGGCTCCAATCGCGTCTTTCAGCTGGTATAGTAGGTCTTGGTGTTGCAACGCAGAACGGTCTCGGGCGCTACAGCGCCCGCCTCTGCTGGTCAAGTAATTAGGGTCTCGTTCTGCCCGACACTAACAAAAACAGCAACCAAAGTCTATCAAGCTGTCGCTGGACGCCCTCAACCGTCGAGGAAAGCAGGGCGAGATCGTTGGCGTAGCCAAGCACGCTGAGCCGCAGCCGCCTCTCCGGTTGGCGTAGACCAACAGTCGTCGTAGCAAGAAGCCATCTTGGTTAGAAGGCAGAACACTCCGCAGCACCCCAGTCAAGCACCAGAACAAACAAGACGGTGCGAGTACATGTTATCTCCTTTGGAGCACCCCAGAGGCTTTCACAGCAGATAGTAGAAGTACATTGTACTACTTATTAGATACTGACACCCCCCAAGCAAGCCAAATTTAAGCATTTTTAGTTCTTCTCAATTCCTATTTCTAAGTGATAACCGCTGCGCTCACTGTTACCTGATATTCACACATTCACATTTTTTATTTAAAAAAAAGAGATATTCGACTTCGAACCGAAAAACGAGAAATCTTTTTCACGCCCCTGCCTAATAAACTCCATTAATTTTAAGCTAGCCACCTGTAGCAATACATATTGCATGAGCCTACAACGTTAATTATCGGTACCATTTTTATCGCGTTGACGTTGGATTACAACCAACCAACAATACTAAACCGATGTGCTTTGGTAGGGCGGGTCAATCCAGTTGCCAGCCCGCCGGCCATTTATCAGCCAGACATTTACCAGCCAGATGTTTGCAAGCCAAGACGTTTATCGATCTAGGTACGTGTGTACTTTGAACGAACAAACATTGTAGTTCATTATCTAGTACAAAGTACAAAGCTTGTTATTCATGGATTATTAAAATACTAAAGTATGGCTAACGAGGGTGTCTCTACTAAATGCATATCATTGATACACGTAGACGTGAATTCTCAATGAAAAAAATTGTACAGTATCTATGCTATTTTGACTACTAGTGAGTAGTCTGTTAAGTAATATGTATCTACAGAGATTTACACAGTATATAGCAGTAGATTTGGTCTTGCCTACAGATAAAAGAAGGATTCGGCCATAGACAGCACTAAGAAGGGTGCCAGTGGCAACCTCTCTCATACTCTCTGTCGTCGTGAATTTCAAAGTTTATATTGTTAAATAATGAAGAATTCCATTTCAAATTTAACAATAGATTACATTTTTTCAATCCAGGTTCACAATCGTCAGTCTGTTGTCTTCAGCTACATCAAACCTGCGCACAATTTATTTAATCCCAAACAGTAATTAGCCAGATCGAAAAGTCACCAAAATAGAGAGACTGTCCAAACTACTCCAGCACTTCCGCGCGCTTCTGCGCCACGCGCTCCTGGCGCCGCTTCCTGGCCTCTCTGGCGCGGGTCCGCCTGGCCTCGGCCTGGTCCATGAGCTGCTTAGTGCGAGCCCGCTCCGCCTTCTTCCTGTGGATGTGCTCAACCAGCACGCGCTTGTTCTTGAACCCGTTGCCCTTGCAGCTCATGTACAGCTGGTGGTACAGGTGCTTGTCGAGCTTCTTAGCCTCGCGGTAGCGCTTGAGCAGGCGGCGAAGCACGCGCATGCGGCGCATCCAGAGCACCTTCTCGGCATGCGCGCGTTAGCCGTGCCCTTGCGCTTGCCCTGGCCCATGTGGCGGCCCTTGCGCCTGGCGATCAGGTTCTTGCGGCAGCGGGCACGCGAGTGGACAGCAACCGGCTTGCGGATGATCAGGCCGTCCTTGACCAGCTTGCGAATGTTCTGCGACTGTTGGCATTGGCGATCTCGCTGTTCTCGTTGGGATCCAGCCAGATCTTGGCTTTGCCGCACTTCAGCACGGCAGCGGCAAGCCGCTTTTGCAGGCGCAGGTTGCTGTGATCGAAGGGGGGGTTGTGAGATTTTATAGCACTGGGTCATTGTCAAATTATGTTAGCGGGGCTAGCGTGATAATAAATTTGATAATAAAATAAGGCAATTCTAGAATAATCACTATAAGTTTATAGCACTCTCACTTCATTTTCAGTGCATGATAGACATGGGTCAAGTGAAGTGAGTAACGAGTACAACTAAATTATGTAATAGACCAATAACGGCATTATTATATTTTTGTATTTAATTTATCATAAATGGACAATTGTAATAAACCAATTACAACTTGAGCCAACTAATTCAATAAAAGTTAGGTAATCCATCTTTTAAGTACATGGTTATGTAATACAAGTTTACAATTAATGGTTTTGTTGTGACACAAAAGATTTTATGACTATAGAAACATGTTGACTATGCTGTATGGAAAGGCAGAATTAGAAAAATATATAAAATTGGAGGGCAGATTTTAACTCACAAGTAAAGGCACTACAATATACACTAGAGGGGTGCAATACCAAGCAAACTGAAGGCAGTGAGGACCTTTTTTAGGGCAAAGTTTATAACAGTTATTAGGAGGCTTAGGAGGCTTAGTTTTGGTTTATCATTATATTTTCTTACAATTTTTTTAGGTCTTCATAAAAAGAAGAAGGCACCAGCTTTGGTGGCTCCTTGACCATAGCTTATCAATTTTAAATTTACAGTTGATCAATTTTGACAATTTTGGTTTATTCAAAAAATAAGTTGTTTTTGCAAAGTAATATTTAATTGAATGATACAATTGTATGTTCTTTAATCTTTATCTTAGAATAAATAGTACTATACTTATATTATGGTAATATAATATTAGTGTTTTTACTATTGTATAATTGTTATTTTTATATTAAGGTCTCTTCAATGCAAAGTAAGCAAATAAATAAATAAATAAATAAATAAATAAATAAATGAATGATAAATAAATAGATAAATAGATAAATAAATCTTTAATAAATAAATGTTAAATATTATTTATCATTTGTTTAGTTATAAGCATAGAGATAAGTAAAAAACATATTTGTATACAATACAAGGTTGCATAAATTAATTATATATACTTAAATCATAACTTCTTGTTTACTTTAATAGTATTCTTTGTTTATATTTGACATATAGCATCTATATTGATCTTTTTATTTTTTATTACTTTTGCTTAATACTAGGGACTCTAATAATAAGATTTAAAAGTTTATAGCATATTAAAAGATATATCCTAACTAGAGATGTTCAAAAGTGCACTTGGTACAATGATGAGTGCAAAGTGCAAATGAAAAGTGCATTTTCTCTTGAAATAAAAAATTGAA
>NIVC01000698.1:0-140730 GCA_002269645.1 Macrostomum lignano
ATTCTGATTCCACTGCAGATTCCAGTTATTATTGGGTACCCATTTAAAGGTGCTTTATTCCAATCTAAAAGTTATTTATTAAAGGTTATTCTAACTATAACTTTGATTATAGGCTTAAATAAAAATTATAAGCCTAATTGTCAATAATATAGTATTGGCTATTGATTATTTAAAAGCTAGGCCTATCCAAAACTAGATAGTTTGGTAAATAAGATATACATTTAGAGGTTGAAATAAGAGGAATTGATAAAAGAAAAAGCTTCCATTTTTATACTTTACCTTCCTCTCAGCCTTCCTTTTATTTCTTCAAAGCAATTAGAAATAGGTTTGCCTTGTGGCTATATTAGTCTATAGCCATCTTGGTCTATTACCTAGGCATTACATATAAATTATAATATTAATATAGATAGGCCTAAATATAGTCCAGCCACTTTACTTTGATATAGCTAAGTATCTTAGCCCTATCTAGGCTTTTATATTACTAGACTATTAATAAGTGTATATATAAGCATATATATTATGAATACATGTCTGGCTCATTCCATATAAGATAGACATATTTGGAAAATAGAAAAAAGTCAATATTTTTGCTTGCCATTGCCTTATAAGCCTATTTTTTACCAAATGTTTTTTATGTGCAATATATACAATCTAAAAATAAATGAATGGTAAAATGGTGGATTAGTATGTTATCAATTGCCAAAAAGTCATTTTTGTAAAAATTTGGACATTTTTCGAAGCAAAAGACATCATTAAGATTTTGTACCTTTTAAAAACAGATAGAAAGCTTTTAAAGGTTGAAACAAACTATAGATAAAAGTATAGTACTTGCATCATCAGATAAAAGCATTGGTAACCAAATAATCTATTATATTTTTAATGTATTAGTACCTCAAAGTTACTAAATTGACAGAAAAAAATATGTTACAACCATAATGTTACGACCATAAGGCTGCCTTTTCTTTTGTATCTTTGTTGCCTTTTGAGTTTATATATTCTAATAAAAGAGTATGATTTCTAAAGATGTTCTTAGTCAAATTTTAAAAAGGTATTGCAAAATATCAAAAATGAAAAATGTTATAAGACTTTTACCTTTTAGTTTCTATATGTCAAAAATCCTGTCATTACGACCATAAGTGTCATTTAAGGTTTAATAGCATCTATACTAATGATGATGTCTATATAAAACTCTATAAATATATTCTAGAGAAAATAATCTTTCATTTAAAATATTGGTTTAGTATATTCTATTATTAGATTTCATTTTATAAGTAAAAATAGCCTATCATGTTACGACTGTGCTTATATGGAATGAGCCATCTATGCAATATGCAATATTTAAACATTTGTCTACAATATGCTCAGGGGCGTAGCCAAGAATTTCTCATGGGGGGATGCAAGGATATAAATGAGTAAAGCTGCTGCTACTTGTACAGCTTGCTGGCCCAATGACAGTTCACAAGAAAAGTGCCGTAAATCAAATATGTAGGTGATAGGTAGCTATGAACAGCCAGTCAAGTTTCTAATTCGATGAAAATCGCACAATTTAGTGAAAAAAATAGAAAAAATTCTTTCTGAATGCTTGAGTAAATGAAAATCGTTTTTTACTTGCTGCACTAGCATGCACTATGCTTTCCAATGTATCAATTTAGCTTTTCAACAATATTTTGCTTTCTAATCAATGTAGCACCAATATATTTTAGAGCTGTAGAGCAATATGTTAAATAAAAACAACAAACTGGCAGTCTGACACAGTAAAGAGTTCACAATTACAATTACAACAGCCGCAGGCGAGTTTCAAAACGCCGTGAGTATTCCTCAATCACACACTTGTATGGCAGTTGAATGTCTTTGTGCACTGACAGCATTGCAAGTCCGTTCAGCCGGCTCTCGCCCGTGGTTGACCTGGTATGGGTCTTCAAAAGACAACGCATACTAAATGATCTTTCAGCTGTGCAAGTTGTCACTGGGATAGTGAGAAAGATCGTCAGTAGGTCATGGATGTTTGGCCAAAGACCCTTATTGCAGCGCTTGATTGTGTCGGAGATGGTCATGGTACTTCGCTCAGCTGATGGCAGGCTCTTACAGAATGCTTGCCAGCGTTCAAATTCAGCTAAGCATATTGCGACTGGCTCCAGAAAGAAGCTGTACTCGTTGAATGCCTCCGTTGCAGCCAGAGTGGCATCTGCATTGACGCAGTTGGCGGGTAAAAGCTTGGTCATTTTCATGGCAATCTTGGCTGATCTTGAAAAGCGCTCACTGAGCTTGGAAATGACGAGATCCAGTGCACATACATGCGCAACCTCCAAAATTTGGTCGGCCGTGCGACTTAGTTTTAACAAAAATGCGACGTAGTTTTCGGCCAAAAATGCGACTTACATGAAAAAACCTGAAAGCAAAATTAACGCAACTTTGGGTAAACGGCAGGAGTAACTATGACTGTCTTTATTAAGGCAAAATGCTTCGTCAGCTACTTAATACTACTTTGGTATTTATTTGGGTGGGCATTTTTGCAACTTACCTTGGTTGGCCGCCAAATCAGTCGTCCATATCGGCCAACTATTGTGCATGTATGGTTTTGACTCTTGTCATTCCTAATCGTATTTGTACCCCATGTGGCACTAGAACAGTACACTTGACACGGAGTGTTTTAGGCATGATTGTACAGTGTAAGGTTGCAAAAGTGGGGAGTGGCAGAGATACATATGTATATATAGCTGTATGGCACAGGATGGCACAAGCTAAGGCTAAGTCAATGCATGCAGCGATAAAAGCAGTCTGTAAAGCCAAATAGTGAAAGTTAACCTTAACTTATAGCACCTTGGCAGCCTATGCTGTCTGCCTGCATCTGATACGAGCATATAACTAAACTACCAAGGCAATTGGTTGTATTTACACTTACTTTCTGTACATGAATTGGTAAAGGTAAGGGCTTTTAAATGTTTTATTTATATAGTAATACTCATAAATCAATTTTATTTTATCACCAAAATCATATACTCGACTTAATCTTTCACAGAATGATGTACAGCCTTAGTTGTCTTTGCCTACTGATTCTAAGTGGCATCCTAGCTATCAATGGTATTCTAGCTGAGAGTGAGTGCTCAATTGTTATAAATGAGTTAAATACTGATGAGCCTAATATTGGATCTCAAGAATTTTCAGAGTTCATTGAGCTGAAGAAAGTTTGTTCCACAACTGCAATGCTATTAGGATCAGTGCCAGTGAGACTCCGTGATTTTCTTCTGATTGGAGTTCAAGAATATAGCGGCGATTTTAGACGACCTGTGGTTTCATTTTCTGCTGACTTCTATCGGTCCTCGGGCTTCAAAACGGACAGCAGTTTCTTTGTTATTGCATCAAAAGAGAAGCAGGAAGCAGCAGATATGTTTTTTACCGATACATCTATTGGGTATCAGGGAAAAACTAGACATGGGCTGCCAAGTTCCGCTCCTAGTGGATCATCGCAGTCATCCATCATTGATTTTTTCAAGTCTGCTAGTAAGACAATTCCAACAGAACCAAATGCATTAAAGAATGGGAATGGTAAAAGTGCTATGGCCATTATTCTCTTGTATCAACGAGACTTTTCTAGATCAGAATCGGACAGTTCAAGTTCCACAACTGCCAGTAGCATTGGAAAACTGCGACTAGCTAAAATGCATGCAACACAAAGAAGACCTGTTTATGAAGATAAAATTATCATTGATAACTCATTAGCTGAAATTATTAGGAACAATGTGCATGACATGATCATCTATGCACGAAGTACACAAAATAACAGGTGCACATTTTTTGAGTCCATTTATCGTAGGCTAAGAGACAAGCCCAACTACATCTTAAAGCCAGCAAGAGAATGGGATGAACTTGGTCATGAGGACTATTCAATAAACCGGTGCCCTGAATCCAGCAGTGAGTTACGAAAGCCTTTGCTTTTTACAAGGTGGAAACTTGGACAGTTGACTCCAGGTAGAGAAAATGACTGCTCAGGTGCTCATTGGATTTTAGAGGACAATATTGAAGCCATCATAAATACACCTTCAAGAGAAGCAGGTACATTGGCAGACTCAGCATTAGCATCTGCTTCATCAGCAACAGAAAGAATCGAAATGCGACTAGCTCCTGCTCCAGCTCCATGTTCTGAAAGCTCACACCGTAGTGAATTGGCCAGGTCCTATGAATTTTCAGAGCAAATAGCAGCTAATCGAGATCATGCTGTTCAAACTGCTGCTGCAGAAACTTCTAATTTTTGCTCTGCTGCAAATGTACAGGAAAGAAGAGAGTTGTTGGAGAATGACCAGCAAACAAGCAAACTACAAGTGGAAATTATTAGGCAAGTAAATATTCAAAGACAATCAACGAAACGATCACTTTGCCAAAGTCCTATTGTTGATTTAGATTTGAGCGACTCAAGGGGTTCAGGTGATGTTGAAATAGTACAAGTAAATACTGCAGAAGCAGGGCCATCGCAAAGAAAAATACCATGCATAAGCACATCTGCAGACGCATGTCTAGCCACTTCAGTATCAAAGCCCTCGTCTTCCTCTATGATGGGCGAAAATATTGAAGTTTTCCCTAAAAAGGACTGGGAGGATACATCTGGTTTTCGAGAGGAGTGGTTACATTCTTTGGAGATGCACCAGTCACAGTAAGTAAATGGAAACTGACGAACTGTAAATTAATGTATAGTGTACTGTGTATTGCACTTATTAGCATATTGCTTTTAGATACTCACAAATAGTCCAAATCCCAAAATATTCTCTAATTTGACCATTGCAGATCATTTTCAAGAAAATTTGTGTCACAAGAAATGAAGACATGGTTTCAATATGTTCAAAACACCGAAGATCTATCAAGATCTGGAATACAATGTCGGATCTGCAGAAAATTTTTGAGTGCACATAAGAAAAAGGAGACAAATCTAGAGAGCCAACGTAAGTTAACTTTTGCAACAGAACAAGGCTACATTCCCAAAGGTCATGCAAAAGATAGCGTACGAAGAAAACTACAGGAACATTCATCAAATACACTTCACAGTGACGCCATAAAGTGGATGAAGGAAAAACATACTTCAGTTCTTGCAAAGCAACTCAAACAGATGAATGAGGCCGCTAGACTAGCTAAAACTAAACGAGATGAAATAACAGCCCGAGTTTTGACAACAGTTTATGCCGAAGTCAAATCTAATATTCCATTCAGTGCTCATCCAAATATAATTGATTTACAAGTAAAAAATGGGTTGGATATGGGGAGCCATCATAAGCATCGCAAAAGTGCCGCAGCAATGGTGGAATCAATCAGTAATACAATGCATCGGACATTTGTGAATTACATTAAAAGTGCTGACAATCTTCCGATTTCTATTGTACTAGATACAACGTCTGATATTCATTCAAACAGCTACGTCATGATATACTTCAGAGTTCTTGAAAACAGCCAACCTTTGATGTTTTTTTATCGGTTTAAACGTCTGACTGAAGTAGAGACTGGACGAAGCATTTATGAACTTCTCATCCGTTTATTTTCGGATGACAAGCTAGAAGATGAAATCAAACGAAGGCTATGGGGGGTGACAACTGATGGTGCATCCGTAATGACAGGAAGTCGAGTGGGATTAATAAGTCAACTGAGGCCTTGGGCTAGCAAACAATTTTTTCAGCACCATTGTGCAGCGCATAAGTTAGAACTTTCAATCTATCATGCCTTTGAAATCTTCCCATTTATGCAACATCTCGATAAGAATATAAATTCTCTACACAAATTTTATATGAGCCACGCTGTTAAACGTAAGGCATCTTTGGCACAAACTTCGGAAGCACTCAACTTGGTTTTCTATGAATTAAAAAGAATATATCGCATCAGGTGGGTTGCATCGGAAGTGTCTGCTCTTGATGTGATTCGAAAGTCGTATTACTTGCTTCTGACAAATTTAGAAAATATCAAATCACCTTCCTCAGGCTTTGATGACGAAAGTAAAGCAACTGCCTCTGGATTATTGAAAACATTGCAAAATGTCCGGTATTATTCATTACATCTATTTCTCATGGACATTCTAAAATTACTGGAATTTGAGTCCTTGCAGTTTCAAAGAGCCAAGGGTACATTTATTGGCTTGCAAGAACGCCACACTAACCTTATACATTCACTAGAAACCTTAAAAACGAACAATGGTCCTCGCATTGTGGACTTTTTGGCTTCCTGCAAGTGTCGTCGAGTTTTGGGAACTGCAGATGGATATCCGCAGCTGGAATACCATTCAGGATGTCACACAAGAGACCTATCTTATTCTAACTTTGCTTGTCCTTCCGGCCCTGGAAGCAGCGATCCAACAGAGAGGTTTGAGTTGAAGCAACCAGGTTCTGCTGCAGACATCTCTAAGAAATAGATTATTTGATGCTAGTGGACGTGGCAGTGTTGTTGACATGGGAGCTTATCCAGCACTGGATGAGATTCGCAGTCGAATCATTGATAGCATAATTGATCAGCTGCGTAATTATTTTCCTGAGGATGACTACTCAATATTTAATGTGCTCAACCCAGTGTTATTGCCTAATGCTGAAACATTACATACTGTCTTTACATACAGTTCGAGAATCATACCTCTTGCTAGACGGTTTGGAATGGAAGATGACAGCTCTGAATCTGAAACAGAGGACCATCTTTCTGATTCAGACTGTAGAGATGCAGATGCTTCAGAACGCGCTACAGAAAGGACAATCTCTGGTCAGTTCGGTCTACTCCTAAAAAGTTTGATCACTTCGCATAGTGTTGACTTCTGTGCCTACAAAGGCAAAGGTCCGGTGAAATTTTGGAGTCACTTTCTAGAGACAAGAACTGTTGAATGGCTGCCCAGAATAAAGAATCTAATTATGGTTGTGTTAACTTTGCCAATATCATCAGCTGAGGCTGAAAGAGGGTTTTCTATCTATAAGCACATTGCCTATGACAGGAGAACACGCTTGGCACCAAAAACATTGGAGCATCTACTACGGATTCGAATAAATGGGCCTCCGCTGATGAAATTTAAGCCGGATATTTATGTCAATGATTGGCTGAAAAAACACTGGCGTTCTGATGCTCCTGGAGGTCAACGGCAAAAAGAATCCAACGTAGACGAGGAAAATAAAGATTCTGATTCTGATTTGCTAAGTGGACTATTTTGAAAGTTTTTTATCAGTTTTAATCTGCTACAATTTTAATCAATTATTACAATGGTACATGCATAATAATTAAGACTACAGTTCTTCTAAGTTCATATATAAGACCGTTAGAATCTTGCAGTTTTAATTTGCTAATTAAATATTATTAAAAGTATGATTTGCAATTGTAATAGGGCTGAAAAATTACTGCTTATAAGTTATTCTATCCCTATTTCTATTCCTTAGCCATTTCTGGCTTCGTAATTCTTAATTTTTCAAATTGATGCGTTAATGCACACGTAGCCTACACCCTAGTAAGTGATACATTAAATTCATCCTAAACTAATCCTATCCTAATAATCCTAAAGATGCTCTGCGACTTAACTCAGTCCTGCTGCGACTTGCCTCGGCCCTGCTGCGACTTACTCGGTCCTGCTGCGACTTAGCTCGCCCTCGGTGCGACTTAGCTCTCGCTCGGTGCGACTTAGCTCGCCCTCGGTGCGACTTAGCTCGGTCCTGCTGCGACTTAGTGCGACTTAGCTCTCGCTCGGTGCGACTTAGTTCGCCCTCGGTGCGACTTAGCTCGGTCCTGCTGCGACATAGCTCGCCCTCAGTGCGACTTAGCTCTCGCTCGGTGCGACTTATTTTGCCCTCGGTGCGACTTAGCTCGGTCCTGCTGCAACTTAGCTCGCCCTCGGTGCGACTTAGCTCGGTCCTGCTGCGACTTAGCTCGCCCTCAGTGCGACTTAGCTCTCGCTCGGTGCGACTTAGTTCGCCCTCGGTGTGACTTAGCTCGGTCCTGCTGCAACTTAGCTCGCCCTCGGTGCGACTTAGCTTGGTCCTGCTGCGACTTAGTGCGACTTAGCTCTCGCTCGGTGCGACTTAGTTCGCCCTCGGTGCGACTTAGCTCGGTCCTGCTGCAACTTAGCTCGCCCTCGGTGCGACTTAGCTTGGTCCTGCTGCGACTTAGTGCGACTTAGCTCTCGCTCGGTGCGACTTAGTTCGCCCTCGGTGCGACTTAGCTCGGTCCTGCTGCGACTTAGTGCGACTTAGCTCTCGCTCGGTGCGACTTAGTTCGCCCTCGGTGCGACTTAGCTCGGTCCTGCTGCAACTTAGCTCGCCCTCGGTGCGACTTAGCTTGGTCCTGCTGCGACTTAGTGCGACTTAGCTCTCGCTCGGTGCGACTTAGTTCGCCCTCGGTGCGACTTAGCTCGGTCCTGCTGCGACTTAGCTCGCCCTCGGTGCGACTTAGCTCGGTCCTGCTGCGACTTAGTGCGACTTAGCTCTCGCTCGGTGCGACTTATTTTGCCCTCGGTGCGACTTAGCTCGCCCTTAGTGCGACTTAGCTCTCGCTCGGTGCGACTTAGTTCGCCCTCGATGCGACTTAGCTCGGTCCTGCTGCGACTTAGCTTGCCCTCGGTGCGACTTAGCTCGCCCTCGGTGCGACTTACCTTGTCTTCAGTGCTGCAACTTACAGCACTTACAACTCTTTTTGTGTTTTTCTCTTTCTCTTTGCTCCCTTTTTCTCGTTTTTTCCTTTTCCTTTCCCCTTTTTCGTCTTTTGTTTTTTCGTTTTTTTTGGCGGTTAATCAATTTTGCGACTTACTTGGTTGGCCGCCAAATCGGTCGGCCGGATCGGCCGACTCGGCCGACTGTTGCGCATGTATGCCAGTGCAGGATACCAGACATTCACTTTAAAGTTCTCAAAAGCACTACCACTATGTGCATTGCTGCAATGCTGGCTGCGCTGCAAAAAAAGTGCTCTGTACTTATTCAGAATTGGCTGATCGTCATTGTGTTGCTTATGAAGTCTGTCGGCAGTTTCAAACAGCTCTTTGAATTTTGCATCCGAACTGTCACTTCGCCAAGTCCTTAGAAGTTGGAGAACTCGATCAGCCTCCTCGCTAGCAACGATGAGGTCCATGGCCTTCCCCTACGATGAAAAAAGTTGAAAATGAGATTAGCCAAATGCACATACAAAAAATCATAAATATTAATATGACATGAACTTGACATCGTGCAGGCATATCATAATGCGTAACATTTTGCAATTTGCATGGTTCTATCTATCTAACAGACCGACAATCCAACACCCACCCTTCAGTGAAGGCAAAGTTAATTATAAAAACTAATTTTCTATTCCCTTACTTAACTAATTAAACTTAAAGCAACTTTAATATACAAAAAGTAGCTTCAGAACTAACAAAGAATCAAAGAGCAATCAGTTAATTCCAAAAGAGCAATTAAAAATCAAATTTCCATAAATCTGATAGAAGCACTTGCCTGAAATATGACTGAAAGACCACGCCTTGAACCAAGCAGTGCTTGAAGGACATGAATGCCAACAATAGTCACTGCATTGACGATGTTGTTGTACACAGACAGGTCCGCAGAATAAAAGTACTCTGCAGCCACATCAAAGACCGCCAGAAAGTCAGAGACGCAATCTATACTGTCCACAAACCGTGTTAGGCAGAATGGCTTCAATCGCATCTTGAGGCACTCTGTCTATGTGGCATCACTCTGCTTAGCCGCGACAAGTTCAGCAAACTTTTTTGTCCTGACTGCTGAATGCGAGAAGTGCTTAGATGCAGCATCAAGTGTGGCATACACACTCTTCAGTTCCCGAATGCCTCGCTTGCTGTCTACTGTTGCCCTGGTGCAAAGATTAAGACAGTGACTGTAGCAGTGGATGTAGATAGCATTAGGGCATGTTCTTCGAATTCGACCTTGAACACCACCTTCAGCACTCATAACCAAAGCACCGTCGTAGCCTTGCGCAACAAGAAGTGACTTGTCCAGTTGCAAGAGCTCCAGCTTTGCATCAATGGCATCAACAATTGCAGGAGCATCTTGTTCCTTTAGTTCTACAAAGCCAACAAAGCGCTCTTGAACATCTCCATCGTTGTTGACATAGCAAATCGTGATTGAGAGTTGCTCAGAATGTGCAATATCACTTGTTCCATCAACAATAATGGCATAGAATGATTTAATTGGCTGAACAACTGTGCAAGTCATTACAGTGTTAATGCAGTCTATTAGCCTATTTTGTATGGCAGGTGAAAGGCCAGTGGAATTGAGAGGTCTACTCTCCAAGAGACTTGCTAGTTTTTTATCTTTGACAGCATCTCTTTGAAGAAGAGCTCGCAAATTTCCTTGTGTGTAATCGACACGTTCACGTCCGTCGGGAACCTTTAATCTTCCTGCATCTTCACGATGGCCACGCAGACCCTGGTTTGTGCGCCCAAGGTATTCGATTGCCTGGATGACAGCCTCAAATATATACTGGTTATCCAGTAGGGCTACACTAGTTGATGTCTTCATTTGCGCTGACACATCAGCAGCATTTGTGGCTGCTTGCAATTCTACCTGGCGGAATGTATCACATGCCTGCTGGTGGTAGTGACAATTACAATGCTTAGTGTAAATCTCCATAATCTTCTTGAAGTTGGTAGCTAGTATTGTTACAAGCTGACCAAGCTCTTGTTTGTTTCTCTCACCAATGCTAGTTGAGGGTGCAAAAAGTACACAAGGTAGACAGAAGACTCCCTGCTGCTTTGGTGAAAAGTAGAAACAGCTATTCACTCCAGTGAGATGATAATGGTGTAGCCTATACTTCTGCCTCATTCCCTCAGTGAAAGGAAGCTTGTAGCTCTCAGAAATGTTCAGTACTTCTTTCATGAAAAAGCAACAATGTTCAGCAGATAGCTTGCCTTGCATTTGAAGCTGCATAGCATCGTAGATATCTGGAACAGCAATCTCAGTGGAAGGTGGTGGCGGCTTAGGTGGAGAGACAGAATTTACACTCACAGGCAACACTTCCAAAGCAGGAGCAGCAACAGGGACAGAGTCCGGGCCTATGTACTCTGCATTTCCATCTCCATGTAAACCAGAGATAGCACAAACAGTAGCAGTAGTCGTTATTTCTATAGTTGACCTTGTAGTAGATACAGGTACAGATGAGTTCTGACTGTGTAGCAATTGTTGCGAGAAAAAAAATCGATCTATCTTTGATTGTTTTGTTGGAGGTGGAGCCATACTACGAGCATATACTATAGTCAGTGCCTCCAGAATACTATGGTAGTTAAGCTAAAGTATATTTCACTTGGTGGGGGGTTGGGCCTTGGGCCTTGGGGTTGGGACTCGGGAGGGTGAAGAACTGAAGATGTACATATAAGGGTCATATATAGGATGTACAATCACAATGTACATATATGAGCGTACAACCAACTACCTTGCCCTTACCCCTCAGTCCCACACTCTGACTCTCTTCCTCTCTCCTGAGCCTCACACTCTTTTCCAAGACTAAGCCAGAGGCAAAGGCAAAACTAGGAAGGAATTTTTATTGTGCTACTCGTATCTTTCAAATTCATGTTATATTATTAGACAGTTTTTGGATTAGAATTCTGTTCAGCTATAAGAATCAAATGTAGTATATATCGACAAAATTAATAACACTAACAGTACAGTAATCACATCAGTATCAGTATTGAATACAAACCTTAGAGATTTAGTAATTTCTTACACCCACCAACTAGGCCCACGGGGGGGGATATATCCCCATATCCCCCCTTGCCTACGCCACTGAATATGCTTAGTTAATAGTATTAGAAATCAGACAAATTTGGAATACTTAGATTTGGAATCAAATTAACCAAATCTTTAGTTTAAATCAAAATTGGAAAATTGACAATCCAAATACTAAATAATTGCTTTGATATCAGAACAAATATTTGGAAGTTGAAAGTAAAATAGTAGTATTGTGGCTTTGAAATGATTTAATGAAATAAAGAATTGGGGATAGTTATGCTCTAAGAAAGGCAGAAAGAATAGAGATATAACAATTAAGTATATTTATATTAAGATTTAAAAAAGCTTTAGAAGTAAAAAACTTGAAAGTTTGAGTTTAAAGAGTTAAAAACGCTAGGGATTATAGGCATATGGTTTATAAATAAAAGGAGGAAATTAAGCAAGGATAGGACAACACATGGATATGATATATCTTGAGGAAAGGCAGGGGTGCTTGAGCAGTTGCAAGCTAGTTGTGCTTAGATTCAAGGCTTTAAGACAAGTGAAGCATTAGGAATTAAGTTTATATAACATAGATTCAAGGGCATTGATTCTTACAAACTTGGAAGGGTGGGGTTAGCATTGGTCTAGGCACATTTTATTAAACAATAAGTAAAGAGGATAGCCTATTGGTCAAAGGCTACTAAAGGGATATTGTTCACTAAAATATTTGTATTTAATATTATTTGGTATTCAAATCAGAATATAATTTCAAATAGCTTGTTTAAGACTTGTTTAAGGCTATAAATAGTATTATTATATCATTTTTAATATTATATAATATTATATAACATTTGAACTATATAACAGTTATATAACATAACATTTAGGCTTATATATCTTTGTTAATATCTATAGATCTATGCTCATATATGCACAATACCTAGCTGACCTAGCCAATCTAGTCAGCTGGCAAGAGGCCTAGCTAAGGTAAATTGCAAAAATATCTATCCCATAAATAATAACATATTACAAATTAGTTGATAATGTATTTAGCCTTAAAAATACTTTTATAATTATTTCTACCATTTACCAAAAATTATGTTAATGTTTGCTTTGGGTTCTTTCATAGGTAAATTGCATTTCTGGTAAAAAATTAAGTCACATAGCTATTGTTAATCAAGGGGTTTGCACATGTATGTCTATGCTTAAATAGTAGCTTAAGGCAAACACTTGAATGTTTTAAGAAATAGAGGAGATACAATACCTAAGCATAGTCTAAGTTATTGAATACTCCTATTGCAGCCAAGGTCTAAACCATTTAGTTTCTAAACTAGGTTTAAACCATATTAGCCTTAGAATTTAAATACCAAAGGTATTATTAAGGCCCAAGCATTGATAAATGGCTATTTCTAATGAGAAAAATTGTTAGGAAAGGGCAATAGTGTTTTATAGCCAAAGAAGGCCTATTCTTTATTATAAAAATATATAAATAATGATAGACAATGGCTTTGGCTATCTTCTTACCTAGAATAAACTAATCAAGATATTTGTTATATTAGTTTGGTTAGCTATAGTTCATGGCCTCATTGCCATTAATGTAATAATATGCTTATTCCTAAACAAAGTAGTAGCTATAAATGCTAGTCTCCTCTAGGTATTCTTCCTAGCAATGATTGACTATATTTAAGGTCTAATACAATGGGCTAGTGTTTAACTAAATATGAACTTTTATTAATCAATATTATTAATCAAGAAGCCTTGCATAAGATTGATTGAGATTGAAGGCTATAAGATTGATTGCACTGTTGAAGACCATTAGCTCAGCCTACGTAGAGCTAATGTAATAAATAGCTTGCTACGAGGGATGTCCCTAAAGTTCCCAGAATGTTTGCTCTAGCTCCTTAGTACCTTGCCCAATTTTTATGTTTTGTGTCAAACTTCCAATAAGTTTTCAACAAAAAACTTGTCATTTAAATTTCCTTTTTATCTAGTTTCAGTTAGGAGTTACACTAGGAAATGTAAAGGAAGGTCAATATTAGTGTTACATAACCTCAAATGTCTGTGGTGTCCTTTTTCCATTATCAATTTTTTTGCAAAAGTTAACTTTGAGCTTATCAGAAAGATGTGGAAACATCTATGGATAAAACCATAAAATTGTTTTTTTAAACAAAAAATGGTCATGGTACTTAGGAGCTGGATCAAACATTCTGGGAACTTTGGGATACCCCTTGTAGATTAGTGACCATTTGTGACTATTGAAGAGGAAGTAAAGTATGTAATATACTTTTTAAATAAACTATGTGTAGCTTCTAACCTCTAGGCCTTGACATCCTAGCAATTCCCCAATGAATGTACATAATGCTTCTTTCATTTTTGAAATGATGCTTTTATGTTTGTCATGACACTTTTTTATGTTTTCCTTCTCAAACATGGCATGGCTCTTAGTGTATATTGGTGATACTACTTCACTTTTAATTAAACTTTCCACAGCAATTTAATGGGTGCCGACGTTAGTTTAGGCATCCAACATTGGTCTCTGCAGTCCGCCTGCTGCTTGCTAATCCCAATACTAGCTGTTCTGCTAGCGCTGCCACCAACCAATGCTCAGACTGTTGACTCGGCCAGCCTGGCCCAACCAATTGTGTTTGGCCTGACTGTCCGACCGCTGGCCGGATCCAACAAGCCGGGTTGGCAGGGGGCGAACCAGGAGATTCTGGTTGGCAAGATCTACGAATTCCAGCTATTCGGCCGAGACCTGTTCAACTTGTCGCTGCTTGGCTTCACGGAGCGCGAGCTCAATGGCTCCCTGGCCGACTGTCAAGACAGCAAGATGGCAATAAAATTTCCTATTGTTGCAAAGGATGGCAATATTGCTGTGAGCACGGTCTCCGTGCCAGTCAGCTCGTCAGTTACCTCCCACCTGTATCTGTGCGCCAAGGCTAGACGGGGCGATAGTACCGAAGCCTGGGTGTACTACGGGCCTGAGCTGAGGGTGTACGTAACCCGGCCTATCATACCGCTCTGGGTCTCTATTCTGTTCATCATTGGCCTGTTTCTGCTGTCTGGTGAGGCTTTGCTGCCTCTGAATTTGCGTTAAATTTCAATTTTTTTAACGTTTACAGCTGCAGAATGTGCTTAGCCATCTTGTTAGCGTGAATCCATTGAGTAGTGCTGTAATGAGCTGGAATTGAGATCAGCAGCATCAGCTGGAAGTTCACTGTATCTTCCATTGAGATGATCTGTGATCTCACTACATATTCCCTTGAGATGAGCTGAAATCTCACTGCATCTTCCATTGAGATGAGCTGAAATTTCACTGCATCTTCCATTGAGATGATCTGGGATCTCACTACATATTCCCTTGAGATGAGCTGAAATCTCACTGCATCTTCCATTGAGATGAGCTGAAATTTCACTGCATCTTCCATTGAGATGATCTGTGATCTCACTACATATTCCCTTGAGATGAGCTGAAATCTCACTGCATCTTCCATTGAGATGAGCTGGGATCTCACTACATATTCCCTTGAGATGAGCTGAAATCTCACTGCATCTTCCATTGAGATGAGCTGAAATTTCACTGCATCTTCCATTGAGATGATCTGTGATCTCACTACATATTCCCTTGAGATGAGCTGAAATCTCACTGCATCTTCCATTGAGATGAGCTGGGATCTCACTACATCTTCCCTTGAGATGAGCTGAAATCTCACTGCATCTTCCATTGAGATGAGCTGAAATTTCACTGCATCTTCCATTGAGATGATCTGGGATCTCACTACATATTCCCTTGAGATGAGCTGAAATCTCACTGCATCTTCCATTGAGATGAGCTGGGATCTCACTACATCTTCCCTTGAGATGAGCTGAAATCTCACTGCATCTTCCATTGAGATGAGCTGAAATTTCACTGCATCTTCCATTGAGATGATCTGGGATCTCACTACATCTTCCCTTGAGATGAGCTGAAATCTCACTGCATCTTCCATTGAGATGATCTGGGATCTCACTACATCTTCCATTAAGATGAGCTGGAATCTCACTGCATTTCCCATCGATATGAGCTGGAATGCGTTAGAGTCCAATTATCATTCATTGGGTGTAAACTGGGAAACTCACATATTAATGCATATGCTCATATCATACCCATATAGTGTCATTTTGAGCCTGCTTAAGTGTCAGAAAAGAATTTTAAAGTTTTAGTTGTTCACTCAACCATTTCTAAGTCAAGCGCTGTCAGTTCTGTCCTGAGACTCCAAATGAGAGTTTGGGAAATCGTCGGGATAGGAAATGCTCTTGAGACTGTCTTGAGTTGCGTTTCCTGTCTGTCATGATTCTGAAATATAGCTTCAGTATTGACAAATCCTAATTCAAATTGGCACCTGTCAGTTCTGCTGGATAGATGCATTCACCCTGTGAGAGAATTTTGTGTTGAATCAGGTTCTTGTTATGCATATCTTCCAGCCTAAAATGTCTTACTCCTGTCTTCACCTTTCTCAAGTCTAACATGCTGACACAATCCGTCTCTGATCTGGTCCCTGACTCGCACTGATCTGGTCCCTGACTCACTGATCTGTTCCCTGACTCACTGATCTGGTCCCTGACTCACTGATCTGGTCCCTGACTCACTGATCTGGTCCCTGACTCACTGATCTGGTCCCTGACTCACTGATCTGGTCCCTGACTCACTGATCTGGTCCCTGACTCACTGATCCGGTCCCTGACTTACCATAGGCCTGTTCTCTGGCCTGAACCTGGGCCTGATGGCGCTGGACATTGCCGAGCTAAAGATCATCTGCCGGGCCGGGACGGCCTCAGAGAAGTCCTACGCAAAGCGGATCATACCGGTGCGAAAGAAGGGCAACTGGCTACTCTGCAGCCTGTTGCTGGGCAATGTTATGGTTAATACCACCCTGTCTCTGCTGCTGGACGCATTAATCGGTGACGGCATCTATGCTGTGATCTCGGCCACTATTGGCATTGTCATCTTTGGCGAGATTATACCTCAGGCATTGTGCTCGAGGCACGGCCTGGCTGTGGGGGCCAGCACTATGCCTATTACAATGTTCTTCATGGCGCTCACCTCTCCGCTTAGCTATCCGCTCAGCTTTGTGCTGGACAAAGTGCTGGGCGAAGAGTTTCGTCAGGTGTGTTATGGTCAATATTAACTGTTTACTAGAGTCTATTTCCATATTCGCAATGTGTTTCAGTAGGAAATATCCCATTGGGATCACAGGTGTCTCGGTATAAAATATTCCCATTGGTATCACAGGTGTCTCGGTATAAAATATTCCCATTGGTATCACAGGTGTCTCGGTATAAAATATTCCCATTTGGATCACAGGTGCTTTAATAGAAAATATCTCATTGGGATCACAGGTGCTACAATAGAAAATATCCCAATGAAGACCACAGGTGCTATAATAGAAAATATCTCATTGGGATCACAGGTGTCTCGGTATAAAATATTCCCATTTGGATCACAGGTGCTTTAATAGAAAATATCCCATTGGGATCGCAGGTGCTATAATAGAAAATATCCCATTGGGATCACGGGTGCTTTTATAGAAAATATCCCATTGGGATCACAGGTGCTATAATAGAAAATTTCCCATTGGGATCACGGGTGCTTTTATAGAAAATATCCCATTGGGATCACAGGTGCTATAATAGAAAATATCCCATTGGGATCACGGGTGCTTTTATAGAAAATATCCCATTGGGATCGCAGGTGCTATAATAGAAAATATCCCATTGGGATCACGGGTGCTTTTATAGAAATATCCCATTGAGATCACAGGTGCTATAATAGAAAATATCTCATTGGGATCACAGGTGCTTTAATAGAAAATATCTCATTGGGATCACAGGTGCTTTAATAGAAAATATCCCATTGGGATCACAGGTGTTTCAGAAAATATCCTATTGGGATCACAGGTGTTTTGGCTAAAAATATCCCACACTGACCCGAACAATCTGCCCATCTCCCCAGGTGTTCGACCGAAACAAGCTCAAAGAGTTCATAGCCGCGCAAGGCCTGGAGCGCACCGAGGCCAATATAATCCTGGGCGCGCTATCGCTTCAAAATAAAACTATTGGCGAAGTTATGCGCGGCCTCAGCGACGTGTACATGCTGCCGGCTGAGACCCTCATCGACTCCTTCACTATCGACCAGATCCGCGAGACCGGCTACACCCGGATCCCCATCTATGAGAAGGAGCGCCACAACATTATTAACATTTTGAATTTCAAAGATCTCACTATTGTTAACCGGGACACGCCAATGCGGGCTGATCTGATCTGCGAGTATTTCAACCGACAGCTGCAGATTGTGTACGATACAGACACGCTGGACAATGCGCTGAAGCTGTTCCTTAGCAACAGGATTCACCTGGCTATTGTGAAGCATCACGTTGGCGAAGAGGAAGGCAACGAGAAGGATCCTTACGAGGTCACGGTCGGCCTGGTGACGCTTGAGGACATTCTTGAAGAGATTATTCAGCAGGAGATTGAGGACGAGACTGATATTCCCGGTACTCAATACCTTTCTGGCTCCTACTCATCTACCTTTCCCTTCTCTTTTCCCCATCTGCTCTTTTCCTCCCACTCTTCCACTCTTACCCTCATCTCCCCTCTCTTCCCGGTCCTCTTCTCCCAGGTCCTCTTCTCCCCGGTCCTCTTCTCCCCGATCCTCTTCTCCCCGATCCTCTTCTCCCCCGGTCCTCTTCTCTCCGGTCCTCTTCTCCGCGGTCCTCTTCTCCCCGGTCCTCTTCTCCCCCGGTCCTCTTCTCCCCGATCCTCTCCGCGGTCCTCTTCTCCTCTTCTCTACCCGATCCTCTCCGCGGTCCTCTTCTCCCCGGTCCTCTTCTCCCCGATCCTCTTCTCCCCATCCTCTTCTCCCCATCCTCTTCTCCCCGGTCCTCTTCTCCCCGATCCTCTTCTCCCCATCCTCTTCTCCCCGATCCTCTTCTCCCCGGTCCTTTTCTCCCCGATCCTCTTCTCCCCGGTCCTCTTCTCCCCGATCCTCTTCTCCCCATCCTCTTCTCCCCGGTCCTCTTCTCCCCGATCCTCTTCTCCGCTGTGCTCTCCTCCCCTGTGCTCTCCTCCCCTATCTTTCCCAGTCCTCTTCCCCCCCCCCGTCTTCTCTCCTTTTCGCTCTCCTACCACCTGCGCTTATTTTCCTCCCTCCGTGTCTCCATCCCCTCTGCCATCTCCTTTCTGCCTAAATTCCCGCAATTCTCGCATTCAAAATTTCAGAGAATCCCACCGCAATCACTCGACAAAATGCGCGAGCTTTGAAGGGCCTGTGGAAGGAGCTGGCCTTTGGCGGCACCTCCGGCATGCAAATCCCAGTTCAGCTGAGAATGGCCGCCACCCAGAGCCTCGCTATGCGTGAGTAGAAAGTCTTTCTACATAGATATGGAAGCAGTTAGAGTTATTAAATCGTATTGCTTTGCCCATCTGCAGTGCATAGCGACCTGTTTGGCCGCAACGTAATTATGGAACCGGTGTTGGAGAAAATGTTCGAAGAGAAAATCCTTGTGCGTCACATGTTCATGTGAGTTGGCTTTGTTCATGCAAGTCAAAGCAAGTTTTTCTTTCTTTTCTATTTACGGTATTAGAGATAGCGTGGAAATAGAAAGAGATTAAGGACCAAGAAGGAGATTAATGACCAAGAGAAATTAATGGACAATGAAGAGATTATAATCAAGAGAGAGTATGAACAAGAGAGATTATGATCAAGAGATTTTTAACAAGAGATTATAAACATGTGAGACTATGAAAATGAGAGATTATGAAAATGAGAGATTATGAAAATGAGAGATTATGAACATGGGAGATTATGAACAAGAGATTATGATTACAAGATTGCTTCTATTCATGACATGTTATGGCCAAGAGATTATGAGCAAGTATAGCGGAGAAAGATATTAACAGCAAAGGTCAAGTGACACCTTAGTCGCCAGCTCATTTGAGCAGGTAAATGCGCAAGCCACAATGCAGTATTTTCTATATAAATATATTTTTCAGCTACGGCGACGAGGAGAGCAACACGATATTCCGGCGCAACCAGCCGTGCGACTTTGGCATCTTCCTGCTGGAGGGCCGCGCCGTACTCGGCATCGGAGTCGAGGACCTGGAATTCGAGGCCAGCGCTTTCACTTTTCTTGGCGCCAAAGCGCTTACTGGTTCGTTTAATGAATTCTCAATTCCTATTAAGGCATTTAACCAGCTAGAGCAATTCACTGGTTCATTGATCCTTGCATTCAGAAATTTCCACAGATTCTTATTATCCAGACGAGAATTACCCAAGCTTCTTAATATCAATCCTAGAATTCTCCTCTGGGGGATAGTCTGTGAATTCCTCCAGAATCATACCCCTCACATAGTTCACAAGGGTTTTAGTACCCGTAAAAGAATTCCCCAAGAATCTTAATACCCATCCAATAATTCCCCTAGAATTTTAATGCCCATCCAATAATTCCCCTAGAATCTTAATGCCCATCCAATAATTCCCTCAGAATCTTAATGCCCATCCAATAATTCCCCTAGAATCCTAATACCCATCCAATAATTCCCCTAGAATTTTAATGCCCATCCATAATTCCCCTAGAATCCTAATGCCCATCCAATAATTCCCCTACAATCTTAATGCCCATCCATAATTCCCCTAGAATCCTAATGCCCATCCATAATTCCCCTAGAATCCTAATGCCCATCCAATAATTCCCCTAGAATCTTAATGCCCATCCAATAATTCCCTCAGAATCTTAATACCCATCCAATAATTCCCCTAGAATCCTAATGCCCATCTAATAATTCCCCTAGAATTTTAATGCCCATCCAATAATTCCCCTAGAATTTTAATGCCCATCCAATAATTCCCCAAGAATCCTAATGCCCATCCAATAATTCCCATACAATCTTAACACCCATCCAATAATTCCCCTAGAATCTTAATGCCCATCCAATAATTCCCCTAGAATCTTAATGCCCATCCAATAATTCTCCCAGAATCTTAATGCCCATCCATAATTCCCCTAGAATCCTAATACCGATCCAATAATTCTCTCAGAATCTTAATGCCCATCCATAATTCCCCTAGAATCCTAATACCGATCCAATAATTCTCCCAGAATCTTAATGCACATCCAATAATTCTCCCAGAATCTTAATGCACATCCAATAATTCTCCCAGAATCTTAATGCCCATCCAATAATTCCCCTAGAATCTTAATGCCCATCCAATAATTCCCCTAGAATCTTAATGCCCATCCAATAATTCCCCTAGAATCTTAATGCCCATCCAATAATTCCCCTAGAATCTTAATGCCCATTCAATAATCTCCTAGAACCTGAAACTCATGCCTCCACAAAATCTTTATATTTTTTTAAAATTTCCCAAGTCTTGCAAGCTTTAGGGGAACCTACGATTACAATTCCCACAGAATATCCCTTTTTGCACTCGAGAGCCCCCACTAATCCCAAAACAATTCCCCTAGGAGATTTACAGTATTTCTCCACAGGCAAAAATGCTGCTCTGCTCTCCAATTTCCCTCTGTTTTCCTTTCAATCCCATTCTCCCTTCCTCTTTCACCTGCGCCCTACATTAACAATAGCCGAATAGCTTGCTTGATTGCAGCGAGAGAATGTTCATCTTCAAGGCGAGGAGAAGAAGAGCAGAGTGAATGCAATCTGAGTGTTCTCATGTGCGCATGTTTGGGCGTGGCTGATTTGCGCCTCGGTGCTGTACCTGAGTTCGCGCTGGATTCGAAAGGATTAATAGATGGGGTGGGTGGCCTGCAGGGGATACAGAAGCCTACCCCTTGCTTTGCCGCGCGTGTGAGGTGGGATTCGATTCTTTAATCCCCGACCGAGTTCCCTACTAATCGGTGTTGGATTTCACTCCAATTACCACCCGGTTGGGTCTAAATGCGATTTTCTATCAAAGGCAGAGAAAAATTGACGCAGTGTCTCTTGTCCAGTTGAAACCTGTGTCCACGCATGCATGGGACGCTTCAATTTGGGTATTAGCATCTAGTATAGAAAGCCTTTTATTCAATACTGTACAGAGTTTATGTCATCTTTTTCTCTGTGCATTTCACATTCTCAGCATTGCAGCTTAGTCAGTGTCCGTGGTACCCATCCGAGAATTCCCCTAATGGTACTAGTACCCATCCGAGAATTCCCCTACGGTACTAATACCCATCCGAGAATTCCCCTAATGGTACTAGTACCCATCCGAGAATTCCCCTACGGTACTAATACCCATCCGAGAATTCCCCTAATGGTACTAGTACCCATCCGAGAATTCCCCTAATGGTACTAGTACCCATCCGAGAATTCCCCTACGGTACTAATACCCATCCGAGAATTCCCCTAATGGTACTAGTACCCATCCGAGAATTCCCCTAATGGTACTAGTACCCATCCGAGAATTCCCCTAGGATTACTAATACCCATCCGAGAATTCCCCTACGGTACTAATACCCGTCCGAGAATTCCCCTAGGTACTAATACCCATCCGAGAATTCCCCTACGGTACTAATACCCGTCCGAGAATTCCCCTAGGTACTAATACCCATCCGAGAATTCCCCTAGGTACTAATACCCATCCGATAATTTCCGTATTGTATTGAATTGACACTCATCCGAGAATTCCCCTTATGGTACTAATACCCATCCGAGAATTCCCCTAGGTACTAATACCCATCCGAGAATTCCCCTAGGTACTAATACCCATCCGATAATTTCCGTATTGTATTGAATTGACACTCATCCGAGAATTCCCCTTATGGTACTAATACCCATCCGAGAATTCCCCTATTAGGCTACTAACCCATCTGACAATTCCCCTAGGTACTAATACCCATCTGACAATTCCCCTTGGGTACTAATACCCATCCGAGAATTCCCCTAGGGTAGTAATACTAATTCAAAAGTCAGTTAACACCCAATTTTTAAGAAAAATTACCAAGTACTTTAAAAGTCCACAACGGTACAACGCCCCCCCCGGCATTGCAGCCGTGCTTGAACTGCACAGGCGCAGTCCCGACCGCGTCACGGATCCAACCGAGCTGCGCCGCCTCGTCCAATTCGTGCCCGACTACACCTGCAAGGCCAAGCAGAACCTGCAGTACCTGAAACTGTCGCAGGCCCAGTACGCCACCCTGCTGCGCATCTCCGACTCGCTGCGCGACATGTGCGCCACTGCAGCCGCCGCCGCCGCCGCGTCCGCCGGTGCACCTAGCGACCTCCTCGGACCCGGCGAGCTGGACGAACGCTTGAACGCCCTGTTCGCCGCGCACTTCCCGCGCCAGCGCGGCCAGCCAGCCGGCGTCAGGCGGCCGCACTCGCATCATTCGCTCAGCGGCGGCGCCGCCGCTAATCGCCTGCTGTCGACGGCCAGCCTGGACAGCGGCGGCGCTGGCGTCGCTCAGCCGACAACTCCGACTAGCGTCGGTCCGGCTGGCGATGAAGCAGCTGGTGGCACCGCCGCCTCGGCCGCGGCCGCTCCGGCTGTCCAGGTCTCAAGCCCGTTGCTAAGTGTCAACGGTGAAGTCGAGACTTGAAACAAATTTTATTTGAAAAATAATAGAAATGTACACTTTGAACAGTTCAGTAGCTTGGGGTTTTGGCGACCGGTTGAACTTCTGACACATTTCAGTGTCATATTGATTGACACCCCTGACACATTTCAGTATCAGATTGATTGACACCCTTGACACATTTCAGTGTCATATTGATTGACACCCCTGACACATTTCAGTATCAGATTGATTGACACCCCTGACACATTTCAGTGTCAGATTGATTGACACCCCTGACACATTTCAGTGTCAGATTGATTGACACCCCTGACACATTTCAGTGTCAGATTGATTGACACCCCTGACACATTTCAGTATCAGATTGATTGACACCCTTGACACATTTCAGTGTCATATTGATTGACACCCCTGACACATTTCAGTATCAGATTGATTGACACCCCTGACACATTTCAGTGTCAGATTGATTGACACCCCTGACACATTTCAGTGTCAGATTGATTGACACCCCTGACACATTTCAGTGTCAGATTGATTGACACCCCTGACACATTTTAGCCCTTACAAATTATAATATCGATTTTTATTCAGAGTTTTCCGGTCTGCCTTCCATTAACGAGGGATAAAAAATTAAAAAAGCGAAGTTTTAACTGACAAGCCATGATTACACATTAATGTCATTTTTCCATCGCAATCACTTTAAGACTAAGTATAGCTCACATGGCTAAATATGTGTGCACACATTGATTCAGTTTGCGTCTCATTCCATCGATTATTCGCATAAAATCAGCAAACAGCTGAAAAAGGCCTGGCCTGCATCTGCACGATACCGATTATTTTCATTCTGCACTGCAAAAATTTGTACTCAGCAACTCGCTCATCTTTAGCCAGAACAATATCGTGTCCTCAACAGAGTCTTCACTTTTTTCAGGGTTTTTTATTATGCATAAATTAGTGTGCGAATCTTCTCTGTTGTATGTGTATTGTTTATTGCGCATTTTCGACGCTTTTTGGGTCTTATTTTTTGCTAGCTTAGTCTATGCCATGTTTACTATAGCTAATCTCTCTGCTTTTTTTGGTCGCACTTGCTGCATCATTCACTTTCCAGCTGCTTTGGCTTCTGTTTTTCTATGATAAATTGCCGTGAATGAAAATGCGCAGGAAGTCGAGTACTGAAGTTTCTTTAGAATTGAACTGAAAATCGAACAATGTGCAATAGTGCGTTCTTCGAAGTATTATATAAGTTGTAATACTACTACGCTCATTTAAATTGTCTTTGCACAATTTGCGATCCAGCGTTAGCCTACTTGAAGTAGGCCTACTTACTTATAACGCCTGGAATTTGATTTTAATCAAACATTCTTTTGTCCTGGCCCGTGTACAGTTGTGCATTTGCACTACTCGCTGTCTCAATAATACTGCCTATGTGGCCTAGGCTTATGTGTGCACAAGTTGTTACTTAGCTGGCTTGTTAATTTGTTTTTTTCATTGCGCGTTCTCGCTTCTGTTGCCTTGATTTCAGCCTTAACAGTCACGGCTTATGGGTGGAACAGTCTGTTCCTATAGTTTAGATTATACATTTATCATTAAGTAAGTATTCTTATTCTTACTCTCGATTAGTTCGCCAGTTTGCAGTGTACGGTACTGCCTTTGTTCTTTAGCTCCCAACAAGTTGGTATTGTTTTGCCTATTCTTGCATCGGGCGCTTTAGTTCTAGAAGTTATTGTTAAACGTTCTATTTTAATAATCTTATATATTGCAGTACATATAGCCCTATTATTTTCTTTAATCGTTTTTGTGCTTGTTGATAGAGCATGCGAGTTTTGGATCTCTACAATAAACATAAATTCAGAAAATATCGGCAGTTAAAAAAAGCTATTATTTGTCAAATTAATTGAATGCTTGCTTCTATACTCAACCGTTGCTTTTGATTTGCCTCAATGATGAAGTTAAGGGCTTGTTTAATCACCCTATCAGTGTCGATAGGTAACGACAACCAGTTTCACGTGCAATGTACAGGTAAGTACATGTATGTACGCTCATATACTGAGCAAGCAGATGATCCAACCGAGTACCGAGTATTGAAGTAGAAGTTGAGTCGTCAGTTTTTCTGTAGATTTTTGTGGACTAAAAAATTTGAACCTGCAGGTATATATGCAGTTACATGTATTAGTACTGCCTTGTTGACTACTTAGCGTTTTACATGTATGTGAATTGATTCTACCGATACACTTTCTGTCACAGATACTAGAATAAAAGTACTAATTATTATTTAACTGAACTAATGCTACTGGTACACATCGCTGGCTCTGTCGATCACTTCGTTGCTTTTAATTGAAACACGAGAGCTCTTCTCCCTTCCAATTCTGGCCAATTTTAGAACACGGGATATTACTCGCGCAGTCGCGCTTAATACATGGATTTTTTTAAATAAGTTTCAAGTTTCAAAGTTTTGCTTTAAGTCTGCTTTAACAGTTTTTCAAAAAGTTGTACAAATATTAACAGATAGAATAAAAAGTGGCTAGCGCATAAAAGGAGTTTAATAGCCCTGTATTAGCAGATTACTTACTGAAGAGTAAATGCTTCGATTTTGCAGCGTGAAACGATTTTATTTCTTCGTTTTCTTAGAAACTGAGCAACTGAATTTAGGCTTAAGCAGTTTGTTGATTTCGGCAGTTTTGGGCTTGGCAAAGACAAGTGCAATTTTTCAAAGTGATTTCTCACATTTTCAAACCAATTGAATTGAAATACTATTATCCGGTTTGTTAATTCATAATTATTTCGCTAAAAATTGATTCCAAATATTTAATGCATCAATCTCATCAATCTCAAATGATATATCAATCTCATACATAGCAATTTGTAGCAAGCAAGAATCTGTACTGTAGGCCTATCTTTGTTATTTGTAGCTTGTAGTGTAGGGCTAACTATACTGTATAGTATTAATAGCACATATTCAGTTGTTAATTAATTGCCTGACCATTTGGCATTGGCCCTAGTCCTCCTTAAAAATGGTTGAGTTGGAAATTTGGCCTTGGCCTATGGCCCCTTGGGTAAATTAGTTATTATTCAAATTTAACATGAAAAATAGACTACTCTAACAATAACATGGTAAGACTGGGAAGACATAAAGTCTTACAACTTAAGCTTTTCTTATTTTTTACCTTCAAATATAACTAGTAGGCCACCTAGGCCTATTAGGGGCTTAGGCGGCCTAGGCCTAGGTAGGCGTAGGCCTATTAAAAAGCATTTAGTTTTTAACTTTTTTACAAAATGTATTCAATCCAAAGACTACAGAAATATATTGGCCTATTTCAACAAATACAATTTTTTATATTTATAAAATGACACTTAAATTTGTTAACTTATAGGCCTTATTTAAGTCTATAATTCTAGCCTACCTTTGGCCTTGCTTAAGAAGGGTGCTATTGTGCTAAGGGCACTGGGTGTTAATCTTTATCTAATAGACCTAGCTTTTTATTTACGGAGTACTTATAGGCATGGCGGCTGTGTCTATAATATTTGAGCTTATAGGCATAGCAATAATCATTGATATAAAATGCATGTTCTGTAGGGCTTTCTCACAAGCAATTGGTGGCTTAGTGGATATAGGCCTATCAATTTCCTTGTGATTGCGTGCAGCAAGGGTTCAAATCCCAATTGGTCAGAGATTTTTTTTGAAATTTTTTAGTAAACAGAAATTTTTCTACCTTGAATTTTTTCAGGTTTTTAATTTAAAAAATTTAAATTTATTTTTAATAAGAATAAACTTAATCTTAAAGTGTGGCTGATATGTATCAAAAAAATATTTCTTTTTCATATAATTGTACTTGTAGCCAAACTTCCAGATTTTGTGTTACTCTTAAAAATTTAATTTAATTTAATTTTAAAAAAAATTCAAATTAAAAACTCCTGAATGACTTCAATTGATTGATATTTTTCATCCAATTGATGATTATATACATAGCAGCCATGCCTATATTAAGCTCCAATATTAGAGACACAGCCACCCACCGTGCCTCTGTGTGAACCCATTCAATATTAATGACACGGCTGCCGTGCAAGTTTTATTGACACGGCGACCATGTCTCTAATAGTGACTAGGTCTATACTTATAGACACGGCCGCCGTGTCTCTAAGTTTCTGCATTATAGACATAGTTGCCATGTCTATAAGTATGGACCTAGTCACTATTAGAGACATGTCCCAGGGCTCTTATTTATTCTTTTGCTAGCCTTACTAGCTGCCACCAAGCTGTTACAGGGGTTATTCCTTCTTGTTAATATTGCTGGTTATTATCTGCCTTTTACTAGTAGCGTATATACTTCTATTGGTAGTGTATGTACTCTTATTGGTAGCGTCTGTACTTTTTACTGTACTTTCTGGTCTGAGCAGTCTTTTAGGCACTGTCTATCCTATTCCTATACTCTTCTAAAGGTATTATTCTCAGTCCTGGGCGTTCCCGGGATCAGGGGGTCACAGCGCACTTCGCTGGGTATTCTGCCCTGAGGCAGGTTTCTCAGACTCTAAGCCTAGATTTCTCTACCCTGTGGTAGGATTTCTGCCTTTCTAAAGGCGGGTTACTAGACTTCTAAGTCTAGGATTTCTCATTCTCTGAGAACGGACTAAGTTTCTCCCAATTTGGGGATCCTAATGCTGCTAAATAACTAAGTCAATAAGTATTAATCAAGCTTCAATTTTAGGATACTAGAACAGTTTTAAGCTTTGAAGCCATGCAACGAGGCGAGTTGCTCTCCTTCAGTTTCAGCTTGTGTATTTATACTCCTCTCTTAGTTCATTTTAAACAAATAACATTTCATAATATTCATAATATTTACAATACTACGCATTAAAACAAAAATAGTCGAATTTCAAATGTACTACTTTCTAAGAAACAAGCAATCGCTAAGATAAGGCCTACCTCAGACACAACCGCCGTGTCTATAAGTTTCTACATTATAGACACGGTTGCCATGTCTCTAAGTGTGGCATTTTATTTACTAAGCCAAGAATAGCAAGTCCTATGAGCTATACACAAGGTAGGAAAAAATAAAAACAAAAATGGCATCAACTTTAACATACATGCCTAATACCCATCCAACCCATCTAAACCAGATGGGTAAAATGGCTGCTAGCCAAGGTAAGTTGCAAAATAAAAAATGGGAAAAAATTAAGAAAAAAAGAGGAGAGAAAAAGAAAAAGAAAAGAAAAGAGGGAAAAAAGAATCTGCAAAAAGATTTTTTTATTAAAACACCTTAAAAACACAACAAAACTGCTAAACATCAAAGAAGCGCAATGTCAAACATAGAAGAGCCAACATATCGAACATAAAAGAGTTACCATATCAAACATAGAAGAGCCACTATGTCGAACATTAAAGAGCCACAATGTCAAACATAAAAGACCCACCATGTCAAACATAAAAGAGCCACCATTTCAAACATAAAAGAGCCACCATGTCAAACATTAAAGAACCACCATGTCAAACATTAAAGAACCACCATGTCGAACATTAAAGAGCCACCATGTCTAACATTAAAGAGCCACCATGTCGAACATTAAAGAGCCACCATGTCTAACATTAAAGAGCCACCATGTCTAACAGTAAAAAGCCACCATGTCGCCTGCTATCTGGGGGTGATTGCTATCTAGGAGAGCCTGCTATCTGGGGGTGCTTGCTATCTGGTGGTGCTTGCTATCTGGGGGTGCCTGCTATCTGGGGGTGCCTGCTATCTGGGGTGCTTGCTATCTGGGGGTGCTTGCTATCTGGGGGTGCTTGCTATCTGGGGGTGCTTGCTATCTGGGGGTGCTTGCTATCTGGGGTGCTTGCTATCTGGGGTACTTGCTATCTGGGGGTACCTGCTTTTTGGGGGTGCTTGCTATCTGGGGGTGCTTGCTATCTGGGGGATGCTTGCTATCTGGGGGGTGCCTGCTATCTGGGGGGTGCTTGCTATCTGGGGGATACTTGCTATCTGGGGGATGCCTGCTATCTGGTGGGATGCTTGCTATCTGGGGGGATGCTTGCTGTCTTAGGATGTTTTCTTTTTGCATTGCACTTCATCTGAGCAGTTTTTCTATTGACTATGTAAAGGCTTTGTTTGGCCATCTTATTGATACTTATAGAGAACAGAGATTCTATCTAGATGTCCCCCATTGGGGGGCAAAGATTGCTAGTAGCATCTAATGATATATTAGACTGGCTTAATATAGATTGTGCAGTGTATACTGTATAACTGCATAGCTCATTGCCAAGCTGCAATTTATAATTTTAGTAAATACTACTAAACCATTAGTCTTAGTATTAGCTTTGCATATGTGCATCTACATGGTATAAGCTAATCTATCTAGACTCTAGAGATAGACCATCTTAACTAGCTGACCTTTTAGCATCTTAATGAATCTTTTTACACTTTTGTTATATTAGTGTCTTGGGATTCTTTCTAGGATAATGAAAAAATCTGTGCCCAACTCTAATGTCACTTCTAGCTAATCTATTCTAGGCTAAAACATCATAGTCAGTCTCCGCATTGGTTGCATTTCTGCAGTTGCATCTGAGCTAGCCTTAGTATCCTTAATGGTAGTTCTTGAGTTGGCATCATGGTTAGTAGTACCAAGGAAGCTGATGCTATTGTTTTTTGTGGAGTGCGGCTCCATTAGATGGGGACCCAGTCAAGGGCACCCAGGAGCTGCACCACTAAGGGACCATTGGCCAGGTCATTGAGATGTTGGACTCCAATTAAGAGGCGAGTCATTTCTAAAGCAAGACAAGTCAGCAGGTGAAATTGATCAACTTTATCCTTGCATAGCCTGCAGGTGGCATCATTGGTTGTCCCAATGCACTTTTTGTAGTAGACTGATACTAGGTAATGGCTGTTATGGACCTACAAGACTAAGGCTTCCTGCCCTCCAATACAGGCTGGTACCCAACAGACTTGCGCAGTAGGTTTTTGGATGTAGTGAGTGCAAGGGGGATGTGCTGTTGAGGCAGGCACGTATCCCACTTGGCCTCCAGGTTGACCAGCTTATTTCCACTAATGCCTACATGCCCAGGGATCCACTGGATAGTAATGGCTATGACCTAGATAGCACATCAGATGAGATTCTTAAGTGTTTCTAGGAGGCTGTTAGTATGAGTGTAGTGGTGCAGTCAGCTTGGATGGCTTGGATGGTGGCCTGGTTGTCAGTCAGGATGGCCGCTTCTGGCAGTTCCTCCATTAAGATATCACCTAGGGCTAGACAAAGGCATCTGCCAGCTGCAGCATGCCCCAAACAAATGATCAGGTCATGGTGGCATTTAAGAGTTGTATTCTTGCCTCTGGATTATGTGGCACCAATGATTATTTTCTTAAGGCAGGCTACTTTGCTTTGCATATATCTCCAATGGCATTCCATTTGATTGCCATTGACTTCAATTGTTTTACAAGTCTTGGCTCAGTTGTGGCATTGGCTCCTATCAATGTATTTGCTATTAATAATAGCAGTAGACTTCTCAGCCATAGTAGCTAATAATATTGATGACAATGGTACTGCAGTTATATATGCCTTTTCCTAAAATTTACTAATTAATATTGGTTCTTTTATCATCTAGATTCTAGCCTATTTTGTCTATCACTGGGTCCATTCATATTGACTATTATTATATTTGTCTGTTTGATAAAAATTTGATAAGTCCTACATTCACATGATTTAAGCTATGTATATAATCCTGTTATTAACCTTTATTATCCTATAAATTAGACATTTTGTCTTGGTCAAAATGACTTAATGGGTACAATTTCTAAATAAAATATTTCCTATGCCTATGGAAAAAATGACCTAGATAAAAAGTCTAAAGACAAAATGTTCTATTTCAGTGTACATAGAAAACAACTTGGTATAATTGATCCTTGTATCTATTATTATTATTTATTGGCTAGGTAGCAAAGGTTAAGTGTATATAACCTAGTGACCCACTCTTTTTATTATGTATATCCTAGATTAAACTTTTTACCAAAAAATATATATATAATTTTATAGAATTAATGTTTATTGTATTTATAAACATTTAAGAAATTAAAATAACAAAACAAGGCTAGAATGTGCTTCTTCATTTTGTCAATTGTTATAATCTATAGTTAAGATCATATAGCATACATTTAAAAAATTTAGGTATGCATTGGTATTGGATCTATAGGTGTTGGTATACAGATAAGTTGGTATGCATTATGCACTTGTCCTATGTGTGTCATGATATGTTGGCATAAATAAAATTTACTATGTAATACATTGTATATGCTGCCATTGAAGTGAACTTGGGATAAAAAACTTGTGTACTTTTTGTGTAGCATATGGCCTTTTGTTCACTTGTTAAAAACAATAGATAATCTGTTTTTGGTTACACTAATTAACCCAGTTCTTGGCTGGCTAGGTTTACTATTTCATTGCATAGTTATAATAGTTGGAATAAAATAGCTTACCTGAATATTTTTACCTCATGAACCCATTGCCAGCAGAGCTCCGCCTATGAACAGTGGAGGCAATCCGCGCCTCCCAGCTTCTGGCGGCGCAGGCGGCGGAGCCAACAGCTCCTACCTGCCCTGTCGCTCCGAGTCCGCCTTCTTAATGGTTGGGCCGAATTTTAAAGTTGGCAAAAAAATTGGTAGCGGAAATTTTGGCGAACTCCGACTGGGCAAGAATCTTTACAATAACGAGCACGTGGCTGTGAAGCTGGAGCCGCTGAAGTCGCGGGCGCCTCAGCTGCACCTTGAGTACAGGTTCTATAAGGAGCTCGGCTCCCCGAAGGCCTGCCGCAGGTGTTTTACTTTGGCCCGACTCACAAGTACAATGCGCTGGTGCTGGAGCTGCTGGGACCGTCTCTAGAGGATCTGTTCGATACTTGCAGTAGGCGGTTCACGCTCAAGACTGTCTGCATGATTGCCATACAGCTGGTGAGGCGCCTGTCCGCTTGTTTAGGAATATGCTGATTGATGATGCACTCTGGTTTTGGGTTTAGAATCTAAATTGTTTTCACATTTAGAATACGCTGGATTTAGGTTTAGAACCCGCTGGATTTAGGTTCAGAACCAGCTGGATTTAGGTTCAGAACCCGCTGGATTTAGGATCAGAACCAGTTGAATTTAGGTTCAGAACCAGCTGGATTTAGGTTCAGAACCAGTTGAATTTAGGTTCAGAACCCGCTGGATTTAGGTTCAGAACCTGCTGGATTTAGGTTCAGAACCAGTTGAATTTAGGTTCAGAACCTGCTGGATTTAGGTTCAGAACCAAATGGATTTACAGATAGGTTTAGAACCAACTGGATTTAGGTTCAGAATCAACTGGATTTTGGTTCAGAACCTGCTGGATTTACAGATAGGTTCAGAACCAACTGGATTTAGGTTCAGAATCAACTGGATTTAGGTTCAGAATCAACTGGATTTAGGTTCAGAATCAACTAGATTTAGGTTCAGAATCAACTGGATTTTGGTTCAGAACCCGCTGGATTTAGGTTCAGAGCCAGTTGAATTTAGGTTCAAAACCCGCTGGATTTAGGTTCAGAATCAACTGGATTTAGGTTTAGAAATCAACTGGATTTAGGTTCAGAAATCAACTGGATTTAGGTTCAGAACGAACAGGATCTAGGTTCAGGACCCGCTGGATTTAGGTTCAGGACCCGCTGGATTTAGGTTCAGGACCCGCTGGATTTAGGTTCAGAACCAGCTGGATTTAGGTTCAGAACCAGTTGAATTTAGTTTCAGAACTCGCTGGATTTAGGTTCAGACAGGGACAACTTAGTTGGAACGGCCATAGAACACTGCTTTCAAACGAGCCCCCAACTTTTTTCACCATGATTTGCCTTGTTTCGCGTCCCGGTAGTTTTAGTTGTCCCTGTGTTCAGAACTAGCTGGATTTAGGTTCAGAACCCGCTGGATTTAGGTTCAGAACCAGTTTAATTTAGGTTCAGAACCCGCTGGATTTAGGTTCAGAACCAGTTTAATTTAGGTTCAGAACCCGCTGGATTTAGGTTCAGAACCTGCTGAATTTAGGTTCAGAGCCAGTTGAATTTAGGTTCAGAACCCATACCTAATCGAACCCACACGCAGATCAGCCGCATGGAATACGTGCACAGTCGCAGCCTAATCTATCGAGATGTAAAGCCGGAAAATTTTCTTATCGGCCGACAGTCCACTCGCAAGCAGCACCTTGTTCACATAATCGACTTCGGCCTAGCCAAAGAGTACAGAGATCGCGAGACTGGCCGGCATATTCCCTATAGGGAGCATAAAAGCCTGACTGGCACGGCCAGGTATATGAGTATTAACACGCATTTAGGCAAAGGTGAGTTGGAGTGCTCGTAATTGTGCATAACATGTGCTTAAGTTATGTATATTGCTCTCAACTTCTGGTCCTAGAGGTTGTGTATTCCTCCTAACTTCTGATCCCAAGTTATGTATTCCTCCCTACTTCCGGTTCTAAGTTTGTAAGTATTACTCCCTACTTCCGGTTCTGAGTTTGAGAGTATTACCCCCTACTTCTGGTTCTAAGTTTGAGAGTATTACTCCCTACTTCCGGTTTTTTTAATTTGTGAGTATTACTCCCTACTTCCGGTCTCAAGTTATGAGTATTACTGCCTACTTCCGGTCCCAAGTTTTAAGTTTTCCTCCCCACTTCCGGTCCCAAGTTATGATTATTCCTTCCCGCTTCTGGTCCTAAGTCATGTGTATTCTTTCCATAGTATATTCTGTTTCCCCCCCACTTCCGGTACCAAGTTATGTGTACATTTATCTGCATCCCTTGTTATCGGATTTTGCGTATATGTATGTTATTTACTAATTACTATTATAAAGATTATATAAATTGCTGAATCTGGCCTGCTAGACTAATGAAATGTCTTCTATTTAGATTAGCTAGGCACTTTCTAGGAAACTTTCTTCTTTCAAAATTTCATTGTAAACAGCTAAGTGAAAATTTCTTTTAACGGTGCAGTGGCGCACAACTTATTTGCTAGCATAAGTGTGCACTAGTCTAACAATAATTATATGCGAACTTGCAGTATTCCGTTTAGTGCGTTAGTGCGAATTGTGTGTTGGAAATACGATTTTCACTTGTGGGTTGAAAGACATTCTCAGTGAAGTTTTCAACTATTCTGTTCCAGAACAGTCCCGACGAGACGACTTGGAAGCTCTAGGCCACATGTTTATGTACTTCCTGCGCGGCAGCTTGCCCTGGCAGGGCCTCAAAGCCGACAACTTGAAGGAGCGCTATCAGAAAATTGGCGACACAAAACGGGCTACACCTGTTGAGGTGCTCTGTGACGGATTTCCAGGTGCGTAGCTGCATCCATTTTCAGCCCCGCATCTATCCTTCATCGTCATTGTGTTTTCTTCGCTTCCATTTTTTATGTATTACTGATCACTTCCGGCTCTAAATTGTGCATTCACAACTGCTTCTGGTCCCAAATAGTTTTTAATCCTCCCCACACCCGGTCCCAAACTGTGTTTCTTCCACATTTCCGGTTCCAGATTGCACCTATTCCTCCACACTTCCGGTCCCGATAGTGTATATTTCTCCTAATTCCGGTTGCAGTGTGCATATTCCTCCATACTTCTGGTCCCAGATTGTGTATATTTCTTCTCACTTCCGGTTGCAGTGTGCATATTCCTCCATACTTCTAATCCAGATTTTGTAACTTGCTCCACACTTCCAGTCCCAGATCGTGTATATTGCTCCACACTTCTGGTCTTAGATCGTGTGTATTGCTCCGCACTTCCGGTCCCAGATCGTATATATTGCTCCACACTTCTGGTCTTAGATCGTGTGTATTGCTCCGCACTTCCGGTCCCAGATTGTGTATATTCCTCCTCACTTCCGGTCCCAGATTGTGTATATTTCTTCTCACTTCCGGTTGCAGTGTGCATATTCCTCCATACTTCTAATCCAGATTTTGTAACTTGCTCCGCACTTCCGGTCCCAGATCGTGTATATTCCTCCTCACTTCCGGTCCCAAATCGTGTATATTGCTCCATACTTCTGGTCTTAGGTCGTGTGTATTGCTCCGCACTTCCGGTCCCAGATTGTGTATATTCCTCCTCAATTCCGGTCCCAGATCGTGTATATTTCTCCTCACTTCCGGTTGCAGTGTGCATATTCCTTCATACTTCCAATCCAGATTTTGTAAATTGCTCTACACTTCCGGTCCCAGATCGTGTATATTCCTCCTCACTTCCGGTCCCAGATTGCGTATATTGCTCCACACTTCTGGTCTTAGATCGTGTGTATTGCTCCGCACTTCCGGTCCCAGATCGTGTATATTCCTCCTCACTTCCGGTCCCAGATTGCGTATATTGCTCCACACTTCTGGTCTTAGGTCGTGTGTATTGCTCCGCACTTCCGGTCCCAGATTGTGTATATTCCTCCTCACTTCCGGTCCAGATTGTGTATATTCCTCACTTCCGGTCCAGATTGTGTATATTCCTCCTCACTTCCGGTCCAGATTGTGTATATTCCTCCTCACTTCCGGTCCAGATTGTGTATATTCCTCCTCACTTCCGGTCCAGATTGTGTATATTCCTCACTTCCGGTCCAGATTGTGTATATTCCTCAATTCCGGTCCAGATTGTGTATATTCCTCCTCACTTCCGGTCCAGATTGTGTATATTCCTCACTTCCGGTCCAGATTGTGTATATTCCTCCTCAATTCCGGTCCAGATTGTGTATATTGCTCCACACTTCTGGTCTTAGGTCGTGTGTATTGCTCCGCACTTCCGGTCCCAGATTGTGTATATTCCTCCTCACTTCCGGTCCAGATTGTGTATATTCCTCACTTCCGGTCCAGATTGTGTATATTCCTCCTCACTTCCGGTCCAGATTGTGTATATTCCTCACTTCCGGTCCAGATTGTGTATATTCCTCAATTCCGGTCCCAGATTGCGTATATTGCTCCACACTTCTGGTCTTAGATCGTGTGTATTGCTCCGCACTTCCGGTCCCAGATCGTGTATATTCCTCCTCACTTCCGGTCCCAGATTGCGTATATTGCTCCACACTTCTGGTCTTAGGTCGTGTGTATTGCTCCGCACTTCCGGTCCCAGATTGTGTATATTCCTCCTCACTTCCGGTCCAGATTGTGTATATTCCTCACTTCCGGTCCAGATTGTGTATATTCCTCCTCACTTCCGGTCCAGATTGTGTATATTCCTCCTCACTTCCGGTCCAGATTGTGTATATTCCTCCTCACTTCCGGTCCAGATTGTGTATATTCCTCACTTCCGGTCCAGATTGTGTATATTCCTCAATTCCGGTCCAGATTGTGTATATTCCTCCTCACTTCCGGTCCAGATTGTGTATATTCCTCACTTCCGGTCCAGATTGTGTATATTCCTCCTCACTTCCGGTCCAGATTGTGTATATTCCTCACTTCCGGTCCAGATTGTGTATATTCCTCAATTCCGGTCCCAGATTGCGTATATTGCTCCACACTTCTGGTCTTAGATCGTGTGTATTGCTCCGCACTTCCGGTCCCAGATCGTGTATATTCCTCCTCACTTCCGGTCCCAGATTGCGTATATTGCTCCACACTTCTGGTCTTAGGTCGTGTGTATTGCTCCGCACTTCCGGTCCCAGATTGTGTATATTCCTCCTCACTTCCGGTCCAGATTGTGTATATTCCTCACTTCCGGTCCAGATTGTGTATATTCCTCCTCACTTCCGGTCCAGATTGTGTATATTCCTCCTCACTTCCGGTCCAGATTGTGTATATTCCTCCTCACTTCCGGTCCAGATTGTGTATATTCCTCACTTCCGGTCCAGATTGTGTATATTCCTCAATTCCGGTCCAGATTGTGTATATTCCTCCTCACTTCCGGTCCAGATTGTGTATATTCCTCACTTCCGGTCCAGATTGTGTATATTCCTCCTCAATTCCGGTCCAGATTGTGTATATTCCTCCTCACTTCCGGTCCAGATTGTGTATATTCCTCCTCACTTCCGGTCCAGATTGTGTATATTCCTCCTCACTTCCGGTCCAGATTGTGTATATTCCTCCTCACTTCCGGTCCCCTCGCAGAGGAGCTGGCCATGTACCTGCGCTACGCTAGACAATTGGACTTCTTCGAGACTCCCGATTATAATTACGCTCGCGGCCTATTCTTAAAACTGATGGAGCAGAGAGGCTGGCAGTGCGATTGGGACTTTGACTGGGTGTCTCGTCAAGATCGAACGGTGAGTTAATTTCGTCTAGCGCCTTTAGCGCCTTTAGGCTGTAGCGCCTTTGCGTCGTGTGTAGTTCAATTTGGCATTAAGAATAGAAATCAATTTAAATTAGCGCTAACAGATACAAACAGAAGCGTAGAAAAACAAAATAATCGCATTTAAAAAATGAATTAATTCGCAGGGCACGCCTGTCAGCGTTGCCAACGCAACTGGGGAGCGAAACAAGCCGGCCGCCGCGCACCTGCAGCCCAAGGTGAGAGGAGGAGGATTAGCATTATCCGTCCTATTTAATTGTTATCGCTATTTATTAGGTAATATCAGCTTCTTGTCTTCTGTTTTAATCCTTCTATTGCCATGTACCATTTATTATTTTAATTTTTTGCACCGAAATTATCAGCCTAATAACTATTTGCATGTTCAAGTTTTCTACTAACTATACTACTTATCAAAGTTGCTTATAAATGAGTACTATTGTTGTGGTTGTTTTTTCAAATATTTATTGCTTGACACTGACGCAGGCCGATCGGGATGCGGGCCAGAATGCCTCTGTTCAGGTAGTTAAATTGATCGTTCAGTCCAAGTGCTTGCTATCGGATTTAAATACGCCTTATTAAATTTAAATTGGCGCCAGAAACTGGCGTTCACAGGCCGCACCTGCTTTGTATTTTGTTATTGCTCAGGAATATGCTATCAGTGTTTGCTATCGTGTGTGCGTGATTTTGCACTTTGCACCTAATTTGCAGATGTTTAGTTAGTGCTAAGTATTACTGATTATATATTAATGCACGCATGTGTACTTCATAGGGCTACAGTTTCCAGTAAAGTAGCATAGAGACTGTGCATTTGCATTTGTGTACCTCTTCATGTACCACTTGTGGCTGTTGTTCCTGTTCCCCCGTTGCCATGCCAACTATAGGATATTAAAGACTTGTTTAATATCTTGTTTAATATCTATGCATGGAGAAGATGCTCATAGGACTTTCTGCTGTATCCTGACTCCTGACACCCCATGGGATCTGTGCTTTATCCTGACTCCTGACACCCCATGGGATCTGTGCTTTATCATGCAGACCCCTGACACCCCATGGGATCTGTGCTATATCCTGACTCCTGACACCCCATGGGATCTGTGCTTTATCCTGACTCCTGACACCCCATGGGATCTGTGCTTTATCCTGACCCCTGACACCCCAAAGGATCTGTGCTTTATCCTGACTCCTGACACCCCATGGGATCTGTGCTTTATCCTGACTCCTGACACCCCATGGGATCTGTGCTTTATCCTGACCCCTGACACCCCATGGGATCTGTGCTTTATCCTGACCCCTGACACCCCATGGGATCTGTGCTTTATCCTGACCCCTGACACCCCATGGGATTCTGCTGTATCCTGACTCCTGACACCCCATGGGATCTGTGCTGTATCCTGACTCCTGACACCCCATGGGATCTGTGCTTTATCCTGACCCCTGACACCCCATGGGATCTGTGCTTTATCCTGACCCCTGACACCCCATGAGATTCTGCTGTATTCTCCCTGACTCCTGACACCCCATGGGATCTGTGCTGTATCTTGACCCCTGACACCCCATGGGATTCTGCTGTATCCTGACTCCTGACACCCCATGGGATCTGTGCTATATCCTGAACCCTGACACCCCATGGGATCTGCGCTTTATCCTGACCCCTGACACCCCATGAGATTCTGCTGTATTCTCCCTGACTCCTGACACCCCATGGGATCTGTGCTGTATCTTGACCCCTGACACCCCATGGGATTCTGCTGTATCCTGACTCCTGACACCCCATGGGATCTGTGCTATATCCTGACTTCTGACACCCCATGGGATCTGTGCTATATCCTGACTGCTGACACCCCATGGGATCTGTGCTGTATCCTGACCCCTGACACCCCATGGGATCTGTGCTGTATCCTGACTCCTGACACCCCATGGGATTCTGCTGTATCCTGAATCCTGACACCCCATGACGTTGACACCCTATAAAGTGTTATTTTATTTTGCGTCACTGTATTTTTTGAAGAACTGCTAATAGTTCGAATGAAAAGTGCAAAGCAAGTCTTCCACTGCGGCCTCTCATTCACCCCTGCATCCAACCCCCCTGTCTGCTTGGTAATTTGAATTAGCCGGCAGCCAATCAACGGCAGTTTAGCTATCAGCCGATGCAGCAGAACAGCAACGGTCAGTCAGCTTATCAACATCAGCAGCAGCAGCAGCAGCACCGGCCGAGACCCAGTGTCAGTCAATTGGTAAAATTTTAATCTGACATTAGTCTGGCAAACAGACAGAAGTCTACAGGATGTATGCAGCGTGTAATATTATTAACTGTGACCTCTTGGTCTCTGCCCACCCTCTTCTGTCTATTTCTTGCGTGCATCTGCTTTAACAAACTTCTGCAACTGCAGCCATGGCTTTGGTCTGTCTAATCTCAGTGTGGTCGCTTTCCGCTCTTGATTAACAAGACAAGACTTAAAGATAGGGGGTCTGTGTACGGACATTGTCACACAACCGTCGAGAGGCATTACTGCCCATTCCACCGACTCCCCTGAGCAGGCACACACAGTCACACAGGAGTGTACAGCGGACCTAATTTTATTTATCGTTAGTAACAATAATAATAATAATTGATTACACCTGCCCCAATTGGGGCAGATGTGCAACCGACAGCTCAGCCGCAGCTATTGCGCGGCGCATCTGAAGGCTGCGTACGGCTGTTCAGTCCAAGGACTGGGGGGTCGCCACACACCCTCAATTACCCCAGCTAATGCTGGCACCCATTTTACAGCTGGGTTAACTGAAGCAATGCAGAGTTAAGTGTCTTGCTCAAGGACACAAATTCTTCCGAGTGGAATTGGGCATCGAACCCCCGACCTTCAAGTCGTGAGTCGGACGCTCTGACCACTGGGCTACATCCCTTTATTGTTAGGCATGCACACTTCACTGTGCCTTGGGGGTTGGCCCTCAAGGACGTAACGAGCAGAGCCAAGCCGTAATTCCAATTTAGCCCCAAATTAATGCGACTGCACTGGGAATCGAGCCTGGGCCGCTGGCACACCAGAGCGCCGCGCCAGACCGCTGGGCTACGGCCCCCATCTAACATCTTTCTGCTTGCAGTTTGTTTTTTTTAATTAACTTCGGTGCAGAAATACTAATGCGTATCAGCTGGCGGCAAATTGAAAGCGCAAAAAAATAATTTCATCTATCTGTTTTGTGTACATCTTCGCACTATATGCTTGTCAGAATCTTGATTAACTCATTTCTGGTGATTGGTGATGGTTCAATCATTTTTTTTCCATTAACTTGTCAGTGATTCGTGATTTTGCGCTAGGTTCATTATTATTCATCCGTGTTGGCGTAATCTAACTCTCTATCTAGATACCTGACTCTGTGTCTGCATGTCTGACTCTCTGTCTGCATATCTGACTCTTTGTCTGCATGTCTGACTCTCTGTCTGCATGTCTGACTCTCTGTCTGCATGTCTGACTCTCTGTCTGCATGTCTGACTCTTTGTCTGCATTTCTGACTCTGTGTCTGCATGTCTGACTCTTTGTCTGCATATCTGACTCTCTGTCTGCATGTCTGACTCTGTGTCTGGATATCTGACTCTATCTGCATGTCTGACCCTCTTTGTCTGGATATCTGACTCTGTGTCTGCATATCTGACTCTTTGTCTGCATATCTGACTCTCTGTCTGCATGTCTGACTCTCTGTCTGCATGTCTGACTCTTTGTCTGCATATCTGACTCTTTGTCTGCATATTTGACTCTTTGTCTGCATGTCTGACTCTTTGTCTGCATTTCTGACTCTGTGTCTGCATGTCTGACTCTCTGTCTGCATGTCTGACTCTTTGTCTGCATATCTGACTCTTTGTCTGCATGTCTGACTCTCTGTCTGCATGTCTGACTCTCTGTCTGCATGTCTGACTCTTTGTCTGCATGTCTGACTCTTTGTCTGCATGTCTGACTCTGTGTCTGGATATCTGACTCTATCTGCATGTCTGACCCTCTTTGTCTGGATATCTGACTGTCTGGATATCTGACTCTTTGTCTGGATATCTGACTCTTTGTCTGGATATCTGACTCTTTGTCTGGATATCTGACTCTTTGTCTGGATATCTGACTCTTTGTCTAGATATCTGACTCTCTGATTCTTTGTCTGGATACCTGACTGACTCTTTGTCTGCATGTCTGACTCTCTTTGTCTGCATGTCTGGCTGTCTAACTCTGAGATGTCTGATTCTCTTTCTGGGTGTCTGACTTTCTGTATCTGTTGTTGGAAAGCTCGAATTTTTAGCCTAAAAAATTTGTATTGCTTTGGAATTTTTCTATTATCTTTAAGCAGTCCGATCAAAACTCCATCAGTTCAATAATGTAATTTAGCTCGCCTGATTAATCTCGCCCTGTATAAAACTCGCCATATTTCATATCGCTATTTTGACCCGGCATGTCATCATCATCATCACTGCCCTCAGGTTGCCGCTTCGATGACCTTCGATCAGCAGCCGTCCGACGGTGGCGCAGGCGGGCCATCAGTGCCCGGCGGCGGCGGTGGCGGCGGCGGCGGCGGCGGCGGTGGCGGCGGCGGCGGCGGCGGCGGCAGATTCGGCGACATCGACTTTGACGACGATGTATCGGCGTCAGACGCCAAGTGCTGCTTCTTTCGGCGGCGTCGGGGCCGCAATCACAGGAAATCCTCAGCCAGAGCCCCCCAGCAGCAGCAGCAGCAGCATCAGATGCGCCAGATGCAATCCCGCAGCAGCAATAACAACTGGATGGCGTCCTAGTGACCGCCACTTTGCCCGACGCTCTGCTTTTTGCTAGAAGCATTTCTCCTGATCGCGGGTCTGCGTTCTGCAGGTTAAAAATCGAATACTGAGAAATGATAAACAAACTTGGGCAGTTCAGTAGGTGTTCACCCGTCTCACAGGTGTGTCTTGATTATTAAAATATTTTTTCTGATTAATAAAAAACTGGTTGGAATACCTAAATCAGACTGAAAACCAGGCGCACCTTAATTAGTCCATAACAGAGGTGTTTTATTGCAGGCGCACCTTAATTAGTCCATAGCAGGGGTTTTTTATTGCAGGCGCACCTTAATTAGTCCATAGCAGGGGTGTTTTATTGCAGGCGCACCTTAATTAGTCCATAGCAGGGGTGTTTTATTGCAGGCGCACCTTAATTAGTTCATAGCAGGGGAGTTTTATTGCAGGCGCACCTTAATTAGTCCAAAAATCACACCTTTTAGTCATCTATAATTAAAGTGTTTATGACTAAAGTAAGTTCTTATCGACACAATTCATAATTCAGACACACCTGGGCACGAAGGCACGTGTGCACACACACCTATTTAAACGAATTTAAATGCAAAACTGATTTCATGTAGCGTCTCTGTTATTTGGCTTGCAGTTTCTCTGGCTTTTTCTCTTCTGCGAATCTGTTGCGTTCGCTGCTTGCGCTCCTCTGTCACCCCCGCGGCGGCCGCTATTAATCTCATTTGTATTCGAGCAATCCGACTGGCAATAGCTGTACATAAGCCTGGTTGCTACTGTTAGTAGGCACAGCGAGGGCGACAATCCGCTTCTTTTTCTCTCTCTCTCCCGCGCGCGTGCAAATGTGTAAGCATTGCATTAGTACTTTGTATTGTACTTGAAAGCTGCTCTTATCGCAGTAAGTATGTTATTAATTGTGCTATATTCATTGTTTACTAATAGCTCTGTTCTCCAAAGTACACTGTGTACCGTTTGTCAACCAGCCATGTTCCTGTCAACTCTGGGAGTTTCTTGATTTCAAAAGCAGATATCAGTTTACGTAAAAGTACAAGTTGCGATTTCGCCGCGAACTTGCTAGATGGCATTGTGGCGGTCAGTTTCACTTCTTGCATATCCGAATTATTATTTAATTATTATTTAATCTTCCCGTTTTAAATAAACAATAACTTGATTGTTAAATATTCACTCTCCTTCGCCACTAAACAGCTTATCGTATTACCGCTACTCTTTCACTGCGTCCTAACTTTGAGCGCCTGGCGCCCCATTCTGCCCGTATTGTACTGCACGCATGCGCATATTTTTAATACTATCAACTTTCTATAGCACGCTTTTTCCGCTCTTTCTACTCGCAGTAGCGTTGTCGCTTATTAGTCACGATTAAAATAAAACTAATTGCTAAGTTTGCATTCGCTGTTGCCAATAATGCTTTTTTATTTTTTTTTATTCTAATTGTGTTATTTATCTGAATATGTTGCTTTCTGTTTGTACTGTAGACAACTGACGTCTTGGAGGATTTCTTAGTAAAAATATCAGAACTTCCTAATTGATTTCTATTGACATTAGCTTTAATCTATGTACAATTCTTTTTTAAAGTCTAACATTTTTCAAAAGTACATTTGATTCTAATTGAATTCAATGAATCCGATATGTATCGACAATAGCTTTAATTCAAATTCAATTTAATGAATCCGATATGTATCGATAACAGCTTTAATTCAAATTCAATTTAATGAATCCGATATGTATCGATAACAGCTTTAATTCAAATTCAATTTAATGAATCCGATATGTATCGATAACAGCTTTAATTCAAATTCAATTTAATGAATCCGATATGTATCGATAACAGCTTTAATTCAAATTCAATTTAATGAATCCGATATGTATCGATAATAGCTTTAATTCAGATTCAATTTAATGAATCCGATATGTATCGATAACAGCTTTAATTCAAATTCAATTTAATGAATCCGATATGTATCGATAACAGCTTTAGTTCAAATTCAATTTAATGAATCCGATATGTATCGATAAAATATTTAATTCAAATTCAATTTAATGAATCCGATATGTATCGATAACAGCTTTAATTCAAATTCTATTTAATGAATTCGATATGTATCGATAACAGCTTTAATTCAAGTTCAATTTAATGAACCCGATATGTATCGATAATAGGTTTAATTGAAATCAATGAGTCCGATATATATTGATACTAGGTTTAATTCAAATTCAATTCAATGACCCCGATATGTATCGAAAGTACTACTTTTTTGCAGTTCAATTCTTAGAATCCGTTGTATACAGAAATCAATATCAAAATAGATTTCGAATTAATGCTTTAGAATCGATTATTCGCGAATTCTCTCCTTTCCCGTCTGCTTGTATTTGCCAACGAAAAGCACTTTGTGCAAGCCTTGCTTTGGACGGACATTGCACAGCTGTCAATTGTCAACTAAGCTTATCTATTTTATTTTGAAAGCCCTCAACCTGCTTGATCGAATGCTAGGCTTTGTATCTTCTTATATATTAATTTTTTTCCTTTTCAATTCAATTTTCTGTTGTCTTGTGCGCTGCTATGAGTACCAGTATGCGGGTATTGATAAGCTGGGCCCTGTGGATTCGTTGTATTTAAAACTATTTTAATAGTTAAATCTATAACTACTTAGTATGCCCAACTGCGTTGGCTTTTGTATTAAATGCACCATCTTTGGAAAGTTTTTTGCTCGTTTCAGACTACTGAAATGCGTGCGTCTTACTACTTATCTGTTCTTACATGTATGTTATGCGTCTTTTGGACACGCTAAAATTGAAATAAATAAATTCTGCACTGCAGCGCCCAATGCTCTGCTCTTACTACTGCCTGCCTATTAGTAGTAGGATGGGGTAAATCGCTGCAGCCGCGGTGCAATTTGTGAAGCCTATTTTTCTCTGTATTTAATGACACCACTGAAATGCGGAAGTTTTAATTATTTGTTGTTTCCCTGATTCACTGTTTACTACTATTAAGTAGTCTGTACAGTAAGTAGTATCAAAGCGCATAACGATTACCAAAATTAAATGGGCATTAGAGACGTTACAGTATTTGAAGGCCAAATTTCTCTGTGAATTTGTAACAAGAAAAAGTTTAATGTTAAGTTTTCTTTAAGTTAATCAACTTGGGATCTTGTTTTTAGAAAATTACAAAAAATGACACAAACAAGATGTACAAACGAGTATGTATAGACGAGATCGGTGATAAACATGCTTTTCTAGTCTACATGTGCATGCATTGTGCACACTAGTACGCGCAGGTTTAACAGGGGGGGGGGGGCGAGGACCCCTAAATTGGCTCGGCTGGCCTGCATTGAATGTCCATGGCTTCTGGGTCTTTTAGAGAAATGGGAAAAGGCCAGTTCAATCAAAGAATTTGAGCCCAGAGATCGCACTCTCGGATGTGCAAGTTTGAACTCTGTACATGTAAATGTGCACAATACATGTACATACTGTATCACGGACAGCCGAAGCAGATGTACTGAATTCCTCGTATTTTAATTTCAGTCTTAGGAAATCCTTGCACTGCGCGATAAGTACACTAGGTACATGTACATACTGCTGTACGATGAGCGGATGAGGCGAGCGCGGTGACTTCATGTACATGATAGTAACTGCAGTACAGCAGTTCCATAGTTCTGGTTAGCATCATTGAAATTTTTCAACGCGATGTACATGTGCTATGCTTAAGCCTGCCGGCCAATCAGAGCAGCGGTGCCCCGCTGTGCGCGTGAGCAGCCGCCGACTGCTGATGGACGAATGCCGCCAGCGACTCCCTGGGCGACGGCATCGACCCGGTGCCCGTGAGGAAAGTCGACGTGCCGCTTGTTGAATTATTCGACGACGACTGCCGGTCGCTGCAGCCGAGAATCTCCAGACCGCCGCTGCTGAGAAGCGGCGGCAGCGGCGGTGGCTGGCCGGAGGTCGACATGCAGACCGACAGCGACATCGGCGGCACCTTGGGCGCCGGCAGATTCAGCAGCGTCTCGGCTGCGGGAGGCGGCACCATCAGGCTGGTGGGCGGTGGCCGGATCTGCTTGCTGAGGTTCACCCGGGCCAGGTGCTCGTCGCGACGTCGGTGTCGCTCCTGGCGGCAGCGTCGAGCGGCCAAACAGCCGGCAACGGTGACTGCCGCTGTGGCCGCCAGGACGAGCAGCAGCAGCAGGGCGGAGAGGCCGGCGATGAGGGCGACTGACGGGCCATCGGCCTTCGGCTGGTCAGTAGGGTCTGCGGCCGCTGAATTGTGATGAAGCAGCGGCTGCTTGAATTTTGGCCACTGGCTATTACATGACTACTCGACTCGGACACTCGTAATTGGATTCTCGGACATAGGCTACTGGATACACGGACACAGGCTATTGGATACTCGGACACTGGCTATTGGATACTCGGACACTGGCTATTCGATACTCGGACACTGGCTATTGGATTCTCGGACACTGGCTATTCGATACTCGGACACATGCTATTAGATTCTCGGAAAAATGCTATTGGATTCTCGGACACATGCTGTTGGATTCTCAGAAACAGGATATTGGATTCTCGGACACATGCTGTTGGATTCTCAGAAACAGGATATTGGATTCTCGGACACATGCTACTGGATACACGGACACAGGCTATTGGATACTCGGACACAGGCTATTGGATACTCGGACACTGGCTATTGGATACTCGGATACTGGCTATTGGATACTCGGACACAGGCTATTGGATACTCGGACACAGGCTATTGGATACTCGGACACAGGCTATTGGATACTCGGACACTGGCTATTGGATACTCGGATACTGGCTATTGGATACTCGGACACTGGCTATTGGATACTCGGACACATGCTGTTGGATTCTCGGAAACAGGATATTGTTGGATTCTCGGACGCATGCTATTGAAGTCTTCAGACGCTATTAAAATCTCGGGCACCGTATCTATTAAAATCTCGGACACTATATATTAGAGTCTCGGACACTAACTATTAGAAGCTTGGAAATTTGCTATTAGAGTCTCGGACACTGTTGAAAAGTGCAGAATCAAATCAAGCATATTACGAGCTACAAGACTATCTATCAGGATCTATTACAAGTACAACAATCCATACTTTCTACTCAGCAGTAGGGCACTTAGGAAGTAATTTTTTGATAAAGTCGGAGATGAAGCGAGAGATGCAGATATATCTCGCGCTTCTAGTTTGCGGATGAAAAGTTAGTGGGGAGGGAAGACATGCGAGTTCGAGCCCTCGATAGATTAGCGGGTGCTCGCGGAACTTGAATAATCGAGCTCAGAGTCTGTTTGCGCACTGTGTGAGCAGTAAATCTATGGCTGCCGTAGCGAGAGGGCATATTCGAGAAGCTACGAGTGGCGAGAAGTTGGTACCTATGCATGCAATTTAGCTTGACCTCAGTTAACCTCGCCGATAACCCCTGGCGTTGAGCTGGAACCAAAATTATATCGATATGACTTCATACATTGGGATCGCACTGAAAACTGTTATGTTCCTAAAGTATTTGATCCGACTTGTGGCTTTTATTAGAAACTGTGAGAACTGTGAGAAGAAAGAATTAAGGAGACTGGCTGAGATGAAACAATGGCGGAGAGAGGATAAGAGAGGTGATGTGATTGGAGCAGGATAAATGGGCGACACAGGCAGAGTGATGGCCTGAGTGGGAGAGGGCAGACAGTGAAGAAAAAGTGAATGAGGGAGAGAGAGAAAGGGAGAGTGGGAGAAGGAAAGAGAGAGAAAGAGAGAGAGAGGGGGAGGGAGGGTGGGGAGAGGGAGAGGGGGAGAGGAGAGAGTGGGAGAAAGAAAGAGAAAGGAAGCGAGAATGAGAGAGAGGGAGAGGGAGAGGAGAGGGATAGGAGGGAGAAGTAGTCAGAATGAGAGAGAGTGGAGGGAGAGGAGAGGGATAGGAGGGAGAAGTAGTCAGAATGAGAGAGAGTGGAGGGAGAGGAGAGGGATAGGAGGGAGAAGTAGTCAGAATGAGGGAGAGAGGGATAGGAGGGAGAATTAGTCAGAATGAGGGAGAGAGGAATAGGAGGGAGAAGTAGTCAGAATGAGGGAGAGAGGGATAGGAGGGAGAAGTAGTCAGAATGAGGGAGAGAGGGATAGGAGGGAGAATTAGTCAGAATGAGGGAGAGAGGGATAGGAGGGAGAAGTAGTCAGAATGAGGGAGAGAGGGATAGGAGGGAGAAGTAGTCAGAATGAGGGAGAGAGGGATAGGAGGGAGAATTAGTCAGAATGAGGGAGAGAGGAATAGGAGGGAGAAGTAGTCAGAATGAGGGAGAGAGGGATAGGAGGGAGAATTAGTCAGAATGAGGGAGAGAGGGATAGGAGGGAGAAGTAGTCAGAATGAGGGAGAGAGGGATAGGAGGGAGAAGTAGTCAGAATGGGGGAGAGAGGGATAGGAGGGAGAATTAGTCAGAATGAGGGAGAGAGGGATAGGAGGGAGAATTAGTCAGAATGAGGGAGAGAGGGATAGGAGGGAGAATTAGTCAGAATGAGGGAGAGAGGGATAGGAGGGAGAAGTAGTCAGAATGAATGAAGCCAGTATCTTGAATAACCCCAATTCTCGCGCACTGCTTTCAGCAGCCAAGCCAAAACCAGTCAGTCAGTTGTCAGCTGATGCGGCAGAAACTTTTATTGCTTTTAATTTTCTGCTCTCGCCCAGTCCAGGCCTGTGCGCCAGTCTCAACATTAACATACAGAACAGATTTGAATAATTTCTTCCGTTTTTCCTGCTAAGCCCTTTTTGGGCAGAGATTGACCGACGCTCTGAGGAGGGAAACCGGCAACAGTTCTCCAAGCTCAGCAGCTGCAGGCATTGCAAGTGGCTCCCTGGGAGATGGGCTTTCGAGACCAAATTGGAGACCAGATCGATATGCGAGAGCACCGCTTGTATCCCATCGGAATCTGGGGGGATAAGACTGTTCGGAATTGCCTGAATGACGCGCCACGAGGCCAGTGAGTCAGCCGGCTGCTTTCCTAATCATTTGGATTCAATCAGAGGCACTTTGCATTAGCGCTGTGAGTTCAGTCCACTCACTGGGCTCTGTTGGTTTTGCTTCTCCAGTCGGTTCTGTTGTCAGCGGCTTGTCTTCTTTGTCTTTGCCGCTGGCGAGAATTGTCGGCCTTCTGAGCGACTCTTTGGATAGTTCTGCTGCGGCTCGGCTGGCAACTGGCGCTCCGGGCTCGCCGCTGCCTGCTGGCACTGCGAATGGGGTGGTGTTTAGGGTTGCAGGGAGGCTGCAGTGGGGTTGCAGGGAGGTTGCAGGGAGGTTGCAGGGAGGCCGCAGGTAGCCTGCAGGGAGGCTGCAGGGAGGTTGCAGATAGGTTGCAGGGAGGTTGCAGGGAGGTTGCTGGAAGGCTGCAAGGAGGCTGCAGGGAGGTTGCAGGGAGGCTGCAGGGAGGCTGCAGGGAGGTTGCAGATAGGTTGCAGGGAGGTTGCAGAGAGGTTGCTGGAAGGCTGCAAGGAGGTTGCAGGGAGGTTGCAGGGAGGCCGCAGGGAGGTTGCTGGGAGGCTGCAGGGAGGTTGCTGGAAGGCCGCAGGTAGCCTGCAGGGAGGCTGCAGGGAGGTTGCAGGGAGGTTGCAGGGAGGCTGCAAGGAGGTTGCAGGGAGGTTGCAGGGAGGCCGCAGGTAGCCTGCAGGGAGGCTGCAGGGAGGTTGCAGGGAGGCTGCAGGGAGGCTGCAGGGATACTGCTGGGAGGTTGCAGGGAGGTTGCAGGGAGGCTGCAGGGAGGCTGCAGGGAGGCTGCAGGGAGGCTGCAGGGAGGCTGCAGGGAGGTTGCAGGGAGGCTGTAGGGAGGCTGCGGGGAGGCTGCAGGGAGGTTGCAGGGAGGTTGCAGGGAGGCTGCAGGGAGGCTGCAGGGAGACTGCTGGGAGGTTGCAGGGAGGTTGCAGGGAGGCTGCAGGGAGGCTGCAGGGAGGCTGCAGGGAGGCTGCAGGGAGGTTGCAGGGAGGCTGTAGGGAGGCTGCGGGGAGGCTGCAGGGAGGCTGCAGGGAGGTTGCAGGGAGGCTGCAGGGAGGCTGCAAGGAGGCTGCAGGGAGGTTGCAGGGAGGCTGCAGGGAGGCTGCAGGGAGGCTGCAGGGAGGCTGCAGGGAGACTGCTGGGAAGTAACCCAGAGCCCACAAAAGTCTCACAGCAGACGTAGAGCAGCAGCAGGTTCGGTCTGGCGCAGCCGCTGTCGGCCAGCTGCTGCTGCTGCTGCAGGGCGCCGACCGTGCAGGCGGATCTGCCATCGCACAGCGGCCGCACCTGATCGAAGGCGCCAACGTCAGGGCACCGACCGGCGCCCAAGTCGGGGCTGACAGTGTTCGGGCACACCTGCTCGGTGCCGTCGTTGCTGACGGTGGCGGCAACTCCAGTCGGCGCCAGCCGGTGCCTATCGGTGAGCACGGCGTCGATCAGCAGGATCCGCCGGTCGCCAGGAGAGTCCGCGAATCTGTCGCATCCGATTGTAGCGTAGGAGTCCGCGCACAGCAGCCTGGCGCGGATGGCTGCGAAGTGTATGGTGCATTTCTGTGGATTCTTGTGGGTTCTTGTGGGTTCTTGTGAACTATTGTGGATTCTACAGGGATTCTTGTGGATTCTACAGAGATTCTACATGAATGGGTTCTTGTGGATTCTTGTGGATTCTTGTGGATTCTTCTTGTGGATTCTTGTGGGTTCTTATGGATTCTTTATGGATTCTTGTGGATTCTTGTGGATTCTTGTGGATAATTGTGGATTCTTGTGGGTTCTACATGGATTCTTGTAGATTCCACATGGATTCTACATGTATTTTTGTGGATACTTGTGGATACTACATGGATTCTTGTGGATTCTACATGGATTCTTGTGGATTCTACATGGATTCTCTTGTGGATTCTCGCAAGTTTTTTTAATATACATGGATACTACATGGATTCTTGTGGATACTACATGGATTCTTGTGGATTCTACATGGATTCTTGTGGATTCTACATGGATTCTTGTAGATTCTACATGGATTCTTGTAGATTCTAAATGGGTTCTTGTAGATTCTAAATGGATTCTTGTGGATTCTAAATGGATTCTTGTGGATTCTTGTGGATTCTTGTGGATTCTTGTGGATTCTTGTGGATTCTTGTGGATTCTTGTGGATTCTTGTGGATTCTTGTGGATTCTTGTGGATTCTTGTGGATTCTTGTGGATTCTACAGGGACTCTTGAAGATTCTTGTAGATTCTAAATGGATTCTCTTGTGGATTCTCGCAAGTTTTTTTAATCTTGTAGGTTGTAAAATCTGTGCATTTTCTTGAAAACTGCTGCAGCCTTTTTATTCCTTCTAAAAACTTGAGGAACATTGTTGATTTTTGCGAACTGTTGAGGCCTCGCGTGTGTCCTCTGTTTAACTCTACTTACTACACTACAGCTACTTGAGATCGCGAACTTCGCTGCTCAGTCGAGCAACTCACCAGGCTCGCACTGGAAGCTGACGCTGAGGTGCGGAATGAGGCGCCAGCACGGCTGCAAGTTGTAGGGGTCCGAGGAGTCTGGGCGCTCCGATGAGGTCAGGTTGCAGGTGGGCCTCTCGTCGCATTTGAGCTGAAGCATCTGCGAGTTGGGGTGGAGTTGCGTTTTATTGGATTAAATAGGTCACGTGGATTTTTGTACAATGACTCCCGTCATTCGCAGTAGTTAATGGACTCAATGATCTTCAGTGACTCAATGATACTCAGTGATTCAATGATTGATCCTCAGTGACTCAGATCCCCAGTGACTCAATGATCCTCAGTGACTCAATGATCCTCAGTGACTCAATGATCCTCAGTGACTCAATAATTTTCAGTGACTCAATGATACTCAGTGACTCAATGATCCTCAGTGACTCAGTGATCCTCAGTGACTCAATGATTTTCAGTGACTCAATGATACTCAGTGACTCAATGATCCTCAGTGACTCAGTGATCCTCAGTGACTCAGTGATCCTCAGTGACTCAGTGATCGTATTGACCGAATATCCTCATCACCTTTCGTGAAACAAAAAAATTGAAACTTCACATAATCGCAGAGATTGTCGGATTTCACTCCAGCATCTCATTACCACATCTGGAGCGGGATAAAATCCCCTCAATCCCCTCATAGTCAGCCATCCCACACTGCGGTAAACAAACATACAAAAGAACAAAGAGTTAATCGGCTGAAAAAAACTTCATCAGAGGCTCTGCAGCCGCTCCTGCAGAACGCATAAAGTGGGAAATCATAACGCGCCAAATTGTGTGAAGCAGGCAGCAGCTCGTAAATCAAACGCGAAAAAATTCGCTGTCACTCACTCACTGAAATATCAGCTTCCCTCATTTTGCTCCCTGTTTTTGATGGGGCGTGAGGGAATGAGGAAGCTGTGTGGGGTTGAACTTCCTGCATCCCTGCAGCTGGAGGTGATGGATGGCCGGAGTTGCAACCGCAGTATTTACGCTTTGCTCTTTGTTTTAGACTCTTTGTTTGCTTTGAGGCCGGCACTTTTTTAAATACAAACCGTCGCTTCGCTTTATTGTCGCCACGCCGGGGGAGCCGGCAGGGAGCCGCTTAGCCTGGGACCCCCTTCACACTTATCCCTGGCCTCTCTCTCTCCCTTCTCTACTTTTCCCGATTTCCCTCTTTAAATCTCTCTTGTTTATCCCCTTCTCCTTCTAAATCTCTCCTTCACTCCTTGCTCCTTGCTGTCTGAGCCCTCTTGCCTCTTCCTCTCTCCCTCTCACCCTCTCGCTCTCTCTCTCTCTTCCTCTTTCACTCTCTCCCTTTCTCCGTCTCCCCCTCTTCCTCTCTCCCTCTCCCTCTCTCCCTCTCCCTCTCTCCCTCTCCCTCTCTCCTTCTCCCTCTCTCCCTCTCTTTCTCTCCCTCTCTCCCTCTCCCTCTCCCTCTCCCTTTCTCCCTCTCTTTCTCTCCCTCTCTCCCTCTCCCTCTCTCCCTATCTCCGTCTCCCCTCTCCCTCTCTCCCTATCTCCGTCTCCCCTCTCCCTCTCTCCTTCTCTCCCTCTATCCCTCCCTCCCTCTCTCCACTGCCACTCTTCTGTCCTTGCTTTTTGCTCTATCATCTCAGCTCCCTCTCTTAATACTTACTCTTTTTCCTTATCTCCTACCATCCACTCTGTTCCGCCTCAATATACGAGCTTATTCTCAGTGAAGCATCTCCGCCTTTTCATGCCTGGGTCAGTTTGTCCCATTGTCAAGGGTCAAGGAAGAAAATTTACGACCCTGACCCAACATTGTCCCATCCAAAGTGTCCAGCTGCGCTCACAAAAAAAACTGTTTGTATAATTCAGGCCAAGTGGTCAAAGCTGTTTGGCAATTTGATTGCGTCACAAGTCAATGCAGGAGCATGACTGAGGACACTGGCTCACATCCCTGCCTTTTGTGAGATTCTGGGCATCAAGGATGGCCCGGAACACACAAACTGATGTGGCATACTGCCACTTCATGCTGGCTTTGTCGGTCACTTTTGATTTATGACTACCGTTTCAGGATGGCTTTGAATAACTGATTTAAATGGGTTTGTCTGTCTGTGTGTGTGTGTGTCTGTCTGTCTGTCTGTCTGTCTGTCTGTCTGTGTGTGTGTCTGTCTGTCTGTCTGTCTGTCTGTCTGTCTGTCTGTCTGTCTGTCTGTCTGTCTGTCTGTCTATCTGTCTGTCTGTCTGTCTGTCTATCTGTCTGTCTGTCTGTCTGTCTGTCTGTCTGTCTGTCTGTCTGTCTGTCTGTCTGTCTGTCTGTCTGTCTGTGTCTGTTTGTCTCTAACACAGCCCGGTTATTATAGCTTCAGTTTCAGTCGCTCTCAGCGCAATCATAAAAATAAAAACTGCAAGTAAACCCAGCATTCCCAGCCTCCGCATCATCAGTCGGGTGTTGACTCATGTTCTCTCCAGTTTAGCCAATCAAGCACAACAGTTATTTTTTATGTTAAAAAACGCGCTGGCTTTGTTTCGGGCTTCGCGGGTCGCTTGAAATGCCGCCTGCCTGGGCGGTCGGGGCCGCGGCAGCTGTTTCTAGGAAAACTTTCCCGGTTATGGCCTAATAAATATCTGCTTTTATGCCGCAATCTTACTGTCCGTCTGAACTTTCGGGGGTGGGGGGCGGACCCACCCCGGGGATTAAAGAGCGAATTATTTTTGATTGCTGACGAATCGCGGGTCGCCAGATTCAGGTGGAAACGCATGAGTCACGCTGGGAACTATAAGTGGTCAAGAATGAAAATAGATTCACCGAATTCATTGACGACAGTATTAGTTATTGATTATGAATTTCCACAACTCGATGAGAATCTCGAATATATGGGAATAATCTCTCCTTGAGATAATTGCCAAACTGGATAATCACTCCCTGAGATAACTGCCACAACGGATAATCCCTTCCTGAGATAACTGCCACACAGGATAATCTCTCCCTTCCCTGAGATAACTGCCACACCGGATAATCTCTCCCTGAGATAACTGCCACAACGGATAATACCTTTCTGAGATAACTGCCACACCGGATAATCTCTCCCTTCCCTGAGATAACTGCCACACCGGATAATCTCTCCCTGAGATAACTGCCTCACCGGATAATCTCTCCCTGAGATAACTACCACACCGGATAATCTCTCCCTGAGATAACTACCACACCGGATAATCTCTCCCTGAGATAACTACCACACCGGATAATCTCTGCCTGAGATAACTGCCACACCGGATAATCTCTCCCTGAGATAACTGCCACACCGGATAATCTCTCCCTTCCCTGAGATAACTGCCATACCGGATAATCTCTGCCTGAGATAACTGCCACACCGGATAATCTCTCCCTGAGATAACTGCCACACCGGATAATCTCTCCCTGAGATAACTGCCAAACTGGATAATCTCTTCCTGAGATAACTGCCAAACTGGATAATCTCTCCCTGAGATAACTACCACACCGGATAATCTCTCCCTGAGATAACTACCACACCGGATAATCTCTGCCTGAGATAACTGCCACAACGGATAATCCCTTTCTGAGATAACTGCCACACAGGATTATCTCTCCCTTCCCTGAGATAACTGCCACACTGGATAATCTCTCCCTGAGATAACTGCCACACTGGATAATCTCTCCCTGAGATAACTGCCACACCGGATAACCTCTCCTCGAGATAACTGCCACACCGGATAATCCCTCCTTTACTGTTAGCTGTTAGTACAACGAATCCAAAAGTCACACTGGCATAGATACTATTTATCATTGATAAATTATATAGCTGCAATATTTGCGCATGTGGACAGTACATTTCAATGGTTCGTGAAAACAAATTGAAAGTTGGCCATCTAAGGACGGAATTCGATCAAGGCTTTGCAAAGGAATGTGAGAAGGAAGGCAGCAAGCTAGGGAAGGAGTCTGTTTTGCCAGCTGGCTGGCTGACAAAATCCATTAGCACGAAAGTGCTGCTTTCATTTTCGTTGCCCCCCTTTATTAAGGATCTTAGAGTGGCTCAGGATCAATGAACCCCGGGATGCTTGGCACTCGGCAATGTGATCGAGCTTTTTCTGCGTTGAAGCCCCTCAGAACCTTTAAGTTTGTGGAGAGGGGATCTGAGGGAGGGGATCGGAGAGATGGGATCGGAGAGAGGGGATCTGAGAGAGGGGATCGGAGAGATGGGATCGGAGAGATGGGATCTGAGAGAGGGGATCGGAGAGAGGGGATCTGAGAGATGGGATCTGAGAGAGGGGATCGGAGAGATGGGATCGGAGAGAGGGGATCTGAGAGAGGGGATCTGAGAGATGGGATCGGAGAGAGGGGATCTGAGAGATGGGATCTGAGAGAGGGGATCGGAGAGATGGGATCGGAGAGATGGGATCTGAGAGAGGGGATCGGAGAGAGGGGATCTGAGAGAGGGGATCTGAGAGATGGGATCGGAGAGAGGGGATCTGAGAGATGGGATCTGAGAGAGGGGATCGGAGAGATGGGATCGGAGAGAGGGGATCTGAGAGAGGGGATCTGAGAGATGGGATCGGAGAGAGGGGATCTGAGAGATGGGATCTGAGAGAGGGGATCGGAGAGATGGGATCGGAGAGAGGGGATCTGAGAGAGGGGATCTGAGAGATGGGATCGGAGAGATGGGATCTGAGAGAGGGATAAGAGAGAGGGATTAGAGAGAGGGATAAGAGAGAGGGATTAGAGAGAGGGATAAGAGAGAGGAATTAGAGAGAGGGATTAGAGAGAGGGATTAGAGAGAGGGATTAGAGAGAGTGATAAGAGAGAGGGATCTGAGAGAAAGGGTTTTACTGAAGCATACAAATATCTGAAAGACGAGGGGTCTGACAGAGATAACAAAGGCAAGGAAGCTTTGCCACCTTTTGCCAAGAATTTCCATCTCAAATTTCGCAGTTACTGATATACTCATCCGCAGAATGTCCTCCTAGATTTCTAAATATAGGCAAACATCGATTAGGGAATTCGAGAAGCCTGAAAATAGAGAAATGGAGTCGCAATAAAAAAGTGCGAACGAAATTTATGGAACCTTAGAGACAGGCGGCGAGGCGGATAATAGATGTTAAACCCTAGCAACGTCATGGAAACGGAAAAACGGCTCAGATTCTGTCATGAGCCGGCCTCACCTCTTCAAGAAAGGGAAATGAGCGAAAGGCAGCTGCTTGTGATGGCTTCAAATAATCTAAAGTGAGAATTTGCTGCCTTTTCATACAGCTCCAATGTCAGGAATGGATCTGGATTTTTATTTTGTCCATCTATCTATCTATCTATCTATCTATCTATCTATCTATCTATCTATCTATCTATCTATCTATCTATCTATCTATCTATCTATCTATCTATCTATCTATCTATCTATCTATCTATCTATCTATCTATCTATCTATCTATCTATCTATCTATCTATCTATCTATCTATCTATCTATCTATCTATCTATCTATCTATCTATCTATCTATCTATCTATCTATCTATCTATCTATCTATCTATCTATCTATCTATCTATCTATCTATCTATCTATCTATCTATCTATCTATCTATCTATCTATCTATCTATCTATCTATCTATCTATCTATCTATCTATCTATCTATCTATCTATCTATCTATCTATCTATCTATCTATCTATCTATCTATTTATCTATCTATCTGTCCAGTGACAGATGAAGAACGAACACGCACAGGGGATTTTTAGGGCTCAGTTCAGCTTCATCACCCAGCTTCCGGGGTTATAGAGAGACGCGCAAAGAAGGGGCCATCGGGGTGGCCTGAGACGCCAGGGCGGGTGGCAGTTGTGACACCCAGGGGATTAGCGAGAAGATGAGAAGGCGCAGCCTCCATTGGCACTGGCGACACGCAGGGCCGATCACGGTCAAGAAATATCCGTGCATAAATGCATGAAGTGCGGCGAGCACTTTTTTAGCCGCGCAGAATTTGCGTTGCCAGCAATTTGTGTTGCATGTATAAGAATTCTGTTGGACACTTCGGCGGGCTGCTGCAAGCGGAAGAATTGCGCAGGCCGGGGGCCGCAATGTCATCTCTGCTGCATCCGTATCGGGACCGGCAAGCGAGAGAAGGGCGGCCGAGAAATCTGCTTCAGCGATCAGCAAAGATTTTCTGCTGGTGCAAAATTTCCTTATGTGCCGGGTTGGTGGGTCCCGTAATAGAATTAGGAGATCAGCTGAGCCTCTGACACAGGCTAATCCGGGATGGGGAGTAGGGGAGATTCTGCCTCAAATTTCAAATAGAGAAAACCTGCTGCAACAGATGAGGCGCTCTGCAGATCTGAGCGGCAGGGAACACGGGAGTGCAGCGGATTCTGGTTCGTTAATCCGGTTCAGTTCCCGTTTAGGCAGGCAACACGTGTTGCGTGACAGAGACGTGAGACAGACAGACAGACAGACAGACAGACAGACAGACAGACAGACAGACAGACAGACAGACAGACAGACAGACCGACACACAGACAGACAGACAGACAGACAGACAGACAGACAGACAGACAGACAGACAGACAGACAGACAGACAGACAGACAGACAGACAGACAGACAGACAGACAGACAGACAGACAGACAGACAGACAGACAGACAGACAGATAGACAGACAGACAGACAGACAGACAGACAGACAGACAGACAGACAGACAGACAGACAGACAGACAGACAGACAGACAGACAGCGCTCACCTGTTTCGCTTTGGACACTCGACAACGGGACTGCGCCAAAGCCGCTTGCCTCTGCAGCGTCTCATTGTTGTCATGGTGACCGGAGCAGCCAGTGAGGCTGGCCGCCACCGATGAGTCTACAACACGAATTTGGCTGCCCGCCTGGCAGGTCAGGCTTGATGCCGGGCAGGTCACGTGACTGCTGAGCTGCACCATCTGCCTGATGAGGCCTGCGCGGTGTTTGAAGGTCAAATTTAGTTTATTTAAAATGACTCGAATAATATGATAATTTAAGGTACTGAGTTTATGCCCCAGAATTTTATTTGCTATTAGTTTACTGGGGCAATAAGTTAACCGCTTGAGTGCTGAAAACCAAACCCCTGGGGCGGCACTCCCGATCCTCACGCACATATTTTGAATTAAGCTGATGACCACGATGGAGAAATTCCAACTTGGAATTAACTGGACAAATTTTACCGTCTGGATGCTGTGCGATCTTCATCGTCATCTGTTGCGTAATCGCACCCTGGAAATGGCCTATTTTTAGTTACTCCGGTTGCAGCTGCTCAAATTAAGGCTCCAAAAATATGGTTATTTGACCGCAGCCGGGTCCAGCGGAGGTCGAGAAAAGATTTATGAGGGGCTTCGGGTGATGGCGGGCCATCTGGGCGGGGATTTGAGTTTATTCCAGTTAAATGGGGCGGCCATTCGTGTCAGGTTTGGAAACGAACTCGTCGCTAGCTGCGTTTATGGAAAATGTCAGGCTTTAAATGGAAAATTTCGAATGTAAAAATTGATTGTTGCCAGATCTAATTTTACCGAGGATGTCAGATTCGAGTCCAAGATGTCAGATTCGAATCGAGAATGTCAGATTCGATATGAGGATGTCAGATTCGAACCGAGGATGTCAGATTAGATACGAGGATGTCAGATTCGAACCGAGAATGTCAGATTAGATACGAGGATGTCAGATTCGAACCGAGAATGTCAGATTAGATACGAGGATGTCAGATTCGAACCGAGAATGTCAGATTAGATACGAGGATGTCAGATTAGATGCGAGGATGTCAGATTCGAGTTCAAGATGTCAGATTCGAACCGAGAATGTCAGATTCGCAACAAGAAGGCCAGATAAAAAGCCGAACATGTCAGATTCAAAAGCAACAATGTCAGCATCTGAGCTGAAGATGTTAATTGTGAAAATGAGATTGTCAGATTTGAAAGCATGTAATGTCAGATTTAAAACAAAGTTTGTCAATTCCAATACGTGGTTCGAGGATGTCAGATTCAAAGCCAACAATATTAGCAATTTGAAATCAAGCGAATGCTTTAAATGTACAGCCAAGGATTTGAAGGCTTAGAAACATAAAAAAAAATATTTTCTTCAGAGACAGCTGTTATTAAGCATGTTGCACAGCAGCACGCGAGCAAAAACATCCCAGTTGACGCGCGTAGATATTCAATGCCTCAAGTTAGAAATCCTCATAGCTGCTAGAATGAATGTCAAAGGAATGCAGCTTTAAAGGTGATGGATTGTGGAATTGCCTTCAGCTGACATTTGCGGCGCGACTTCGACATTCAAATATTCGCTGATCGCGTGAAATCGTTTGCAACTGAAATAAAGAAATTCTCACGCACTGTTTAAACAGTTAAAGTACACTTATGAGGGTCGTTTCATAAGCTCGATGAAATATGAATTTATTATTTAATTGTTTGGAGCTTGAGAAAGTCGATTTTATTATTTAATTGTTTCGAGCTTGAGATATTCGAATTTATTATTTAATTGTTTCGAGCTTGAGATATTCGAATTTATTATTTAATTGTTTCGAGCTTGAGATATTCGAATTTATTATTTAATTGTTTCGAGCTTGAGATATTCGAATTTATTATTTAATTGTTTCGAGCTTGAGATATTCGAATTTATTATTTAATTGTTTCGAGCTTGAGATATTCGAATTTATTATTTAATTGTTTCGAGCTTGAGATATTCGAATTTATTATTTAATTGTTTCGAGCTTGAGAAATTCGAATTTATGAATTGTTTCGAGCTTGTACCAGACGAAGAAAGAGTCTACAGAGAGGAGCTACAATTTCTCTGAAAATATTCCATCAATATCGTGGCTGCGATATACAGTAAAACCGGCCTCTTTGAACTTTGCTGACTTTAGTTTTCATAGTGACGCGCGAAGTCCGAACCTGCGCCTTGAATTGTTCCAACCAGGCGTAACATTTCAAACATCGCTAGCAGCTTTGACATTCAGTTAGCGCTAAACGATAAAATGGCAACAGTGCACGCAGTCGCTGACGGAAAACAGTTCATCAATACTCGTAGTGTACAAAATGTCTTTCAACTACAACTACTATAAAATACCCTTGAGGACTGATGACAGTGGCGGGACTATAGTACTGATTGGACCGCGGTTCAGAAATTAAAAATATGACTGTTTAAAATATGTGTACCTACTAAATTTTTCGACCAATATTTTCTTAATACCTCTGTATTTCGATGTGTTGGAATCTTAATTATTATGGATATGAAAGACCTGCGGATAACATCTCTACATGCAAAATTAAAATGTATTAACAGATTAAGAGAGGACAGATACATGTAGGAGAGAAGTAAAGAGAGGGAGGGGACAGAGTTAGTTAAGGTTGAGTAGGGAGAGAGGTAGATAGGGGAGAAGTAGATAGGGGAGAGGTAGATAGGAGAGAGGTAGATAGGGGAGAGGTAGATAGGGGAGAGGTAGATAGGGGAGAGGTAGATAGGAGAGAGGTAGATAGGGGAGAGGTAGATAGGGGAGAGGTAGATAGGAGAGAGGTAGATAGGGGAGAGGTAGATAGGGGAGAGGTAGATAGGGGAGAGGTAGATAGGGGAGAGGTAGATAGGGGAGAGGTAGATAGGGGAGAGGTAGATAGGGGAGAGGTAGATAGGGGAGAGGTAGATAGGGGAGAGGTAGATAAGGGAGAGGTAGATAGGGAGAGGTAGATAGGGGAGAGGTAGATAGGAGAGAGGTAGATAGGGGAGAGGTAGATAGGAGAGAGGTAGATAGGGGAGAGGTAGATAGGGGAGAGGTAGATAGGGGAGAGGTAGATATAGATTGATAGAGAAACGTAAAAAACTAGAAGGATCTCTAGTTTCTAGTTTTAAAGGAAACAGGCGGGAGGGGCAAAGCAGCTGCGGTCTGGGGGTGACCAGACCCAGCGCCTGCTAGTCAGCCACAGGACAGTCAGTCAGCGTCACTGTTCGCCCCTGGCCATGGCGCTTCCGCTCCGTCGGCTGGTGCAGGAGGACCAACGCCAACGGGACTTGGTCGCCGCGGCCGTGACTCCGTAGGCAGTGAGTGGCCCAGCAGAGGTAGATATAGGGGGAGAGGTAGATAGGGAGAGGTAGATGGAGGAGTGGTAGATACATGTGCATGTATGGGAGAGGTAGATAGGGGGAGACATAAATAGGGAGAGGTAGATACATGTACATGTAGAGGTAGATTGAGATAGGGAGAGCACTATAAGAGCACTCTAAACAGGTGGATAGGTGAGCGGTAGATAGGGAGAGGTAAGCACATGTAGATAAGAAAAGGTACATTTACGAGCCGTAGATAGGGGAGAGAGGAGGTAAAAAGAGGAGGTAGATAGGAGAGAGGTAGACAGGGGGGAGTAGAAATAGAGATGATCAAGGACTGAAACTCCCGACTGCAAGAGATCAATTTAATGTAAGCGACCAACGCAGAGGTCATATGAGGTCACCTCCCAGCCATACCTCTATAGTAACTGAGCTTCTCCAAATCCAGGTAGATTGTTGCAGTTGAGGCATCTTCTTGTACTGCGAAGTTCGGCAGCAGAAGCAGCAGGAACAGCAGAAGCAGCGGCGGCAGCAGGGGCCATGAGCATTTTACAGTGCCGAACTGTCTTGATCCGATGATGGAAACTGCAGGGCTGTCGCAATTAACCGCTTTCATTGCGAAACCAAGCCTTCAGCATCCGTTTGAAACTTCAATATTGGCGATTGACTTGCGAGGGTCTGGTTTGCGATCAATAATTCTGCAAGCTTTTACAGAGGATTCCGGATGTCTGCTTTCTCATTGGCTGAAGGCTGGCTGGGATTGGCTGGGCCTGCAGCTGGCACCGGATTAGCTGTCTTTGCTGCTGGGGTCTGCCTGCCTGCGTATCAGATATATAGATAGATAGATAGATAGATAGATAGATAGATAGATAGATAGATAGATAGATAGATAGATAGATAGATAGATAGATAGATAGATAGATAGATAGATAGATAGATAGATAGATAGATAGGTAGATAGATAGATAGATAGATAGATAGATAGATAGATAGATAGATAGGTAGATAGATAGATTCATAGATATATCTTAATTTTCAAACAGTTATGCTCTTACTGACTAATTTTCTACTTAAAGTAGGCTTGTCCGAAAACTTTTGATAAAATGATGATCTCGTCAAAAAATTGAATTTGTTGGTAAGATTACTTCGGAAAATATTTGAAAAGCATCCACAGCTACTTCATAAGAGAACTGTATTTTTTAGCTAAAGCAATTGTCATTGAGCCAGACAAAAATGAGATGTTTTAATAGATAAGTCAGGTGCAAGACAGGTATAGACAGGTCATTTTTTTCACTAAAGTATTCGCATGAAATATTTCGAAAAAATCAAAGCTACCGCGGTGAATAAAACGCGAATATACTACAAAATTTGCCAGCTACTGTTAGTAATATTTGTACACACGCTAAAATTTTAAACATATCTATATAATCTTCCGCATGCACAGCAGGTAAAGCATCGCGTTATCAATTGAAACATCAAGCAAAAGAGTTGGCGCCATAGTCGATATTTGTCAACTTGTTTACAAAAATACTTCATTTCGTAGAAATTGACCACCAGAAACTGAAACTTTATCAACCAATATGAGAAATTGTTTTATTCCAATTTCTTGAAATATTATTCACTTTATAATTCTTAGAAACCAATTTCATATTTGTTATTTTTTGAGAATTTATCCCACTAAGTAATAAAACAAAAAATGCATTTTTACACGTCAATTCGGGTTTTTTATTGGCCGCAGAGGCGCCTGCGCGAATGCCGACCATCTGGCGAACGGCATCGAGGAGAGGCGCCGCCGCAGTCAATGGGCGCCGCCACCGTCGTCGGATCGACAACGACGGAATTGGCGGCGGCGCTGAACTTTCGAACCAGCGCCGACTTCTTGGCGCTCTCCGGCATGGCCTGCACAGCGGCGTAGAGCTGCGCCACCTGCAGCTGCGTGTAGTCGCGCCCGCCCAGCCGGCTGGCGGTCGAGCGGTCAACGAAATTCATGCACACGTCGACTGCTTCGTCGTTATCGTCGTCGCTATCGGCGTCGGCGTCAAGGACTTCGTCGGCTTCGCGGCTGCAGCTGCGACTGCGGCTGTAGCACCGACTGCGCTCGGTCGAGAGACTGCGCATGGCGTCGATGACCAGGTGCTCGGGGACCTGGTTGGCGGGGTGGTCAGGTTAGTTAGTCTATTCAAGGCGACAGGCACATGCTCACACATGGTGTACAGCGGCACCTTGTTTGACTCTTTGACACGAGTCAAAACGAATCATAATGTATTTTTCTAGCTATACTACTTAGTAGGTAGCATCTCAATCTTATCAAATCGAAAAAATTAAATTCTTCACACCTTGAATAATTCACCAGCGTGGCGAATCATGTAGGTCACGGCTCTGTTGGACAGGGCAATGATTCTGGCATAGTCGTCTGTGCTCTTCATCTGAAATCGGAATCGAATATTAAATGCTCTTTATTTATCAATGAACTTATCTACATGCCCAATCAAGAGATTGAGATCCCAGTTCTCTAATAGATTGAGATCCCAGCTCACTAATAGATTGAGATCCCAGTTCTTTAATAGATTGAGATCCCAGTTCTCTAATAGATTGAGATCCCAGTTCTCTGATAGATTGAGATCCCAGTTCTCTGATAGATTGAGATCCCAGTTCTCGAGAAGGCTGAGATCCCAGTTCTCGAGAAGGCTGAGATCCCAGTTCCGAAGAAGGCTTGAGATCCCAGTTCTCAAGAAGGCTTGAGATCCCAGTTCTCAAGAAGGCTTGAGATCCCAGTTCTCAAGAAGGCTTGAGATCCCAGTTCTCGAGAAGGCTTGAGATCCCAGTTCTCAAGAAGGCTTGAGATCCCATTTCTTAAGAAGGCTTGAGATCCCAGTTCTCAAAAAGGCTTGAGATCCCATTTCTCAAGAAGGCTTGAGTTCCCAGTCCAGCAACAGACCTGTCTCGGGCAGAGCAGCAGGGGTCCGAACACGGTGCCCAGATTCTCAGGCGTCATCAGTGTCCGGGGCAGCTCGGCCACCTGTCCGAGCAGTTTGAGCAGGCTACTCAGCATCCACCTGTTGGAGTGCGGCAGCAGCTGAACGAGGATTTGAAAACCGCGGAGCTGGCGAGCCGCTGCCAGGCTGACGGAGCCGCCAGGTTTCTCAACCGGGCACAGCGGATTCCCGTTCTCGTCCAGGCGTTGCGGGTTCAGGTCTGGCGGTGGGCGGGAGCGCGATGGCATGATCTCTCAGTGTGAGTTCAGTGGCGATTCTCAAGGGCGATTCCCGAGTGAGATTCTTAAGTGAGATTCCTAAGTTAGATTCTGAAGTGAGATTTTTAAGCGAGATTCTCAAGTTAGATTCTCAAGTGAGATTCCTAAGTGAGATTCTTAAGTGAGATTCTCAAGTGAGATTCTCAAGTGAGATTCTCAAGTGAGATTCTCAAGTGAGATTCTCAAGTGAGATTATCAAGTAAGATTTTTAAGTTAGGTTCTCAAGTGAGATTCTCAAGTGAGATTCTAGAGAGAATTTCAAGTGAGATTCTTAAGTGAGATTCTTAAGTGAGAATCACAAGTGAGATTCCTAAGTGAGATTCTCAAGTGAGATTCTCAAGTGAGATTCTCAAGTGAGATTATCAAGTAAGATTTTTAAGTTAGGTTCTCAAGTGAGATTCTCAAGAGAGATTCTAGAGAGAATTTCAAGTGAGATTTTTAAGTGAGATTCTTAAGTGAGATTCTCTAGTGAGATTCTCAAGCGAGATTCTCAAGTAAGATTGAGAGTAATTGAGATTTTTAAGTGAGATTCTTAAGTGAGATTCTTGAGTGAGAGATTCTCAAGTGAGATTGAGAGTAAGTGAGATTCTCAAGTGAGATTCTCCAAGTAAAGCATGAGTCAGAAGCGATTTCAATAGAGATTTTCTTAGAATTGAGTATGCAAAAACGTTCCATGAGCAAGCATCTCGGCAGTTAATATAGAATTTTAATTAACAAGCTATAAAGTTACGAATAGTCGGTCTCTTTGTTACTCTGAAAAATTCAGTCAATTAATCTTGTTGCTAAGCTTAGAATCATTTTATTCAATAACGGCAATTCTTTGTGAAACATAAAATTTTGTTGTTTAAGCTGAAGTTCCAACAAGAATTGATAATGGGGAAGAGACTCGCTTCGCTTGTTCAACGGAAGCCCCTGGCATTGAATGGCTACTGGAGTTTTATCCCCGAAATACAAAGACGCGTCAAGAGGCGAGGGAAGGGATACCCACGAATAAGCCAGTTCGCCCTGCGGCACGTTTTGGGGATCGCAAAGAATTGATGAAGATAACTATGATGGGATGAGGTGGGGCTTCCTCGTCCTTCACTTCCCCTTCCAGTCTCGCGTCATGGGGAACGCGGGACAGAGTGGGATGGGAGTCGGGGTGCACCGTTGCGCAACAGGCTGGACAAAAACGGCCCCTCAATTTGCGTCACAGTGGGTGGCGCAGGCACTTAAAAACAGTGCCAGCCAGCGCAATACTGAGGGAAGCGAAGCCGGCCTAGCGAGGGCCCTGGAGGTGGGCAAAGCTCCCAAAAAGGATGCAGCGGAGTTTAAACAATTTCCTATTCGCTTCACAGGTGACAGCATTTCAGCACTCTGCTGGGCTTCCAAGTCGATGAGTATAAAGTATAGGAAAATGGGAAATGCCAGCTTAAGTGCTCTGTTTAGCACCTGTCGTAAGCTGAATACTTTACGAGTAGTTGTGACACAGGTGAAATTATTTGCGGAATACCGATTCGATTTTTGAAAATATTGCAAAACGGAATAACTTTTTTTACCAGAATATTTACAGATTAAAGACTAAGCTACAGACTTGATTACAGACTAAGCTACAGGCTAGATTACAGACTAAGCTACAGACTAGATTACAGACTAAGCTACAGGCTAGATTACAGACTACGCTACAGGCTAGATTACGGACTACGCTACAGACTAGATTACAGACTAAGCTACAGGCTACATTACAGACTAAGCTACAGACTAGATTACAGACTATGCTACAGACTATATTACATACTAAGCTACAGGCTAGATTATAGACTAAGCTACAGACTAGATTACAGACTAAGCTACAGGCTACATTACAGACTAAGCTACAGAATAGATTACAGACTAAGTTACAGGCTAGATTACAGACTAAGCTACAGACTAGATTACAGACTAAGCTACAGGCTACATTACAGACTAAGCTACAGAATAGATTACAGACTAAGCTACAGGCAAGATTACAGACTAAGCTACAGGCTACATTACAGACTAAGCTACAGAATAGATTACAGACTAAGTTACAGACTAGATTACAGACTAAGCTACAGGCTACATTACAGACTAAGCTACAGACTACATTACAGACAACTGCAGGCACTCACCGGCCACCTGCAGGAAGTACGGCCCCAGTCGGTCAGTGAGCAGCGGCTGCTTCAAGTCGTCCAGGCAAGCCTTCAACACTCCGGCGATGTCGTGCACGCAGCAGCCCAGCTCCGACACGACCGCCTCGGCGACAGACTGACTGGCCGGCAAGTCCTGCTGCGCGGCCGGGAACAGACGGCGACGAAGCTGGCGCTGACGGCTGACCTGGCCGGACTTGCGGAAGATGCCCTCCGCGTCGAGGCGACTCTCCAGCAGGTGGATGAGCCGCTGAACTCCCGTCAGGATGTCTGCATTCAAGAAGTCGTCGTTTTGGGCAGCAGCGGCGGCATCTGCAGAGACGGCAGAGGCGTGCGGTTGACCTGCGGCGGATCGGATGTCCATTTTGAGTTCGAAAACTTATATGAGCATAGCTTTAGTCGCAGTTCCCCATGTAGCCGTGCATACATTTCGAAAGGTCATTGTTGGGTCACCTGTGCTTAAATCCACCTGGTCCTCCCTCCACTGCCCTGCTCCGCCCTGTTCACCAAGTCGCCGCAAGATCGTAAAAATGTTCAAACTCGGAAATTTTCAAAACAAAGACTATTTTACGACCTAGACTCTATGCAAGAGCTTCAAACTTAATTACTAAATAGAAGCTTTGTCCCGAGTTGTAAATATTCGGTCCAGCGAGTTTGATGAGGCGTTGATGGAGTTTGATCTCTTTCTGGGTGAGTGGAGAAGCGCCAGAAGCAACAGGCCAGCAGATGGCCTTCAGCGCCTGGAGCAGGTCAGGCTCTGCTATGCAGCCCTTGGGGGTCTGGAATCTCGCTTGATTAATGAATAGGTGGACGGCAGGGGCAGTCAGCTGAAAATCCTTATTAACAAACTGGACAACAAAGACCCACTGACAGATATAGGAAGCGAAAGTGTTAAGAATGGAACGTTAAGAGGTTGCAGACACGATATCGGCATTCTTTCTGTTGCTCATTTCCTCTTGAAGAAACTTGGGTCATCTTTTTCTCTTGGGGAGTGGAAAAACACCTGACAGAATCTCCATTCTCCATCACTTCCATTTGTGGCCCCGGTTCTTTGTCACCTTGATTTCCAAAACTCCGCATGGGGAACAAAGACTTGAATCTTCAATACTTGAGGACAAAGACATGGCACTACAGGCTCGTAGTAATATATGCACCGGACCGGAGGTGGGTTCACAGACCGTTCCCAGGAGAATAGGAAACCATGGCTTCCTACTAAATAGGATTTATAGTTATTGTCCATAATTTAGTTGAAGACTACTAAGGGTTCTCAAGCCAATCCCAAGACCAGACCCCGATGGGCCCCACAAAACACTTGAGTGTTTTATTGGGTTCGCATCACATGGGCTGAGGCCTGAGGCGTCTATATTAGTTTGGCAATGGTCCAGGGCTCCAGATTTACTGCCTATAGACAGGGGTGGAAATTGAGCTCTTTCCTTTGCTTTTGCTTCTTCTAGGGGACTGGGGAGTAAGATTTATCAAGATGGGCATTGGGCCAAAGTTTAAATTGACAACAAAATAGTGCTCCGAATTCGAGTTGAGTGAGTTGATGGCCAGGCTGTATAGGGATAAAACTCAGGCCTATACTCAATCATAATTGCGGCGCCCCTTGACTACAGAAAACTCTGTGTATTTTAGATGACCATCTGTGCGCACCGTATGGGAAAGTGGCTGGTTGTATAAAGTCACCCCAGCCTAAATTTTCGATTCCATTAGAGACCATTGCGCAATGATTTGTTTTATTAGCAATAGACGAGTTTTCAGTTGCGAGGGCGATGCGATGAGATTAGTGCAGACATATATGCGATCGAGCCGGTAGCATTTCCATATATGATAAATATTGACAAATATTTGTGCCCCCTAGCAACCCGGACACGCGGGCTTGATCAGGCTATGAGTTGCGCAACATACAAAACGATTGCCAAAATGATGGAATTCAAATTTCTTGTGCAGAGTCAGGTCTCTCTTCTATTAATAACTGGTGTCCCATGGTGGGGTCGCATAAACCCGAATACCATAACTCGGAAAACCAAAATAGTGTTGCGCGTTGCTAGCACTTTTGGAGTTGTTATAATTTGGGTTTGTATTTTGTGATATTTCAGGTTTGTAATGTTTCAGGCTTGTGATATTTCGGGTTTGTAATTTGTGACGTTTCGGGTTTGTGATATTTCGGGTTTGCAATTTGTGATCTTTCGGGTTTGTGATATTTTGGGTTTATAATTTGTGATGTTTCGAGTTTGTGATATTTCGGGTTTGTATTTTGTGATGTTTCGGGTTTGTATTTTGTGATGTTTCGGGTTTGTATTTTGTGATGTTTCGGGTTTGTATTTTGTGATGTTTCGGGTTTGTATTTTGTGATGCTTCGGGTTTGTATTTTGTGATGTTTCGGGTTTGTAATTTGTGATGCTTCGGGTTTGTATTTTGTGATGTTTTGGGTTTGTATTTTGTGATGTTTTGGGTTTGTATTTTGTGATGTTTCGGGTTTGTATTTTGTGATGTTTCGGGTTTGTATTTTGTGATGTTTCGGGTTTGTATTTTGTGATGTTTCGGGTTTGTATTTTGTGATGTTTCGGGTTTGTATTTTGTAATGTTTCGGGTTGATGCTATTTCGGGCTTGTGATTTTTCGGGCTTGTGATTTTTCGGGTTTGTGATTTTTCGGGTTTGTGATTTCGGGTTGTGATGGAAAGCGCTTTTCGGAATTGTGATTTTCGGGTTTGTGATGCCCCCCGTTCCCGAGCTACAGGGAAGTTCTATTTTCAAACGTCCATACATGGGAATTCACAGCTGATTGCAGACTTATACCAGAAGGCCACGAAAAAAATTTTACTACAAAAGAAACACCTGGAATTAGAAGCCAGCTTTATACAACAAATGCATACTTCCTCACATATGCAGTCAGTTAGTATAGTTGGACTAGGCATCAGAGATCTCTTGCCATATTCTACGATCATAGAATCTACTTCAGTAACTTCAGTAATTCTATGGGGTGCATTCTGGCCCATAGACAATGGCTGGCTTGCATCGCCAGCATATTTTTACAAGCGTTCAGACCGAGTGGGCCAACCGGTCTCTATTATGCAAATTACAATCTCTAAAAGCAAAGGAGGCCAAGTTTCCATTTCGCTCCGACAAAGACCTTAAAGCTCCTAAGCTATAAAGATTAGATAGGTAAGATAGAACATTTAAGTTAGGAACCCTGCCGAGTCGTGCCTTAACTTGGTCAGTTCTCGAGAGGCACTGCACTGCCCAGTAAGGCCTAGTTAGATTCGGGAAACTGATGGCTGCTCTCTGATAAACAGTCCCAGTCCCCTAGAAGAAGAGGAAACAAGTGTTGGTCTGTCTGCCTGCCCGCCGGCTGACTGTGCTGTATTTTTCCCCTGGACAGACAGAGAGAAACGTTTGAACTCCCCATATATTATTATTAAGCATTCTATACGATATAATGGTTCTATAGCGAACTTTACATTAAAATGGGGCCGCCATTGATATCAGTTTTGAACCCTTATTTTCAAGTCCCATTTCCTAATTACTGTTGTCGTGTTAGTCCAACGTTAAACGGTTAACTGTCTATAGCTTCAAATAAAGGTATAGTCAAGTACTAAAGACGGATTTGAAATGCCTATAATCATAATCCTCGTTTGAAATCCCGACTTTGAGATCCCGATTTTGAAATCCCGATTTTGGAATCCCTTGATTTAAAATACAATTTTGAAATCCCTGTACTTGAAATCCCAAATTTTAAAGTCCCTATATTTGGAAATTGAAATCCCAAATTTTAAAGTCCCTATATTTGGAAATTGAAATCCCAAATTTTAAAATCCCTGTATTTGAAAATTGAAATCCTAAATTTTAAAATCTCTATATTTGAAAATTGAAATCCCAAATTTTAAAATCCCTATATTTGAAATCCAAATTATCAAATCCCTATTTCGAAGCCTCTCCTCACCTGCACCGCTGTGCTGCCTGACGGACCGGCAGACTCGCACCAGCAGACCGCCCGCAGTCGATGGCGTCCTTCTCGCCGTCGCCGACATCGGGGCGCCGCTAGACTGCGGCGGCGGGCACGAGTCGATGACGTCCTGCAGGAAGTCGGCTGGCACGTCGGTCACGAAGGCCAGATTGACACGGCAGATTTCGTAGAAACGGCGCGGCCGAATGTGACGAAGCTCGTCGAGGCAGGCGGAGGCGGCGTCAGGCTGCACCGCGGACCGATGGAGCGCCTGGCGTCGGGAATTGGGGATGAAATTTTTATATTGTTGGGATAGTGTGCAGGAAGATGAGTGTGCCTTGCCACTTGCCAGAATGCCGTGTTATTCTGGGGTCATTATGGAAAACTGGAGAGAGCTAAATTGTTAAATGCTAGACTAGAAAAGATTCTCAAAAAATAGCCGAGCTCTAAAACGCCTTCCCCCACCCGCCTCAAACGGTTGTAATTTGCGGTTTATCAGTCAGCCGCACTAATTGCACCCAATTAACAATTAGCACTCAGTGGCGGGAGCCCTGAGCTCAACTATTTTAAATTGTCCAACTGATAAGAGCCAAATTAGACAGCTCACCACCAACTCTAAATTCCCCAATTGGCAGACAGTAAAGGTGTGAAAGTACTCAGATGGCGGATTAAGTGTGATGAGGGCCTAAGCGGCAATCTAAGGAATCTGTTTGTTTATTTGTTTATTATATATGGATAGTTTAGGTGCGAAAATTGATCCACAACAGATTATCGATCTGTCACAACTCATCTACTACCTTTCTAATTTTCTGTTTGTCTACCTATCTTGATATCTACCTGTCTACCTGTCTACCTGACTATGTTATATGCCTATCTACCTCTCTACCCCGTCTCCTTATCTACCCGTCTCTACCTCATCTGCCTATCTACCCGTCTAAATTATCTGCCTATCTACCTTATCCACTTGTCTACATTATTTACTTATCTACCTGTCCACTTGTCTGTCCATCGAGTTATCTGTCTGCCTGCATTGTTAAAAAACTTGAAAAAAATTATCAATGCTCCATGCAAAGCAAATCCAATCAACCAAATCCCAATCCCAAATCTCAAAAAAATCTAAAAAGTGTTAAACCAAGCCGGCATAGGAGAAAAAAGGTGGGGCTTATTTTAGAAATAATATTAATAAAAAACTCGCGAAGAGAACCCCGCCCCAGATACAAGACATTCCACCGACTCAACTCAGAGAAGAATGCGGCTGTCTGCCTGTGATTTAAGCAGCAGGTGGGATAATTGCGCGAGTGGGGACCTGTCTTTATCGCACCTGGAATTCTCCCCTATTGTCTGGAGGGATTTGGATTGGCAGGTAGATTCGAGCCTCAAGGCTATGGGTTTGGGCACGGGTGCCACGCTTCCGCTTCGGAATGGGGAACTTCGAGATTTTATTTTCATCCCACATCCATGATTTCCAAATCTATCCCAATTGTTGTTTCACAATAGACCGCCCCCCTGCCCGCACAATTAGCAATCAATCAAGACTTTTTTAGCACAGGCGGCACCGGTAAACTCGTTGAGATCCCAGGGTACAGCTAGCACACGAGGTGAAATGGGGAATTCGGGCACATGCAGACACAGACACAGACAGAGACAGTAAATAAAGATAGATAGAGTTAGATAGAGACAGATAGAGACGCATAGAGAGATAGATGCAGATGGATAGAGACAGATAGAGACGGATAGAGAGATAGATGCAGATGGATAGAGACAGATAGAGACGGATAGAGAGATAGATGCAGATGGATAGAGACAGATAGAGACGGATAGAGACAGGTAGAGACGGGTAGAGACAGATAGAGACGGATAGAGACAGATAGAGACAGATAGAGACGGATAGAGACAGGTAGAGACGGGTAGAGACAGATAGAGACGGATAGAGACAGATAGAGACAGATAGAGACGGATAGAGACAGATAGAGACGGATAGAGACAAATACCGAGGTCCGAAATAGAGACTCACCCCATCATCTCCGCAGCAGCCAGCGATGGTGGAGGACAGCACAGGCGTGGACACCAGCCGGGAGTCTTCAGCCACCGGAAGGTCGGCAACGCTGCTTCGCCGCTGCCTCTGCTGCTGCTGCTGCTGCTGCTGTTGGCGCCTGGCTAGAAATTTCGGCGACGGCGACGACATCATGTCGATGTCGGCCATCATCGCGTCGACATCCGGATCAGAGACGGTCAGGCTGGCGGAGCCACCGCTGGCGCGGCGTTGAAACTCTGGCGGCGAGAACTCGGCTCGGAGGCTGCTGAGCTGCTGGTGATGCTGCTGGTGCTCGGACAGCTTCAGCCGGACCAGCTGTACGCTCGAGTCGAAGTCCTCAGAAATCGGGTTGACCCGATGCGAGGCCGGGTGCAAACGGCGGAGCATCTTCGGTGACTCGGTGAGCAGGCAGGAGCAATTGAGCGCAGCGATCAGTGCTGAGTGGGAGGAATTGAAGCTGGCTGAAGTGGAGTGGCTGGCTTTAATATTCCGGGAGAGAGGACCCCCGCGTCTCAGTTTGGAATCTCGAGAGCCAATGGGAGCTCAGGAGGCCTCTCATTGGCTGGCACGTATTTTCATTCCACCAACTAGAATTAGCTTGAAAAAAGAAAATATAATTAGCTAATTATCTTTTATCTTTTATTAGTGAGCGCAATAAATGCTTGAAAGTTCACAATCATTAGAATTAACAAGAACTTACCTTCCGCGAATTTTTTCTCTGGTACTTTTACACTGCCTCGTTTGACTATAAATATGGATTACATAGTATACGCTATATATATTGTAGTTTAGAAATACTCAAATTCATTCAAACAGATGATTTATCAATTGATTAGTGTCTATGGCCCTTCGTAGTTTTGGTTGCACTATTACGCTTAAATCATTCTTATATCATCTTAAAAGCTATCACAGACCAATAAGTGTAAGTAATGAGTATAAGTAATAAGTATAAATATATACTTATTGGTCTGTAAAAAAGCTATGCATATTTGTGTGTCTCCACTTCCCATCCCTGCAGTCTCACCCCAATGAGATCCGCTCCCTGCAGTCTCACCCCAATGAGATCCGCTCCCTGCAGTCTCACCCCAATGAGATCCGCTCCCTGCAGTCTCACCCCAATGAGATCCGCTCCCTGCAGTCTCATCCCAATGAGATCCGCTCCCTGCAGTCTCACCCCAATGAGATCCGCTCCCTGCAGTCTCATCCCAATGAGATCCGCTCCCTGCAGTCTCACCTTGACAGGATCCGCTTCCTGCAGTCTCACCTTGACAGGATCCGCTTCCTGCAGTCTCACCTTGACAGGATCCGCTTCCTGCAGTCTCACCTTGACAGGATCCGCTTCCTGCAGTCTCACCTTGACAGGATCCGCTTCCTGCAGTCTCACCTTGACAGGATCCGCTCCCTCCGCAACAAACTCTCAAGCTTCTGTGCCAGTTAGCGCACAGAGTACAGTTCAGCACAGTGAGCACACACCGAATAGTTAGATCTTGATTGATATCGGGCAGATCTGAAGTCAAGCGAAAGATTCAACAACCCGTGAGATGGAATTAACCAACCCACCCCCTGGGGGGCACCGGCAAAAACTGATCAATTATTCGCTCGACCGAACGCCGCCAACAAAAGTTGAATTAAATTTGCCTTTTACTTTCTTCTATAGAATTTGTACGAATAGTTAAACAAAATTAGAGCAACAGTCCTGAAAGAGAAGTCAACAGGGTCAGCCAAGCGAATACCATGGGCACAGCTGATGGCTGGGTGCACGCACTCAGTCTAGAGAGAGGGCCATTGGGGTGATTATACAGTTCTCAATTTGAACCGAACCGCTGATCCTCAAAAGGTGTTGGCTGACTTGAGAGCCAAAGATAATCTGGGAAGGGACTTCTACGAGCTATAGTACGAGCGTAGTAGACACTTGGATTCAAAGACCCGCTCGCAGCTAAAGATAATCAATTATTGATAGTAGATAGGTCAAATTAAAATATTAAGAGATTTGATTTGATATCATATTGTAAAAATAGAATTTAAAGCAATTTTTAAAACCATTTTAATCACCTTACTCGTTTTCACCTACAAATAATCTACAAATCATCTACAAATCATCTGAAAATCATCTACAAATCATCTACAAATCATCTACAAATCATCTACAAATCATCTACAAATCATCTACAAATCATCTGCCAATCATCTACAAATCATCTGAAAATCATCTGCCAATCATCTACAAATCATCTGAAAATCATCTGAAAATCATCTACAAATCATCTACAAATCATCTACAAATCATCTACAAATCATCTACAAATCATCTGAAAATCATCTACAAATCATCTACAAATCATCTACAAATCATCTACAAATCATCTACAAATCATCTACAAATCATCTACAAATCATCTACAAATCATCTACAAATCATCTACAAATCATCTGCCAATCATCTACAAATCATCTGAAAATCATCTGAAAATCATCTACAAATCATCTACAAATCATCTACAAATCATCTACAAATCATCTACAAATCATCTACAAATCATCTACAAATCATCTGAAAATCATCTACAAATCATCTGAAAATCATCTGCCAATCATCTACAAATCATCTACAAATCATCTACAAATCATCTACAAATCATCTACAAATCATCTACAAATCATCTACAAATCATCTACAAATCATCTACAAATCATCTACAAATCATCTACAAATCATCTACAAATCATCTGCCAATCATCTACAAATCATCTGAAAATCATCTGAAAATCATCTACAAATCATCTACAAATCATCTACAAATCATCTACAAATCATCTACAAATCATCTACAAATCATCTGAAAATCATCTGCCAATCATCTACAAATCATCTACAAATCATCTACAAATCATCTACAAATCATCTACAAATCATCTACAAATCATCTGAAAATCATCTACAAATCATCTGAAAATCATCTGCCAATCATCTACAAATCATCTACAAATCATCTACAAATCACTTACAACAAGTCTTGTTTCTGTCTCTGTCAGGTCAGAATTTCGAGTGGTTTCGTATTCGCGCCCAGTCCAAGTGTTGCCAAAGGCCCCTGAAACACGGAGTCCTCAAGCGGGCTACCGATGATGTCATTGTTTTGCAATCAACCAGATAAATCCGACACCCTTAGGGCCCTCAGACGGCAGTATTATTAAGTCTAACCAAGCGTTGCCCTGCAGTATCGCGTTACCCACCCGCAGCCTCATCCAGACCGTAAAACAGTGAAACAGTGGCGGCCCTTTTGGCCAAGCAAAACTCAGCATCCCAACGCCTGACATTGAATGCTCCATCCGTGAAGCGGCAAATTTTGGTTTCTATGCTATTTTGCATGGCTGGTCTCCTCCCGTGCGTGTAGGGGCTGTGATTTGATATCCTCAACTCTCTCTCATCCCTCGCTTGGCCATGAGTCTCCGGGTCGCTTGAGACTTTGATTTTAGAGGAGGAAAGATATCCAGGCTTTTCACTTCACACTCCATGCGTGACAGGGCGGTATAAGGGAGGCAACTCAATCCGTATCTTAGCCTATATATAGTCATATCAGATCAGGAGATAAGAGCCTTCCTAATCTAATTCTGACTGCTCATGCCAGTTTCCAATCATGACTTTCTAATCTGACATGCAGGTGAGAATTTTCATTTTTTTGCCTTTTATCAGACTGAGGTGTGTGTGTGTGTGTGTGTGTGTGTGTGTGTGTGTGTGTGTGTGTGTGTGTGTGTGTGTGTGCGACTGTAACTAGGGCATATATTGGAAGGGATGGGAAGGGTGAGAGAGGAAGAAAGGAACAAATGAGGGGATAGGAAGAGAAAAGAAAAGAAGAGAAGAGGAAAGAGATGAGAGGAGGGTAGAGGGTAGAGGAGGCAGATGGGAGAGGGAGACTAGAAAGGAGAGGAAGAGAAGAGGGGAGAGGGGGGTAGAAGGGAGATGGAGGGTAGAGGGGAGATGGAGGGTAGAGGGGAGATGGAGGGTAGAGGGGAAATGGAGGGTAGAGGGGAGATGGAGGGTAGAGGGGAGAGGGAAGATAGAAGGGAGATGGAGGGTAAAAGGCAGACGGAGGGTTAGAGGGGGAGAGGGGGGTAGAGAGGGAGAGGGAGGGTAGAGGGCAGAGGGAGGTTAGTGGAGGAGAGGGAGGGTAGAGGGGAAGAGGGAGGGTAGAGGGCGAGAGGGAGGGTAGAGGGCAGAGGGAGGGTAGAGGGGAGAGGGAGACACAGGGGACACTGTGACAACAGAGATACAAATTGAGTCTCAATCAGAAGCCCTGAAAAGCTCTTCATACAATGTGACGCAATTCAATGAACTACTCGAACTTGTAAAAAAATTTAATCTCCGAATACTCGTAGAAATTGAAATCTCGGCGCAGAGTGGCGTCCTGCGGCCAACTTCAGACTGAAAATCTCTTTAATTAAAGCGTCCGTCTCGAGTGATCAGAACTTCTACAAGCGTAGATCTGCATAATATGATAATATTGGAAAGCCAAGGAGTAGGCGGAGCATCCCGGATCCAGACACAATTAGAAGGCAAACATATTGGCGAAAACCGCGATAGGGCACGAGTGAAAGCACTTCAGGTGTATGGGGGCGCTTAACCCAGCTGCCGATTGCAAAAACCAAAACCAAAGCTGGTGTGACGCAACCCTTGGTGAGGATGCGCCCAGGGTGATGCGATGTTGATTCACACCTTCAGTCAGTCTTGCTTATTCCATGCTGAATGGACCATCGCACATGAAATTGTTTATTTACAAAAAATTAGACTTCTTGTTAACCAACTTTAACAAAACTAATTCGGCCTTTTTTCAATACACACAGGGCTTGCGAGTTGCTTTTTGCGATTATCTACCTTTATTTATTATGTAGCCAGACTATTTTCCTGCTCGATGCTTGTGTTTAAACATTGTGTTGACATTTGATATCTGCGATTCGCATTTACACAGCAGCAGTGAATGATGATGACCTGTTAGTGAATGCCCATTGTTCCCTCTCCTTATCTAATTTATTCTCCCTCCCTCTCCGTCTCCCTATCTCCCTTCTCCCTCTCTCTCTCTCTCTCCCTACCTCCCTTCTGCCTCCCTCTCTCTCCCTACCTCCCTTCTCCCCTCTCTCTCTCTGTCCCTATCTCCCTTCTCTCTGTCGCTCCCCCTATCCCCCTTTATTCTCCCCTTCTCCCTTTCCCTGTATCGTTCTCGCCGTCTTCCTCACCCCATCTCTCTCTCTCTCTCTCTCTCTCTCTCTCTCTCTCTCTCTCTCTCTCTCTCTCCTCTCTCTCTCTCTCTCTCTCTCTCTCTCTCCCTATCCTCTATTCTCCTCCATCAATTCATACCATCTGGACTGGCCCCTCGCTGCAAAGTTCGTCTTGACGCCAACCGCGCTGACGTCAGACAGAACTGCTATCAGCTGTTCCTGCGAAGCGACTAACAGCAAACTTATTTATAGCTGTCTCTAAATCCTTATCAGTTGGTTGAACGCAGCTTTTCAAACACCTATTATTAAATTGTTCTCGCATTTCTTTCTGTTGCTTTCGCTAGAGCAGGTGTCAGCAGCTGAGAGCCAGCCAAACGTAGGCACCTGAGGATTTCGAGACAGCTATAAACGTAACAGCGAGGAATAGCGTTATCCATTTGTATAGAAGCCGATCTCCAACGCCTCAGACCGGCCTGTTGCATCAAGGAGGCAGCTGTGTTGCCCTCACCGAGATCCCAATTTACGGCAAAGTATTGTCAAAATATTGAGACGAACAGAACGCGGTCCGAGAGACCTGACTGTGACGCAACCCGCGGTTGGGCGAACACATTTTGCGTCATTTTTCCTATGGCGCCGCACGTTGCAGAGTCGAAAGAAATGAAAAGAAATCGTTTGAGCAATAATTTTGCAATAATTCCAAGGCTCAAGTGGCCCCTCCCTACTCGGCGTAAGAAGAAATTTCGGATCTTTAGGAAGGAAAACTGGAGACAAATTTGATCAGATACAGCCAACTATATTTGCCTTTCGTGAGCAGCTGCCTCTGCTTGGCTTCAAACGGATTTGAATTGCTTCTGACCGAATCCCCATGTAACTTGCGGGATGGCGACTTTTAGAGATGGAAAATGGGATTTTTTAACTACGTTCGTATATGATTGGGATTGGGATTTGGGATTTGCATAGTTGAGATGGAAAATGGGATTTGGGATTTGCATATCTGAGATGGGAAATGGGATTTGGGATTTGCATAGCTGTGAGATGGAAAATGGGGATTTGCATATCTGTGAGATGGGAAATGGGATTTGGGATTTGCATATCTGAGATGGGAAATGGGATTTGGGATTTGCATAGCTGTGAGATGGAAAATGGGGATTTGCATATCTGTGAGATGGAAATTAGGATTTGCATAGCCGTGAGATAGGAATTGGGATTTGCATAGCTGTGAGATAAGAAATGGGATTTGCATAGCTGTGAGATGGGAATTGGGATTTGCATAGCTGTGAGATCGGAATTGGGATTTGCATAGCTGTGAGCTGGGAATTGGGATTTGCATAGCTGTGAGCTGGGAATTGGGATTTGCATAGCTGTGAGATGGGAATTGGGATTTGCATAGCTGTGAGCTGGGAATTGGGATTTGCATAGCTGTGAGATGGGAATTGGGATTTGCATAGCTGTGAGATGGGAATTGGGATTTGCATAGCTGTGAGATGGGAAATCGAATTTGCATATCTGAGAGATGGGATTTGGGATATGCATAGCTGTGAGATGGGAATTGGGATATGCATAGCTGTGAGATGGGAATTGGGATTTGCATAGCTGTGAGATGAGATAAACTTGTTTTACCGAGGTGACAGGCAATCTGCAATCACTAAATCCCTGTGTACATTGCCTTATATCTACATGTACTCGTACCCTGTTCACTTCATCAGTTCATGGCCTCAGGGAAAAGTTATCAAACTCTGATTTGGTTGTCAATTTTATCAAGGACACACAGCACAGTGTAAAGAAACATGAAAACAAATAAGACATGCACAATGGTTGCCATGCGGTTTAGGTTTGAATTAATTAAGAGAAAAATACAACCTGCTTGAATCAGATAGAAGTCAAACAGGTAGCCTTGGCTGATGGATGTGTACAAACACACAGAGGCCACTGTTGACATTTTAATCTCATTCTCCTAGAGGCTAAATGAACCTATGATTACTACATGTATGGCTAAATCAGAGGATTAACACCTTGTTTGCGTTGCCGGCCATTGCAGGTTGCGAGTGACCTGTTGTTAATGTCAAAATCGAAATCACGCTCATAGCAACACAGAATCGGTTTAGAAATTTATGGCTGCCCATATACGACGTTTTTTATACATGTAAGCTACATCGTAGTTACTAAGCAAAATGAAAAAACTTTATTGAACTGGTTCAACACGATCGAATTTCAGATAGTCAGGTCCCCCGACCACCTTGTGACCTACCCGTTATGGATCAGGGCCGCAAAATGAGTGCCTGCGGCGCTAAAATGAGTGCCTAGGGCGCCAAAAATGAGTGCCCGCGGCGCTAAAATGAGCGCTAAAATGAGTAACTGTGGCGCCAAAAAATGAGTGCCTATACGGCGCTAAAAGGAGTGCTTTGGGCGCCAAAATAAGTGCCTGCGGCGCTAAAATGTGTTTATAGTGCTAAAATGAGTGCCTGCGGCGCTAAAATGAGTGCCTGCAGCGCTAAAATGAGTGCCTACGGCGCTAAAATGAGTGCCTGCGGCGCTAAAATGAGTGCCTGCGGCGCTAAAATGAGTGCCTGCAGCGCTAAAATGAGTGCCTGCGGCGCTAAAATGAGTGCATGCGGCGCTAAAATGAGTGCCTGCAGCGCTAAAATGAGTGCCTGCGGCGCTAAAATGAGTGCATGCGGCGCTAAAATGAGTGCCTGCAGCGCTAAAATGAGTGCCTGCAGCGCTAAAATGAGTGCATGCGGCGCTAAAATGAGTGCATGCGGCGCTAAAATGAGTGCCTGCGGCGCTAAAATGAGTGCCTGCGGTGCTAAAATGAGTGTTTCTGACGCTAAAATGAGTGCCTCAGGCGCCAAAAATCAGTTTTAACTTGACGGATTCTCCTAGGATTCTTTGCTTTGTGCCCCCCCCCCTGCCACCATAGAATCCATGGCGACACCCCCTGGATACAGTCATTCGGATTTCAATTTCATAAATGTAACGTATTGCAAGCACACTTCTGTACAGAATTGTGAAGTTGGGCCAGTAACAATATAAATGTATTCTTTCATTTCATTCAGCAACAGTGGCAGTAATGGTTGAGTGGGCAGGCCATCGCCAATTCAGGTTCCACCAAAGGTATCGAATATCGACAAATTCGGGTTGGACAAAAAAATCTGTAAGTAAAAAAGTTGAGAGTCGAATTTGACAGCCTATTTAAACAGCTTAAAGAGTCGCAACTCCAGACTGAAGACCACATGAGATCATAAAAAATATTGATTCCGAATTATGATCAGATCTAATCAATTTGGATAGGAAAAACTGACAAACCTTGTTGACTTATGGGCCAGACCGATTCAGAATACAGCAAGTATTCCCACCCCAGCCCCCAAAACTTTTTTAGCTATCATAAAATATTCAGTAGAAAAAAATCCATATTGAATTGTCTGAGGGAATTCAGTTAGACTACCGACAAAAATAACTTTGAAGTTCCAGAATTCTTCGGAATAAAGGCGATTCTTGAAGGGAATAAAGGCGATTCTTGAAGGGATGGAGAGCGATTCTTGAAGGGATTGAGGGCGATTCTTGAAGGGATTGAGGGCGATTCTTGAAGGGATTGGAGAGCGATTCTAGAAGGGATTAAGGGCGATTCTTGAAGGGATGGAGAGCGATTCTTGAAGGGATTAAGGGCGATTCTTGAAGGGATTGAGGGCGATTCTTGAAGGGATGGAGAGCGATTCTTGAAGGGATTGAGGGCGATTCTTGAAGGGATGGAGAGCGATTCTTGAAGGGATTAAGGGCGATTCTTGAAGGGATTGAGGGCGATTCTAGAAGGGATTAAGGGCGATTCTTGAAGGGATGGAGAGCGATTCTTGAAGGGATTAAGGGCGATTCTTGAAGGGATTGAGGGCGATTCTTGAAGGGATGGAGAGCGATTCTTGAAGGGATGGAGAGCGATTCTTGAAGGGATGGAGAGCGATTCTTGAAGGGTTTGAGGGCGATTCTTGAAGGGATTGAGGGCGATTCTTGAAGGGATTGGAGAGCGATTCTTGAAGGGATTAAGGGCGATTCTTGAAGGGATTGATGGCGATTCTTGAAGGGATTGATGGCGATTCTTGAAGGGATTGAAGGCGATTATTGAAGGAATTTAGGGCGATTCTTGAAGGGATTGAGGGCGATTCTGGAAGGGATTGATGGCGATTCTTGAAGGGATTGAGGGCGATTCTTGAAGGGATTGAGGGCGATTCTTGAAGGGATTGAGGGCGATTCTGGAAGGGATTGATGGCGATTCTTGAAGGGATTGAGGGCGATTCTTGAAGGGATTGATGGCGATTCTTGAAGGGATTGAGGGCGATTCTTGAAGGGATTGAGGGCGATTCTTGAAGGGATTGAGGGCGATTCTTGAAGGGATTGAGGGCGATTCTTGAAGGGATTGGGGGCGATTCTTGAAGGGATTGAGGGCGATTCTTGAAGGGATTGAAGGCGATTATTGAAGGAATTTAGGGCGATTCTTGAAGGGATTGAGGGCGATTCTTGAATGGATGGAGGGCGATTCTTGAAGGGATTGATGGCGATTCTTGAAGGGATTGAGGGCGATTCTTGAATGGATGGAGGGCGATTCTTGAAGGGATTGAGGGCGATTCTTGAATGGATGGAGGGCGATTCTTGAAGGGATTGAGGGCGATTCTTAAAGGGATGGAGGGTGATTGATTCTCTTGAGCATGTAAATGAAAAACAGGAGAAAACACGATATCAGAAATAGTTTTAGTCTTATTTCAGAATGTCAGCGGACTTCCAAGTGCTATTCATATATATTTATAATGTTGCAAAGCATCATATCCAAGCATTGACGTTGACAGAGTAAAACACTGCACAGACACCAATAAAAATTACCAGTAGCAAAGCGAAGCAAACAGGGAAAGACATCTTATAGCTAGATTTGGCTAACATGAAGGACATTTAATGAACCCGAAAGCATAGGGAATGAGGATTTGCTAACGCGCTCGAGCCTCAAGCCAACAGGTCCTGGGTTCGATTCCTCTGGCTTTTTGGACTTTTTTTGCAATTCAGACAGTGCAATGTGGATTGCAACTTTGGGGTTTTCAGCCCGTGGGTCTGAGACAATGCAACGGGATAAATGGGGATCTGTTTTGTTGCCAAGGAGAACAAAATAAGAAGCAAAATGTTTGTTTGGAATGTGTTTAGCTGCTGTTCAGTCATATCAGGCAAGAACAGAACCGAGAGGCAAAGAACGACACAATTGACATATAAAATTAAAATTTTACAAAGTTATAAAAGTTTGATTCGATCGCGGGCAAATACAAGGCCACCAAGTAGAATATAAGAAGCTAACATTTAACTTCAAGAATAGAAAACCATTTATATTACTGTCAAGACAGAATTAGTAGTACAGTAAGAATTTCCACTGACTAGTGGTCCTAATTATCATTAAATTGATTAATGGATGTTTCTAGAGCCTTTGCCACGCGGTCAACGCGGTGAAGGCGGCCGCCAGCAGGACAGCGCCGAGAAAGTCGCCAACGCCGGTCAAATAGGGAATGGACGCGCTGTCCGGGTCGTGTCCGAACGACCAGATCCAGTACACCACCCAGTTGGCTAGCCACAACAGGATGGCCACCTGTGAATTGCATGAAATTAATTGTATTTATTTCCCAATTCCCAACAATCCTATTAATAAAACTTCTCGAACCAATCTAAATAAGCAGGGCAAATGCCGATGATCAAATAAATAATAAGGAAATTTCCATATCCATGTCAATAGAAATGAAAAGGGATAATCCCCTATACTGAAATAGGTACAGGAAACATTCCAGTGACTAAAAAGAGAACAAGGGAAATCCCATCACTTAAAAGGAACAGAGGAAAGCCATTCACTTAAAAAGGAACAGGGGAAATCCCATTCACTTAAAAGGAACAGGGGAAATCCCATTCACTTAATAGGAACATGGGAAATCCCATTCACTTAATAGGAACATGGGAAATCCTATTCACTTAATAGGAACATGGGAAATCCCATTCACTTAATAGGAACATGGGAAATCCTATTCACTTAATAGGAACATGGGAAATCCCATTCACTTGATAGGAACATGGGAAATCCTATTCACTTAATAGGAACAGGGGAAATCCCATTCACTTAATAGGAACATGGGAAATCCCATTCACTTAATAGGAACATGGGAAATCCTATTCACTTAATAGGAACATGGGAAATCCCATTCACTTAATAGGAACATGGGAAATCCCATTCACTTGATAGGAACATGGGAAATCCTATTCACTTAATAGGAACAGGGGAAATCCCATTCACTTAATAGGAACATGGGAAATCCCATTCACTTAATAGGAACATGGGAAATCCTATTCACTTAATAGGAACATGGGAAATCCCATTCACTTGAAAGAAACAGGGGAAATCCCATTCACTTGAAAGAAACAGGGGAAATCCCATTCACTTAAAATAAACAGGGGAAATCCCATCACTTAAAAGGAACAGGGGAAATCCCATTCACTTAATAGGAACAGGGGAAATCCCATTTACTTAGAAGGAGCAGGGGAATTTCAGAAACTCCCATTGACCAAAAACGGAAATAGGCAGAATACCAGTACAATGCCCTCAAGGACCAACACACAATCAACGAGATGAAAGCGTACCTGCAGCAGGCAGGCGGCCAGGTAGCACGCTAGAAATGCTGCTGAAATTGAGAAAGCCCCGTCGGGCGCCAGTGCCAGCACGCAGCAGATGGCCAGCAGGTGGCAGGGCACCACCAGGCCCAGCAACAGTCGGGTGGCGCGGCTGCCACCGGCTGCGCCGCAGAACAGCTGCTGACAGGCTGGCGGCAGGTCGGCCGTGGACTCGTCGGGCAGTCGGTGAGCGCAGGTGGACAACCGGCTAGCCTGTGAGCGCGAGGGTCAGTAGGAGTGACAGCCAAGATGACAGGCTGAGTGACAGCCGGGATGACAGGCTGAGTGACAGTAGGAGTGACAACCAGGATGACAGGCTGAGTGACAGCCAGGATGACAGGCTGAGTGACAGCAGGAGTGACAGCCAGGATGACAGGCTGAGTGACTGACAGAGTGACAGGCTGAGTGACAGCCAGGATGACAGGCTGAGTGACAGCCAGGATGACAGGCTGAGTGACAGCCAGGATGAAAGGCTGAGTGACAGCCAGGATGACAGGCTGAGTGACAGTAGGAGTGACAACCAGGATGACAGGCTGAGTGACAGTAGGAGTGACAACCAGGATGACAGGCTGAGTGACAACCAGCATGACAGGCTGAGTGACAGTAGGAGTGACAGCCAGGATGACAGGCTGAGTGATTGACAGAGTGACAGTGAGTGTGACAGTCAGGATGACAGACTAACAGTAAGTGTGTAAGGGTGACAGACAGAGTGACAGAAGTGAGACAGTAAATGTGACAGCAGCGGAGAAGCTCACACCTGTATAGCGGCAATATTGCCGCCGATGCCGTTAATGACGGGCTGGAACAGGGCCAGCAGAGGCAGCCGACTGGCGCACCGGCGGAACACGAGGCCGCCCAGACTGCTGGCCAGCATGGCGGCCAGCACGGGCAGCCAGCTCTGACGGAGAGCCGCCTGGGCGAACGGATTGCGCGCGGCCGCGGCGGCCAGAACGGGCAGCAGACAGGCGTAGCCGGCCAGCAGGCAGGACATCGGCCACATCCCGGAGCCGTCCAGCTGCCTGGCCAGCCAAGCCAGGGCCAAGAGGCTGGCGAAGTCGCCAAGGCTGGCCGCGATCGGAGTGGCCAGGTTGTCCGGGTTCAGACGGCAGCGTTCGGAGGCGACGATTACTGCGCTCACCTGTGAGTTTTGGGGAGGCGTTGCAGTGTGCTGAGACGGCGGGTGGGTCACGGTGCCAGGAGATGCGGGTCATGGACTCATAGAAGCTAGTCAAGCTGTGATAAGTAGGTCCTTGAAGTGGATCAAGCTTGGATCAGTAGGTCACTGAAGTGGGTCAAGCTGTGATAAGTAGGTCACTGAAGTGGGTCAAGCTGTGATAAGTAGGTCACTGAAGTGGGTCAAGCTGTGATAAGTAGGTCACTGAAGTGGGTCAAGCTGTGATAAGTAGGTCACTGAAGTGGGTCAAGCTCGGATACGTAGGTCATTGAAGTGGGTCAAGCTCGGATAAGTAGATCATGGAAGTAGGTCAAGCTCGGATAAGTAGGCCATTGAAGTGGGTCAAGCTCGGATGCGTAGGTCATTGAAGTGGGTCAAGCTCGGATAAGTAGATCATGGAAGTAGGTCAAGCTCGGATAAGTAGGTCATTGAAGTGGGTCAAGCTCGAAGAAGCAAGTCATGGAAATCGGTCAAGCTCGGATAAGTAGGTCATTGAAGTGGGTCAAGCTCGGATAAGTAGGACGCCACTGTATTTCAAGTTTATATTGCTAGGATGAAGTGAGAAATAAAGCTACCTAAGATCCAATGTAATTAGTCACACCAAGGCGCGAAGCTCACACTCACCACCAACCCCAGGAGCAGAGAAGCCAAGGAAGCGGTCGCGGTGCTGGTGGCCAGCAGGAACAGGCCTCGCTCTAGCGCGCTGGACGAGCCATGAGGCGCGCCACCTCCTCCGCCAGTAGAGTTCAACAGGATGGCCACCAGAGCCGCTAAGAAGCCAACAAGAACCGCTTGCAGCTGGGTGAGCACCAGGTTGCCCCAGACTAGAGATCGGAGACGAGAAGTCTCGTTGAATGTGCCCAGATGAGCCTGGTTGATCAGATTGGCAGATAGATTTTTTATTGTTCAGTTTTTGTTAAATAGCTGTGCCACAAATTGAGAGATTTTTTAACTTTAAATTTAATTGGAGAATAAATTTGAATTCGATGGCAATTTCACCAATATATCCATCAAGATTCTTTCATAATGTCTCAAAAAATCTTACCAAATATACCAAAATCTCAGTAAAGAATTTTACCTAATTTTATCAGCACAAGAATCTTCGTAAAAATACCCTTAGCCCGTTCAGAACCTTCCTAACTCTGTCATAAGAATCTTCTAATTCCCCCTAAAAGAACTTCCCTTATTCCCCTAAAAGAACTTCCCTTATTCCCCCTAAAAGAACTTCCCTTATTCCCCTAAAAGAACTTCCCCTATTCCCTCAGAACTTCCCTTATTCCCCTAAAAGAACTTCCCCTATTCCCTCAGAACTTCCCTTATTCCCCCTAAAAGAACTTCCCCTATTCCCTCAGAACTTCTCTTATTCCCCCTAAAAGAACTTCCCTAATTCTCTCAAAAGAATTTCCCTAATTTCCCGAAAAGAATTTCACTAATTCTCCCAAAGGAATTGCTTTAATTTTTCCAAAATAATTTCTCTAATTCCCTAAAAGAACTTTTCTAATTCCCTCAAAAGAACTTTCCTAATTCCTCCCAAAGAATTTCCCTCAATTTATTTCCCAAAAGAACTTCCCTAATTCCACCAAGAGAATTTCCCGAAATTCCCCAAAAGAAGTCCCCTAATCCCCCCCCCAAAGATAGTGAGCAGTCCAACCTGAGTAGACAGCCTGGAAGCCAGGGTCATCTCCAGGTTGCCCTTCAATCCGATGATAGCCGGCACCATGACCAGCAGCTCCGGGTGGCGGACAAACTCCGGCCAGCGCTGCAGCTCGTCAAGCACCAGGCCGGCCAGAGACATACCCAGGCCCGCCACGGCCAGCGGCGGAGCCATCTGCAGCGCCATGGAAACGGTTGACTCCGACAAAGCATGATGCTGCTGTAGATGAAGCTGCTGATGCAGCTGCTTAGAAGGCTGCTGCTGCTGCTGATGCATCTCCGAGTCTTGCTGACTCGAGCCGCGCTGCCTCAACGCACCGCCGCTTAAAGCACTACCGGCTTCTCCATCTAGCATAACACCGGCTTACGAAGCTGGGCAGGAATGTTTTAATTAAACCGGCTTTGCTACATCAATCAGCACTGTGTGGCGGCCTTATGTCCGTATCGACTGTACCACTAGGAAGTTATAAAGAATTCGGTCATTTGGAGCTGTAAACTGTAGGACTTCCGGTTCGGGATTCGGTCATTTGGATCTGTAAACTGTAGGACTTCCGGTTCGGGATTCGGTCATTTGGATCTGTAAACTGTAGGACTTCCGGTTCGGGATTCGGTCATTTTCATTGGTAAACTGTAGGACTTCCGGTTCGGGATTCGGTCATTTTCATTGGTAAACTGTAGGACTTCCGGTTCGGGATTCGGTCATTTTCATTGGTAAACTGCAGGACTTCCGGTTCGGGATTCGGTCATTTTCATTGGTAAACTGTAGGACTTCCGGTTCGGGATTTGGTCATTTTCATTGGTAAACTGCAGGACTTCCGGTTTATGACTTTTTTAAATACCCCAATAAATGGTGAATTCTGGTTCGGGATAGGGAACTAAAGAAAAGGCAAAGCTTTGATGAAAGAAATGTAAATTGCTAAATAGCTGATAACATTGATAAAGAAAAGACTCAGATGCCTGGCTATAGTTAAGTCCGATATGCATTCAATACATTGCACGATGTCAGTTAGCAAACCCGATAAACTTTCCGGGTTATCCAAGGAACTACAAGCCGACAAAAATTATATAAATGGTGTAAATGAATCAGTGGACAATTGCTGCACATAATTAGTCCGCAAAAATAAGCCAGAAGGAATTAGTAACTGCGAAACAGATTAATCATTAAATACACATTGATTAGCACACGGAAATTGAATGCTTCGTAACTGTAAGCAATTTCGGAGTTGGAGTCTTATATACTCCGGCTTAATAAAAAGGTAATAAAATATTGAAATGGGTAAACAGGCTGACAACTTAGCAGGCAAAAACATTTGGAAAACGACCAAAAAGCACCGAGAATTCGTTGCGATTGAATTTGACAAGAAAAACTTTTAGAAGCAGAAATGAAGTAGCACGATTGGGAAAAATACAAAAATCAAATTTATATTGAACGAATTCCTTGGTTTACTTGGGAAATGACTGACACACATCCAATATCCAGCTGACAATGAACCTGACAGCCCTGTGACTGAAAACTGACACACACACATCCAGTATCCAGCTGACAATGACCTGACAGCCCTGCGACTAAAAACTGACATACATCCAATATCCAGCTGACAATTACCTGACAGCCCTGCGACTAAAAACTGACATACATCCAATATCCAGCTGACAATGACCTGACAGCCCTGCGACTAAAAACTGACATACATCCAATATCCAGCTGACAATGACCTGACAGCCCTGTGACTAAAAACTGACATACATCCAATATCCAGCTGACAATGACCCTGACAGCCCTGTGACTGAAAACTGACACACATCCAATATCCAGCTGACAATGACTCTGACAGCCCTGTGACTGAAAACTGACACACATCCAATATCCAGCTGACAATGACCCTGACAGCCCTGTGACTAAAAACTGACATACATCCAATATCCAGCTGACAATGACCCTGACAGCCCTGTGACTGAAAACTGACACACATCCAATATCCAGCTGACAATGACTCTGACAGCCCTGTGACTGAAAACTGACACACATCCAATATCCAGCTGACAATGACCCTGACAGCCCTGTGACTGGAAACTGACACACATCCAGCTGATGACCCATTGGACAAAAAGGCCTACACTCTAGTGATCCTGAATAGTTGGAAACCTCAACCATTCATGATTCAGTTTCCATAGTTTTTCAAAGAACTTCGCAAGACTTTTTCGGACTAAACGGATTATCCTTAGTCGGGTTGACTAGAGCGTCCTCATTGGAATGGCTGGTGATGTACTGCACCAGCTCAGGAATGGTGATGGAGGCCCTGACCCGCTGCTGATGATAATGTCGCTTCAGGTCTGAGAGCTCGCGCTGAAGTCGGGCGATCTGCTCTTCCCGGTGTGGCATCACTTTGCTTTGATAATTAATTGGCTCTACAATACAAGGTAACAATGATTTATGCTTTAAACTTGAGATAGGATAAGGTAGGATGGGATTCTAATCCCAATTCCAAAATCTCAGGAATTCAGTATCTTAAAATTTTAACAATCATATTTTGCTAGTGCTAAGCTACAAGTATATTGAACATATTGAATATAGCTGTTTGAGACACAACTTTACATTATGAAAATCAATACAGTTGAGCATTCGCCTCAATGCATGCCATGCTATTTTTTATATCATAGCATATGTTATGACATATCAATAATAATTTAAAACTACTGGGATTCTTTCAACTTCAAGAAATCTGCAACATATGGTTCTAAGAGGTTTTAATAATATATAGGGTAGGTAGAGATGAGAGCTATTTATATTTAATTTTATTATGATTTTTTGACTGATGCCAATGAAAATCCCAGTTTTCAATTTGAAATTCTGAATTTTGACCAAGGATGTCAATGGCACTGCCACTATGATTATAATACTTTGTATCCATACCAATGAGAGTTCAACACCTAAGCAAATTTGGTTGCAACTATCACCCAAAGCTATTCACTATTGATAGAACTTGGCTTTGTTCCAATGCTTGCTACAATTCAATGTAACGAACGAGCATGGCAGAATTAAAGATTGCCCTTATACTAGAAGCCGACTTGCTACTTGTTAAAAGCTAACAATTAAGCTCTTAGACAATGAAGAATGATGATAAAATGGTCCAAGTTGCAAGCTAAATTAGATAAGCACTAAAATACTAGCCAAGCATAAGAAGGCTAAGGCAAGAATATGATTGGGAAAATGAAGATTTCTGAAAATAAGAATTTTCAATCTTATTCAATCTTATTTCAAGCAAAAATAAAACATTTTCCTAAGGCACAAAAGAAAGCACTTTAAGAAAAAAGCCATGGTTATAGTAGTCACTCCATGCTTATAGATTTAAATAAATAGTAAAAACCTTGATTTGTTTGATTTTAACACATTTGATTAGTTTTAACAAAACTAATATCAACTTGATCAAATAATACTATTACTAGAACTAGAATCAGTTTTGATTTTTTTTATAAACAATACAGTGAAGCTTTCTTGTAACTTATAATAAGATAGTAGGTTAAATAGTCTAATGGTAAATGTATACCCATTGAGAAATAATTGTTTCTTAACTATATCAAATGATACATGAAAAATAAATAGAAACAAATGAAAAAATATTTGTCACTTAGTAACAAAAATTTGCTTACTTGACAATTATGGCATACCTAATTATAATATAATTTTAACTATTCCACAACTATGTCTTGTTCTTTTTGGTATAGTTATATGTTGATTAGCATAATTATATCCTAATTGTGCCAACTATGTCAAAAGACAATTTAAGGAAAATTATAAATTTGTCAATTGAAATAGTAGTGTCAGTGGCATAGTTAGAAGAATTGTAGATTTTGCTAAGACACTTATTTCCCTATGGGTATATGAAATCAGCTGTGTTGAAATACATTTTAAAATGGAAGGCTACTAGTAGGGGGCATATTGCATATGGTTTTTTAAACCTAAGCCTAAGGGCACCATAGGGGCCTAACTCTTATTATTATGTCAGTTTGTAACATTAGTTGTGACAACTAGGCCAATATTTAATTCTGTGTTGGAAGTGGCCAAAAGTTTGAAAAATGTTCAAATTTTTCAACTAATTCAAACATTGCGCAGTAGCACTACACTATCAATTTACAAGTATTTAATAAATATCTCAAATGAATAAAAATTGCTAGGACAAGACCAGTAGTTTTCTAGATCTCTTGCCTACCTCCTGCTTGGCTGCTTGCCACTTGGCGCTATCTCTTTATTCTTTTATCTAATAGTATTTTAGTGCTTTTAGTTGCAATATCCTGAAGGCCAAATGTTGGCTGGCCCTTGGGTCCAATTTAAATCTTCACAATAGCAATCTAGCCTACTTAATGTTTGTGTCTCTTCTCAGCTCTCTTCCCTTACGTCTCTCTTATTATATTCTATTATCTTATCTTCTCCTTTCTTTTCTTCTCCTCTCCTCTCCTCTTATCTCCTCTCCTTTCTTATTAGCTCTTCTCCTCTTTTCTTGACTTCTCTTTACCTCTCTTTTCTTTTCATTTATCTCCCCTTTCCTCTTTTCTCTCCTATTTTATCCCTCTTCTTGTATACTTTTTTCTCTTTTATTCCTTTGTCTTTCCTTTATCCTATGCTTATATTTCTCTTATCTATTCCCTATCTTTTCTCCCTGTAGCCTGCAGTCATCAAGGACTCCTAAGCGCACATTTTGCTTAAGGGGCTTAGCAAAGAGGATCCAGTAAGGCAGTCATGCCCTATTCTCAATCTGGCCCTTACTATATAGAATGATAGTTGGCAATTTTCCTTTTCCATTCATTAAATTATTTTTTCAATAGAAACGTATTGGTAACATTGTGAAACACTCAAAAATGATGTAACTGAACAGAACAGAACAGAATGAGTGTAGTGTTTACTGGTTGCACTTGAGCAGGGGGCACAATAAACGTTGGTGCAGCAGGGCATCCAGCCATGTTGTTCAAGATACGATGATCCACACTCAGGAAGGTGTCACATGTGCACGGGAATATATTTCAGTGTATTTTTGGAGTGTGCGCTATGCGCGAAGCTAAAATATGAATTTGTGCACCGAGGTCTACATTCGTTTATTGACAATTACATAATAGAGTACTAATGCGCCCTAGCACTAAAAACTCAGTAAAAGTCCAATTAAAACAAAACTGCGCCATGTGCGCCACTTTGCGCACATTTTTTGTTGATGTGCGCCGGAATTTTCCATTATAATGTACACCTTCCTGAGTGTGGACGATGATCAGGCTGTTTAGTTACATCATTTTTGAGTGTTTCACAATGTTCCCAATACGTTTCCATTGAAAAAATAATTTAACGAACGGAAAAGGAAAATTGCCTAATAGTTATATAGAAGAACTATTATATTAGCTGGTACCTTTAATGGCAATCTTTCGGTTTCCTGCTCTAAATTATTCAAACCCCTTTTTGAACTCCCTAAGTTCTACATAGGATAGCGAGTCCCGTGAGTAGGGGGCGACCCAGTCCCGGGCCCGGGCCCGAAAAGTCGGGAATCCCGACCAAAATCGTGGCCCGACCCGGGCCCGGGCCCGACCCTAAAAAAGTCGGGAAATCGGGACAAGTCTTTTTTCCCTAAAGGCACTAACTGCGTGCAAATAAGAATAAAATTATTTTTATTCACAGCACAGCACAACACTCAGTTAAGCATTGCATCAGCACTCAAGACTCAAGCACTGCACGACTGCAGTAATAGTAATAGATGATATGATGTGAAGTAGCAATATCATTGATTCGTAGTAGGCTCTAAGCGTGAGCGTCTGTGACCGTGAGCGTCAGCCACAGCCAGTTTCCACTTTCCAGGAAGATCGGATTTTTTCCAGGAAGATAAAATTAAAACATAGTTGATGCAATATTGATTCCACTTTACACGCTGCAGGCTGCAGGCTAAAAGCAAAAATATGATTCTTTAAAAAGTTGATTTGTCATTTTTAAGCTTTTGTAAATAACATTTCCTATTTACGTTCCAAGAAGTACTTATTAAGGGCCAAGGCTACCATTTTTCCAAGAAGTTTGCTATCTATCAGAGTTTGTAATCGTGTTCATATTTGTATTGTATTCGTAGGTAGTTGTAGTTGTAGACTCAGTATCGTATTCGTAATCATATTCGTTTAGGTAGGTAGGTGAGCAGGTAGGCAGGTATCAGCTAATTACTTGTATTTCCATTGTCTGTTTGCCTGTTCTGTTGAGACAGTTGAGTGTTGTGTTGTGTTGTCACTTCACTTGTGTTCTGTTCTGTTGTCTTGTCTTGTTGTCTTACTGAATACTGACTGTGTACATGGCTCTTTATATTGAAGCTATGTAAAGGAACTAAAAATTCAAATAAAAGAATCAATCAATTGATTTGGTTCTTACTTCCTTACTGCTTCCAATGCCAAGTGCCTTACACTTAATGCTTCAGCTTTTCTTCTTTTTGCTTACTGCCACTGCCAGTGCCAGCCGCACTACCGCAGTGCCTGCTTGCCTACCTCACTGCCTGTTAAGTGTTAGTGTCACTGTCACTGGCACACACACAGTACTTGTGCCACACAGTGACATTGAATTTGAACTATTGAGTATATTGATATTTGAGTATTAAGTCTTTTAATGTAACTCTTATCTATTCTGAAGTCTTAACTAATGTATTAAATAAAAATAATATTTATTATATATTTAATATAATATATTATATTTATATATTATTATATATTTAATATATTATATTAGATTTAATATATTAATATATTTATTATATATTTAATAGTAATCCGCATATGCTAAAAGTATTAAGATTTATTATGATTTTTTTCCAATTATTGAGCTGTCCTAAAGATCTTGTCCCGAATTCCCGAGGCCCGACCCGGGCCCGATTCCTCATTCCCAGGCCCGACCCGGGCCCGACTTTGGCTGTCCCGGTCGCCCCCTACCCGTGAGCTATATACAAGGTAGGAAAAATTGAAAAAATGTAAAAAAGTATCAACTTTAAAAATGAATAAAATAAAAACTATAAACAGAATAAAGAAGCCACAATATAAACTAAAAAGCTGATGAATGCTAATTTCTGGTGAGTGTCTGACTGTTTAAATTGTGCAAGTATGAAAAAAGTTACACTTGTTCAAACTTTATACATTTTGTACTTAATTTATAAAATGAAGCCGCCGAAAAATGGGAAAAACATATGCTTCTTCTAGAAAATTGAAAATCATTGCAAAATTAAAGGACTATAACACAAGGTAGTGAACACAATATAATATAAACATATTTGGCTATAAAAAATTATTTAATTATTATTATATATAGCTGAATTATATATTGTATATTATATATTATATAGCTGAATTAGTAGTAACCTCATGCGTACATGTACATAATGTTCAGTATTTCACGACTCCTACGGCACAGAGTTACAAACATATTTTACTACTAAAATTAAAAGATTAAAATTGAACTGCTCAACAATTATTTTATGATCTGACCTGCAAACTTCCAACTTGTTCACATCAAATTATACTGATTCGTATTCGTGTACATATAATAATAATACACAGTATTCGATTTTATACCAATTAGCTTGTGCCAGCGCGGTTCGAATTGAAGTCAGACAATCACACTAATATGCATTATGCATTTATCGCCACCAATACTCGGGCTTGGCTTTTGCTAGTAACATTTTAAAGAATAAAGATCAACCCTGTCGTAATGAAATTCCATGGTTAGCTAGCATCTCTACCCATAGTGTCCAGCCCAGCAGAAAATCTGCACAAAGACATTGCTCAACTAACTGTTTGTGCCTCATGACAGCATGAGGGGGTTAATAGCTGTTGCGGAGTATACGAGCGATACATGATAATAAACTTGCTATATCGAATGAACCGCACACAATGAATAAAACATTTTACTGCTCAAGAATGTATCGTACGTAAGAGTATGTCAGACTATCGGAATCCAGTACATGTACTCGCTTTAAACGCATTTGGTTACCTCGGAAAGGCTCTTTCTTAATTCCTACCGAAAGGATCGATGGATATCTTTACGGCCTTGGCGACCTTGAAAGATTTCTGCTCTTTAAAGAAATATAAGCGGGAAGATGCGATAGTTTATTCAGCACCAGTATCAAACGATTTACTTCAAGTGTCTCAATTGCCGCGCGTGTATTGTTATTATAGTTAATTAAACATTTTTGATAGATTTTGATTCCAGTCTCAAAAAACAAAATAATTTTTGGTTTTCATTTTCAAGACACAAAGTTGTAAGAGCGTGCCGTGGGGGTCGGTGATACAGTTACACGTAAGATGCGGATTAAAAGACAAAATTACCAGAGTTTAAAACTACAAAAACTGAGGAAAAACGCAATGATATAGTAGTGTGTGCTAGTATAGCACAGCGTAACATGTACGATCTTGGGCTCGGCAAGCCCCAAAGCCAATGCGCCAATGCGTAAATTTATAATTAATAATATAACGAATTAACCAGTTAAACCAGGCGTCACCAAAACGGGGGTTTTAATGAGACGAGCGCCGCACTGCTTAAATCAAATTTGTTTATTGATCAGGCGATTCGCATTCATAGAAAAAAATGCAAACTTGTTTGATATGCCGATCGACAAAAGAAACATGCAAGCCCTCTTTGCCTGGATATAGTAAAAGGTAGATTATACCGGTGCCAATTGGTGAACTAGATAGTGGACTCATTGCATCGGCTGTTATAAACTCATACAGCTTTGTTATTTTATTGTTCCCTGCAACTATATTTTGGCTGTCAACTATGCAACAACAAAAACCGATTGCTAGCAATCTGCTATTTTGCACACCCGGCAAAATCTGTCAGGCTCCCAAAGCGGCTCAGTGATAAAAAAATGATAGTGCGGCGTACAGACTAAAGCTACAACAAGGATCACAAATAGTAATTGCTTTTTGTTTGTCAAGCATGCGCAGTTTTTTTAGTGCCGGTTTTGCTTGCTCAATAACAATTAGTAATAATAACACATATGATGCGCAGTGTGGGGTCATTAAACACAAAAAACACAATTAATTACGAGTACAACAAGGAGTTACGCAGAAATAGGGTGGCACATATTCGCAGAAGAAGTCACAAAAATGTTTTTATGCGTGCGGGAGTGACAAACTTGAAAAGGAGAATTTTTAGTTTGTCAATAATTATTGTCAGTTAAAGGCCGAGCACGTGACGCATTATGAACTATGAGAATTATGATGCGCTAAATCTAGAACAAATGACAAAACAACAGGCATGTGTAGATTATAAGCAGTGATTAATCAGAGTAAAAATGTTAATCTATCCCGCCACCCGATTACAGAGGGGCGGCAGTTGAACCCGCCAATTAAATTAGAAGCCGCCCCCCCCCACCCCAAAGAGAAGAGAGAACTGAAAGCAGAACAGGGACTCCAATAAAATTAATTCAAGATATGAATCTGAAAAATTAGCGTAAAATATATGCCAGTTACTGACCATATAATTGACGAGGTCATGAAAAAATTTATTCAGGATGCAAAACTACAACAGAACAGACGAACAGAAGTTAGTATTATATAACAGTAGTAAATGGCAGCAATCCGATCTGTCGAAAAAAAGATAATCCTGCTTTGTTTAAACTCGCCAGAAAAACGCAGATCTCTACAACCAATAGATTTTCGATATAAAATATTCATATAATGATAACAATCAGAAAAGATTTAATTTGACCAATCCATGCGATTCAAGAATATGACTGGCGACAGGGACTAACAGGGGGACTACGAAGTCAAGCAATGATTGAGCAATGATAATGAGAGAGAGCGAGAGCGAAAATTAACGACAGACCAAAGAGAATTAGGTCATTTTTTAAATTAGAAATTATTTAATAAAAGTAGATCAGAGCAATTTTATTCTAGACAGAAAAAGGCACAGAAGTAAAATCGCGAAGAGAATAGAGCTGGCTGATTATTGCTGCGCGCATCTGATGTACCATTCAAATCTATTTATTAACCGTTCAACACGCAAGTGTGTGATTTAGTCAGTAGTATAAGTCGAGGTTAAACTATTTAAAGTTATTCGGCGCCAGAAGCAGCTGTGCGTGAACTAAACTGAACGAACGCTGACTGTGAAAAATTGTGCTGATCTGTTAAATTTTCAACCCCAACTCCGCCTTGGCCGCCTACAGTCAGCAAAAGTTATTTTGCCCCTCGCTATCGCGGCACTGCAAAGCGCGAGCACTGAGCAGCAGAGAACGTGCGCTGGCTGGGGGTAAAATGCAACTGGCGCTGCTTGGGGGGGGGGGTTCTAAAAAACGCGCAAAGCCAAGGCTTCTCAGTCACTTGAGAGTGAGAGAGCAAGGAGGGGGTTGGCCATGCATGAGGGGAGCCGCGGTGTGCCAGGCTGCAGATAAGAAATCGCCTGGCTTTGACTTTAAGGCGGAGGAAGGGGCGGGCCGGTTTCAGCTGACTCTGCCTGGCTACTGAATACAAGTTGAAGTCAAATAAGGTAGACAAGAAATCGCCCCCCGCCAGTGGGTTGCTAAAGGACTTAACACTGCTAGCTGCCTAGACTGGGCTGGAGAGCGAAACTGCCAAGTCATATTCGCTAAGCGCCTTTATTGTCTAAATTCGACTGTTAGAGAAGCCTGCGCCTCCCAACAAATGCTAGAATAAAAGCTCCAGACTTTTCAGGGGAGCGGGGCTGGGGCCGGGAGGGAGACAGAGAGACAGCTGAGCAGGATCGATAGCAACTCGCCCCAGCTGGAATCCTAACAGACAGCGGACATGACGGGAGGCCGGGCACACTGTACAGCTGTTGTGCCGGCAGCGCAGCCACCTAGATCAACAGAAACAAAACCGCACGAGGGGCAAGAAAAAATGCCCCATGACTATAGAGCAGAGCTGGCTAGCGCCAATATCCGGAGTGCGCCTTAAACAGCGCTACTGTTATTTGCATGGGATTTAACTCCGCTATAGAACTAGTGCAGCTCAGCAACTATTGTAGGCATTATTACATTCTAATTCTGTAAAAGTTAGCTTCCGCCCGCCCTTCAATTTGCTACCAGTTTCATTCCCCAGCTAACTAAAGCTGAATATCTCCCCAGGCTCGGGCATTGTTCATCGCCCGCCCACCTTCTCTCGCGCGTGCACTGCAGCCTTTCTAGACAAGTGCCTCAGCCAGCCCTAGCAGCTAGTTGAATGAAGCAAAACCCGAACAGGCAGATGCGCGGGAGATGAGGCAAATTTTCAGACGGGGAGCTGAAAGGGGAGAGGGAAGCGTCAGTGTACTGCCTGAAGAACAATGGGCAACTCATTTCATTCTCTTCCCATCGCAACAGAGACAGGGAGCTTGTACAGGATGCGGCATACGGAGAAAAGGTCGCCTCAAAGCCCTGGGAATTCTCTCCCTACTACCCATCCCACCCACCTCCCCATCGTATGTTTTGATAGCCGTAGCTAAGACAGTGGCAAGGGCAACAATGAGAAAACAGTGACATTTTCAAGCCCCTAGGCGGCGGCGATAAAAAAACAACACTAAAAAAACCCTATCAACGAAATTCCTCTCCCAGCAGATTAGGCCACCTAATCTACATATTTTGAAGAATTCCAACACAACTAACTAAAGAAAGCCTGACGAGCAATAGAGAGAAATAAATGGGTGGACAATAGAGTTGAGAATAGAGAAAGAAGTGTGCATGCCGCACGGGGGCGCAGCAGCGCAGTCGCATGACGCACAAGGCCAAGGCCTGCAACTAGATAACTATTAGGAAATTTGCTAGTCACGCTGCGAACTGCAATGGCAAGAAAAACAGCCGGCTCTGGCTTTGCAGCTGGCTTGTGTTGCACACAGCTAATCTAAAACTTGCATATAGCATAGGCGCCACGTGCGTTCTACACACCTCACCCTGTCCCTACAGGAGCAGCTTTAGAGGCGCAGTGTACGCTGAGCAGTTCTGTTTCCATTTACGGCAATCCATAAAGCCAGTGCACAATGCTGCATGCTACAGTATATATAGTATTATTAATAATTCTTTTATAATAATAAAATCATCTAACAATGAGCGCAGATATTGGCTAAGACAACAGAATGCAACATGTTCTATTTCTTCAATTGTTGTTTGCTGTTTTGCTGGATGGAAACAAAATTGGGCATAAAGAGGGAAAACCAAAACGATTTTGAAGGGTTGAAAATTTGTATGAAGGAAAATTAGATGAGAAGCATTTTCATAAGTAATGAAGTTGAGTCGTATCACACTGTAAATAATGAGTCTGTGTTTACTGAATTTTTTGTCTTAATTTTCAAGTGCAAATCATTATTTAACCGCCACCCAGCGAAGCGAGAAAAAACAATTGTTATTCTAGGTTTGCCTTCCAGTTATTAGTGCTTGATATAATAATTAATTATGATTACTTGGTCCGAGACCAGGCGGACGGCTTGGCGGTGCCGTTGCCGCTGGCTGGCGGCGGGGCCGGGCCGCCGTTGCCGCCGCCAATGGACGGGAAATGCTCGCTAGAGGCCAGCTGCTGCTGGTCCCAAGGAGCGTCGCGAACAACAAATCCCGGCCCGCTGCCGCCATGCTGCTGCTGCTTCTTGCCCTGCTTCTGCGGCTGCTGCTGCTGCTGCTGCTGCTGGGCCTGGGCTGGCTGCTCGGCCTGCTCGCTGACGGCGTCCGGACGGAGCGAGCGCGGGTCCAGCTCGCCGCGCTCGATCATCCTGTCAATCACTTCGCCGGCCAGGTCAAGCAGGTGATCGCAGGCGTTGTCAACATCGGCCTGGGCGCCGCGAACAACAACGGTGTTCTGCGCGTCTGACGGCGCGTTCCGGCCGGGCATGTCGATAGCGACGTCGAATTTCTCCACCAGGGAGCGCAGATTCTTGCCGCGCTGGCCTAGTTGGATAAATAACAGCAGATGGCGAGGATTAATAGCACGGTAATCTGCAGTAAGCAGCTGCGTAGGCGTAACAGTAGGAAAAGCTGCTGGCGCCTTATACTCCAGCTAAAGCAGTTCAGGACCAGGGGATTAGGGATCTAAATATAGTAGGAGCCGAGGGATCAACGGGCCAGATTAGCCAAGTCGTGCGTCACTTGAAACAGCACGAAAAAAGAACTTATGCACTCACCAATAATGATTGGGTGCACCTGGTGCGTGATGAACAGTTCGGCCGACACCTGGTTCTCCAGCTTGTCCTTAATGGCCATCAGCTCTTTAGCGGCGGCCTCGGCCTTGTCCTGATAGCCGATTACAACAATTTCGTTAGAGTTTTTGTCCGGATTCGGTATGTTGACGCGAACTTCGTACTTCTGCTGCAGGGCGCGCACGTTGGCACCCTTGGGCCCGATGATTTCGCGATGATACTGGGCCGGTATGTCCAGCTTGCATTCGAAGCTGCGAGCCTCCTGGTCGGCTTTCTCGGCCTCCAATTCCTTCAGGCGCTCCTGTAGACGGATTTTGGCAGCTTCCACGCGTTTCGGAGTACCGTTGAGCACGATGTGCTCAGCCTTGCTCGGGATAGTGATGGCCATGTTCAGCTCGTTAGTCAGGCGCCGGATGCCTTCGCCGTTGCGGCCGATCAGCTGGCCGTGAAACTCGGACGGGAAGTCCAGCTGCTCCTCGATTGGCACCAGGTCTAGCAGGGCCTGGCGGGCCTTGTCGCACTGCTCCTGACGGCCGCTGATGGACACCAGATCCGCCTTGGACGGCGTGGCATCGCCGGAGCCCTCCGGATTGCTGCTGGTCTCCGAGCCGCTGGCTGCGGCGTTTTCGCCGCCACCGTTGGCCGTGACTTCAGCGGCTGCAGGGGCGGCGTTGGCGTCGCTAGGCTGCGACTGCTGTCTGTTGAACTCGGGGAATTTGATGCTCACGTCGAATTGGTCGCAGATGTCGCGCACATTGTCGCCGGAGCGGCCAATCACGCTGCGGTGATGAATGGCCGGGATGGCCACCTCGATGGTGACGCGGGCGGCCAGATCGTCAACAATCTCGCGGATGCGGGCGATGGCGCCCTGGACGCAGTCTTTCGGTCCCTTGACAACAACCCGGGAACTGCCCGGCTCACGCGGGAAGCTCAACTGAACGCCGCCAAAGTCCTGACTAATCTGGGTGATGTAGAAACCGCGGCGCTCCATGAAAGCCTTGTGCCAGCGGGGATCAACCTCGACAGATTCCTCGGTGGTGTTCTCCAGGTCCTTCACCTAGTTGGAGAAAGCAAAGTACATTAGTTATTAGGTCTACCGAGGGAGATTCAGAGAGAATCACAAAATTCAAAATAATAATAATAATAATTATAATATAGTAATAATTGATTACACTTGCCCTAATGGGCAGATGTGCAACCGACAGCTCAGCCGCAGCTATTGCGCGGCGCATCTGAAGGCTGCGTTCGGCTGTTCAGTCCAAGGACTGGGGGGGGGGGTCGCCACACACCTTCAATTACCCCAGCTAATGCTGGCACCCATTTTACAGCTGGGGTGAACTGAAGCAATGCAGAGTCAAGTGTCTTGCTCAAGGACACAAATTGTTCCAGTAGGATCGGGAATCGAACCCCCGACTTTTCAGTCGTGAGTCCGAGGCTCTAAGCACTAGGCTACAACCCCCTGCTAGGCTACATCCCCTAGCTCTCTATAATTCTCTATAAAATATAATCCATCTACTGTGTTTTATACCCTTAAGAATGGAAGATACTAAAAACAATTTCAATACATCCAACTCGCAATTAGACAAAAAAATGATGGGCCAACCTGTTTCTCGAGCATCTCCTTGGCCTTAGCAACGGCCTCCTTGCGCCCAATAATGGTGATAATATCGCCGCCCTCTTTGCCGCGCTCGTCCAAGCTAGGGAACACTAGCCTGGCGCCAGTGGCCTTGCGCAGCTGCTCAGCATTCTGGCCCTGCCGGCCGATGAGGAACGGGTGGAACTCGGGCTTGGCGTGAATCACAGCCTCCTGACTGTCTTCCAATCGCTCCTCGGCCAGCTGCTGCAGAGCGGCCTTGGCTTTCTTCACCTCGGTTTTGGGGCCGCGCACGGTGACGCGATCGGATGGCTGAGAGGCCGGCGGGAAGTGCACGCGTACGCCGCTGTGCTGGTCCTGCAGCTGGCGGATCAGCTTGCCACCGTGGCCGATCAGGCCCTGGTGCAGGCGGGCCGGAATCTCCACGACCTGCGTAGTGTCACACATGTGATTTATTACTGTGGGTGCAATTTATAGGGGGCGTAGGGGAAATAGGGGAGATTTCCAAAAGGGATGGGGAGATTCTTAAGGGGGATGGGAGAGATTCTTTAAGGGGATGGGGAGATTCTTCAAGGGGATGGGGAGATTCTTAAAGGGGATGGGGAGATTCTTAAAGGGGATGGGGAGATTCTTTAAAGGGATGAGGAGATTCTTAAAAGAGGACGGGGAGATCCTTTAAAAGGATGGGGGATTTTCAAAAAGCGGATGAGGGAGATTCCTAAAGAGGATGGGGGAGATTCCTAAAGGGGATGGGGGAGATTACTAAAGGGGATGGGGAGATTCTTAAAGGGGATGGGGGAGATTCCTAAAGGGGATGGGGGAGATTACTAAAGGGGATGGGGAGATTCCTAAAGGGGATGGGGAGATTCCTAAAGGGGATGGGGGAGATTCCTAAAGGGGATGGGGGAGATTACTAAAGGGGATGGGGAGATTCTTAAAGGGGATGGGGGAGATTCCTAAAGGGGATGGGGGAGATTACTAAAGGGGATGGGGAGATTCCTAAAGGAGATGGGGGAGATTCCTAAAGGGGATGGGGGAGATTACTAAAGGGGATGGGGGAGATTACTAAAGGGGATGGGGGAGATTCCTAAAGGGAATGGGGGAGATTACTAAAGGGGATGGGGGAGATTCCTAAAGGGGATGGGGGAGATTCCTGAAGAGGATGGGGGAGATTCCTAAAGGGGAATAGGGGAGTCTCATAAGGTGAATGGGGGAGATTCGTAAGGGGATGAGTGAGTTTCTTAAGGGAATAGGGGAGTCTCATAGGGAATGAGGGAGATTTTTAAAGGGGAATAGGGGAGTCTCTCAAGGGGGTGTTAAGGCCAATGGGGGAGATGCTTAAAGGGGAATAGGGGAGTCTTTTAAGGGGATGATAATTTGCTATAATGAGAAATTTGAGGAGGGCCAAAGGTAAAAAATACGATTATGGAGCGGGTAGCAAAAAGGTTGCAGGTAACAGTAAGCGTACCTCTTCCACAATATTAGCGGCCACTTTCTCAATGTCGTTAATTTGTCGGACAGCCTTCTGCACATCTTTCTGTTTACCGACAACAGTGATGACATCCGATTGGGACCCGGAGTCCGGCATGATAATGCGGGTGTTTGTCTCCTCGCGTATTTTAGCGATAGTCTGGCCTTTGCGACCAATAATGTCCTTGTGATAGGCCTTGCCAATTCGAACCTTCTCCTCGTAGCTGGAGTCCCTCAAATCGGTGTGCGCTTTCTTTAACAGTTTCTCAACGTTAGCGAGCTGGTCGCGCGGGCCGCGCAGCTGGACAACATCGCTATTCTGATCGGCGTTGGGGAATTTGATCAGCACATCCGGGTACTTGTCGCGAATCTCGGCAATCTTGGCGCCGCCCTGGCCGATGAGGGCCCGATGGAACTGGTGCTCAATGATGAGATCCTTGGAGCGCTCGTTGGCCTGCTTGTTGACAATCTGCATCAGCTCCTCGCGAGCCAGGTTCACCTTGTCGCGCTCGCCCTCAATTCGGACAACGTCCTCGCCGTCGATGTCGGCTGGCACTCGAACGGTGCAGCCGGTGGTCTCGCGAATTTTATTGACTGTGCCGCCGCTCTTGCCAATAATATGGCGATGAAACTCGCGCGGCACGGCCACTTCAACCATGGTGTTGCGCTTCACGTAGTCGTCCACCCAGGCTTTGAGGTTCTTGTGAATTACAACAACCTGGGAAATTTGTTTAGGAGAGGAATCAGGATTTCTATATTTTATTAATTACAATAAAATGTTGAAAAACAAGAATATTTGGTTGCATACAGGCGCAATACCTGGCCGATCCGGCCAGCTTGCGAGGGGTCCAGCCAAGGTAAGTCGCAAAAATGGCCACACGGAAAATACGTAGTACTTATTAGATGATGAGGCATTTAGCCTTAATATTACAGTAAAAGTTACTCCCGCCGTTTACCCAGAGTAACGTTAATCACGTTTATCAGGGGGTTGCGCATGCATATTTAGTTGTAAAAATAAAAAAGCCTCACCTGCTCTTTTGGCCCGTCAATCTCGATCTTGTCCTCGCCGCGCAGGAAATTAATCTGGGCTTTGTGCGTAGGCAGACCGACAACTTTTTGCAGATTCTCGCCGCCGGGACCAATGAGATGCCGGTGCATCCAAGTTGGCGCCAGTACGGTGCAGGTAGCGTAGGAGTCGGCCTTCTCGTACACCTTGGTCAGAGCAACGCCTAGCTTGGTGCCCTCGCCGCGGAGCACGATTGTCTCTGATGGATCCTCGGCTGGCGGCACCTCCACGCTGACACCGGTGGCCTCGAGGATCTCTTGAAGGCCGGCGCCGCGCGGACCGATGACGAATTTGTGAAGCGACTTGGACACCTCGATGTTAACCTGTCAAATGCGGAATCAAAACAAAATTGATGGTGTGACGGAGCAGCAGACGGGTAACGTGACTAACTAGCGGGAATTAATTGGAATTTTGAGTGCAATTATGGTGTCTCAAGAGACACAAAGGTTTGTGTCTCTTCTCTCTTCTCCACTTCCCTCTTCTCTCCTCTCCCTTTTCTTCATTCTCTCCTCTTCTCATCTCCTATTGTATCTCTCCCTTCTTATCGTCTCCTCTCCACTTTATTCCCTCGCCTCTCTCTCTCTCTCTCTCTCTCTCTCTCTCTCTCTCTCTCTCTCTCTCTCTCTCTCTCTCTCTCTCTCTCTCTCTCTCTCTCTCTGGCCCGTAAGGGAAAAAGTTTGCCGATCCCTGATGTAGGTATATCGTGCGCATATGAAACACATGAAACACTCCCGTTGGAAAAGTTATGCACCTGCAGAGGCACAAAAGGTGAGCGAGGTGCACAAAAGAGGCACTTTGGTGGCCTATTTCGTGTGTGTTTTGGAAATGCACCTGAGTGCACCTTTTATGCCTAAATGTCACCAATATTTTTGAAAAGAGGCATGAAAGGTGTAAAATCGGTGAAGTGGTCAGGCAGTAGGTGAATTCTCAATTTTGATTGGCTGCGGCGGTAGGGCAGTAAAGGTGCTGAAGGGGCGCAGAAAGTGCACAAAAGGTGAATTAGAGGTGCATAAGGTGTACATGTTGCAGCGTAAATATGTATACAGGTGCATTTCCAAAACACGCTCGAAATAGACCCCAAAAGTGCCTCTTCTGTGCACCTCGCTCACCTTTCATGCCTATGCACGAATTAACGCATTAATAATCAGTAACAAAAAATTAACTGAGAGTTACATACTCGTATATTGCACGCACAGATCAAACATAGAAAAGCTTTATTTACACCTATACTAATTGCTGCTATCCCCTTCCTGATCCTGACTAACCACAAAAGTAAGCATTTCCTGTACTGATAAGTTTTAATAACTTTCAAATACTCAGGAAAAGTTCCGAAAAGTGATGAAAAGCTTTGAATCTGTTTAAAGAATAATAAGAAAAAGTAGCAAAGAACTTTCGCAAGTTGGAACGCCCCTTGCATTGCCTCTACACCTAAAGTGCCCACTGTGCACCGTTTGTTCACCTTTTGTGCCTCCAATGCACACTGTGCACCTTTATTCACCTTCGTGCCTCCAGTGCACACTGTACACTTTTTATGCACCTCCACCACAGCGCACCTTTTTCACCTTTCACTCCACCAATGCCCCCAATTCCTACTTTGTTCACCTTTTGTGCCTCCAATGCACACTGTGCACCTTTAATACACCAAACTCCCCTATGACACCTGTGCCCCTACCACCTATTTCGTGCCTTAAATTCACCTTCTGACCCTGCAGAGGCACTCAAGTGAACACGCGGTGCACAAGTGGCACAAAATAGGCATAAAAGAGGCGAAAGTGAGGCAGACGGTGTAAAACTCTTCACCTTTCATGCCTACTTTAAAAACTCAAAATTCAACGGGACTCCTCACCGTTTGGCAGCGCTCCAAAGCGTCCTGGTACAGTTGGCGAATAATCCGGCAGGCATTGACAACGCCGTCTTTCTCGCCTGACACGCGAATTATATCAACATCGTGCTGGGCGTGCACAGGCGGTATGTTGACGCGAACGCCGTTCTCAGTCATGATCTTCTCCAGCTGACGGTTGTAGGGCCCGGCAATGAACGGATGGTAAATCTTTGGTATCACGAGGCGCTCGGTGGCCTTCTTGGAGACTTCGTCGTAGATGCAGAGAATCTCGTGCCGGGCTTTGTCAATGTTCTCCTTCGGTCCAATTAGGCGAATACTGTTCGGATTAGCATCGTTCTCGCGCGGGATGAAAATTTCGCAGCCAGACTTTAGTTTGATTTCTTTCAACACGCCGCCCTGCTTGCCGATCAGGTAGCGGTGGAACTCGGCGGGGACGGTCACTTCCGACTGAGGGACCGGGTTGAGTTATTGCTGATCAGTTTAATGTTGATATGCTGATAGACTGCTGATGGACTTGGGGAGGGTAGCACACCTGATGATAGACTTGGGAGGGTGGTACACCTGCTGATAGACTGGGGAAGGGTAGCACACCTGATGATAGACTGGGGGAGGGTAGCACACCAGCTGAAAGATTAGGGTAGGGTAGCACACATACAAGAAAGGGTAGGTAAGCTAGATAAGTCTAAATAAAGGAAGAAATAGGTGTACAAACCCTAGAAATTCAAAGCAAACAATATCAAGAAGGCAAGCATGCAAGGCAAGATAAGCCATTCTGTGACAACTCACCTGAGCCTGTGTCTGCAGACGCTTGCGCAACTCGGCAACGGCGTTGCTAACCTTATCGAACCGGCCAGTAACCAGCAGAGTGAGGGAGCGGGCCCGAGCGTTGTTGGAAATTTCAATCTTCACTTCGTGCTCCTGCTGCACCTGGGCGCAGATCTTGTTCTGGTCCGAGCCGAACTCGTTCTGCGTATCCTTGAAGCGCCGCTCCTCAAATGGAATCTCAACAATCTGGTAGCAAGAATATAATTATGAAAGCAAATAATTTAGGCTCATATAAGATTTAAGTTTAAAAAAACCAAGAATTTACCAACAGCTTTACCTGGGTGGTTACCGAAGTTTTAATAGGGGCAATCTTAGAGGGCGCCTTAGGCCAATGGTTGCCATTCAGCTCAGTTGACGATCCAGTCGCCAGAGGAGGGAAAGCCTCCGAGTAAAGCTGCACGCTAGCGCTGGCAGTAATGCCATCCTGGTGATTGTCCAATGTGTCCATGATCCTATTAGCAGTGGTCGAGACAATTCCAGTCTGTGTAGGAGTAGCCAAATTCTCTTTTCTTCCTAAAATAATAAATCAGGTGTGCAATAGTACAAACTTCTGCTTGCGTGTGTAAAGGCGATATATATATTATAGGCACTGGACTCGTTTAAAAAACAGCCGCTTGACAATACAGAAATGTAATTTTGATATTCAAAAACTTTAGCATAATGCATTGCAAATCACTGCTAAGTATTTAATATTGTTCTTGTAATTTCTACTAACATGTTTTCCTTATGATAACCAATACGAAACATGACTTAAACACATAAACAAAGTTAAAATGCAAGACAATAGCTTTTCAATAAAAGATAGGAAGGACAAAAAACAAAGCCTAAAATAAGTTCTAAAACCTAAAGATATATTGATAGGGGTAGAAGAATTATGGCCAGATACAATAAACTATGAATACCCATGATAACTTATAGATATATTTATACACAACAAATGTAACTCTATAACAAAAACAATGTATAGTTAGTTACAGTTTTTATAAATTACAATTAAACATTTTTCTTAATTTTAAATAAATTAAAAAATTAAAACATAAATATGATCCAACATATTACAAACATAAGTTTCGTATATTTTATAGCATATTTTGATGTTTCACCTTATATATGACTAATACCCAAAACTTATATTTACATAATTCAAAAATATTATATCTTGAAATGCTTACCTATGTCCACTTTTTAATATTTCAAAGAATTTGTACAGCTTTTTATTTTTAAATACCAACTTGCCAATTTTGTTTTTCCTCTTTTAAAACGACACTATAAGAATATGACAAGACTATGGAGAACAAATAGATAGAAAAATTTAAACATCTATTTCACTTTAAATAAGTTTATAATTAACAAATAATTAACAGATTTATTTAAATAAAAATATTTTTCCATATTCAAGAAAATGACAAGTGATGATTTAGAAAGTGATGATTTATTTATATTTTGTATAGTATCTCCTCTATTTCTAAAACCTTTGGCTTTGCACAAGAATATATTTTAGCATATCTTTAGAATGTACTATACACAAAGCTAATTATAAATTTATGTACAAATATATATATTATTGACAATTTCATGACTATATTGTTTTATATAGCTATAATAGCATTAATATTAAATCTAATAAAACATAGGCAACTGATTTAAAAAAATAAAGCAATATCTATACCTTTATTATCATACATGCATAATCTTAGGAATCACTTGGCCATTTCTATTGGCAACACACACATGTAAGTTGCTATTGGCTAAGAGCAGTCACATGACTACTATTCTGTCCAATAGCAACTTACATGTATGTGTTGCCAATAGAAACAGCTAGGTGAATCCCTAAGTTGTGCCCAAGCATGTTTATTATGCATTTAAAATTAAAAACTTTCTTTAATCTAAATCACCTTCAAAATCATCAAATTAGAATTAATTTAAAAGTTTTGGAAAATGCTATTTCAGATTTTTTATGTTTTATTTACTTAAATATGCTATCATTGGCATATATATCAATTCTTGGTTTAAAATATTGTATACAAAAATGCAATTCATGCTTGTATATATTGATAACACATTTTTGCTTGGGTATACCACTGTGATATAAACTTTTTTATTAGATTTTGCTGTGCACAAGTACAGGTACTATTACTTTTGTGAGTAAAACTTTTGTTCTCTAGTATCAATTTTAAAAATTCAAAAAGCAGTCTGTAGAAGAGATTTTTTGCTATCAGTTCATAAAATTTTAAATCACAGGGAGCTATAGAACGAGAGCTACAGTTAAAAGTATCACTACTTTTTGGATACCCCTCCAAAGGAGTGATGTAGTAACAATGTTTTAAGCCATTTCTATGATAAGGTTTCTAATGAGATTATTTAAATTAAAAAAATTGGAACAATTTGCATTTTATAGCATAGATTTTGTTTGAGAGGTTTTTAAAAAAATTAAGATTAATGAAAATTAGTCTAGTAAAATATAAAAGTTATAATCATTTTTGTGATTTTTTTATTTTTATAGTGTTATTTTGCCATATACGAGGGTTGTTCGGAAAGTCCGCAATCAAACGTGTCTAACAGTTTAACGGATTGAACAAATGTAACGCTACTCTTCCTGCTTCTCAATGTAGGCACCCTTGAGACTTATGCACTTTTGCCACCTCTCAGGCAACTTCTCGATGCCGGCAGCATAGAAATCGGCAGGTGAACCCCTGACCCACTGGCTGATGGCCGATGCCAGGGTCTGTAGAGAGCTGTACTGGCGACCTTGGAGGGTTTTTTCATCTCTCCGAACAGCCAGAAGTCACTGAGTGCGAGGTCCGGCGAGTAGGGCGGGTGTGGCAGCACCTCGAAGCCCAGGTCCGAAATGGCAGCCATAGTTGCCTGGCTGGTGTGCGGCCTGGCATTGTCGTGCTGAAGCAGGATGCCACGGCTCAGCTTGCCACGCCGCTGGGCCTTGATAGCTTCACGCAACTTCTGCAGGACTTGGATGTAGTACTCACTGTTTATTGTGGCACCACAAGGAAGCCATTCGATGAGCAGAATACCCTCCTTGTCCCAGAAGACGGTGGCCATTTGCTTGCCAGCTGAAGGTGCAGTCAGGGCCTTGACAGGTGTGGGCTCATGGCTGGCCTTCCACACACTGCTCTGCATCTTGGACTCTGGCTCACTATAATGAAACCAGGATTCATCCCCAGTCACAATCCGGTCCAAAAAGTTGGGATCACTGCGATATGACTGGAGGAGCTGCCGACACACCTGGACCCGCTCTCGCTGCTGCTGGTCAGTCAGAAGTTTCAGGACCCAACGAGCAACAACGCGTGACATACCAAGCTCAACCGTCAGGATTGAATGAATGGCCGTTGATGAGATGCCAGTAATGGTTGACAACTCTCGCACTGTAGCTCGGCGGTCAACATCCAGAGCACGACGCACAAGCTCGATGTTTGACCTGTTGACCGTGGTGGCAGGCCGGCCACTCTGTGGAAGGTCATCAACTGTCTCCCAGCCATCTTCAAAACGCTGCACCCACTTGTTGACCATTGTTTTTGATGGTGCACATTCGCCATACATTGCTTGCAACTCACGAAGAATTTCTGCCTGTCGTTTTCCTTGTTTCCACAAAAACCAAATGACACTTTGCTTTGCTTCTTCGTTGTTCAGCATAGTGATGGAATTCGTGTGTGACTAAAAACACTGCAAGAAGGAAATTCCTGGCTCAAACAAGACCACTCTTGATTTAAAACATTCAGGGTATGATATTTGTCTATGGTATAAAGTTTCAAGACAAAGTAGTGACTCAAAAAAAAGATATGCATATTTGATCGCAGACTTTCTGAACAACCCTCGTATAAGACCAAAGGACTATGATCATACATGCACAACAGTTGGCCGATTTGGCCAATCTGGCTGACTGATTTGGTAGCCAACCAAGGTAAGTTGCAAAAATTCCTACCCAAAAAATACCCAAGTAGTACTAAGTAGATAATGAGGCATTTTGGCTTAATAAGATAGTCATAGTTACTCCTGCTGTTTACCCAAAGTTGCATTAATTTTGCTTTAGGGCTTCTTTTACATGTAAGTTGCATTTTTGGCCATAAACCATGCCGCATTTTTTGTTAAAACTAGCTTACACAGTCAACCAAATTTTGGGAGGTAACGCATTTATGACTATGATATAATAATATGCATGATAATTGGACAAATTATTAAACAACACGAATCATAAGTGTATGAACATTTAAAAAAATAACAATTGAGAAAATAGATACAAAACATTTGTATATAATATTTCACATTAAAAATCAAATACTTACGAGGGGCACTATTAAAGTTCTGAGCCTGACCAAGATCTTATAGTGGCAAAGTGTTGAAACTTTAGGCTCTAAAAGTGCCACATGTTAATAGTCTATTGTCAACTTTTCAGAATTTTCTGCATTCCCTAAGTCCCACTGCACCATTTTATTTCCAGCACCCCATGGCATTTTCTCAAGAATTGAAGCTTGAGCACAGGGCAGTGATTAAATTTCTGACTCTGGAGGGCTCAAAGCCTGCTGAAATTCAAAGCCGCATGGCTAGTGTGTACGCTGACGCTGCCCCCTCATACGCCACCATAAAGCGCTAGGCAGCCGAGTTCAAGCGTGGCCGCGACTCGCTCGAAGATGACCCCCGATGTGGACGACCCCGGACTGCTGTCACTGCCGACAACATCCAGCGCATCCAGGCTCTGGTTGACAGTGACCAGCGGGTGAAAGTCAGGGAACTTGCGGCAGACACTGGACTCTCTGACCCGCAAGTCATTGAGATCCTGCACCAGCATCTTCATCTGTCCAAGGTTTTTGCCAGATGGATCCCACGAATCTTGACAAGGGACCAAAAGACCGCACGGGTGCAGTACTCAAAGCTTGTCCTGGACTCCTACGATCCGGACCCTGCCAACTTTCTGTCCTGCTGCGTGACCGGGGATGAGACGTGGATCCATCACCACGATCCCGAGTCCAAGCAGGAGTCCAAGCAGTGGCTGCCAGTTGGTTCACCTGCACCACTGAAGGCACGGACTGCATGCAGTGCGGGCAAGATTATGCTCACCGTCTTCTGGGATGCCAAGGGCCTGCTGCTGCTGGACTTTCTACCGCACAAGCAGACAGTCACAGGCGCCTACTACGCTGACCTGATCGCCCGTCTGCGCGAAGCAATCAAGGAAAATAGGCGAGGGATGCTGAGCCAAGGTGTTGTGCTGCTGCACGAAAATGCACCGGCCCACACTAGCAGGATTGCCAAGGCTGCTGTCAGTGTCGCAGGGTTTCGAGAGCTGCCGCACCCAGCCTATTCACCAGACCTGGCCCCGAGCGACTTCCACCTGTTTCCACATCTCAAGCGGGCGCTCCGTGGACAGCGATTTGACACTGATGATGCGCTGAAGGATGCTGCAACTGCTTGGTTTGAGGGCTGCTCGGTGCAATTCTTCCAGAGTGGCATTGAGGCGCTGCGATCAAGATGCCATAAGTGCATCTTGGTTGGGGGAGACTATGTTGAGAAAAGCTGATCTCACTTTGCCCATATCTCCTCTCTTTCATATTAAGGCTCAGAACTTTAATAGTGCCCCTTGTATATATACTTCAATAGACTTTATAGCAAATATTTTAAAAAAATCTATTTTAATAGCATTAAATGGAAACATTTTTTACTTTAACCAAAAAGCAATTTTATGGTTCTAAATAGTTTTATATGCAAAGCATTAGGTCTATTGGTAAAAATCATGATTATTTCAAATAGAAGATTTATTGTAAGAAGAATTTGTTAAAAAATATAGATATGTAAAATTAAATATTTTTATTGCATTTTAGCTAATAGGACTAAAATAATTTTACTATAAATATAAAATTACTATCTAAAAGGTAGAACTTATCTAAATGATGCTTTTTATAGACTATGTTATAGATCTCTTACAGACCCTGACTTGAATTAGTGCCTATATGTCATAATAAGTATAAAATATAATATTATAATATATGACACTAAATATATTTTCTAAATCATAATAGTTTATAATCACCTAGAATAATAAGCATATATACTATAAAACATTTATTTGTTATATATATAGACATTATTTTACTAATTTAACAAAATTAAACAAAAAGTAATGCTATCTTGATGATTGTCCAATATGTCCATGATCCTTTAAATAGTGGCTGAGAAAATTCTAGTCTATGTAGGAATAGCCAAATTCTTTTTTGTATATTTATATTAAATAAAAACAAAATATTTTGGCCATAGACTTTTGGCAGCTTTTTAGTATTAAATTCAAATATATTATAACAAGTTTTGAAGTGTAGAATTAGTGTTTACTTAGGCTTACTTTTGCTCTTGGCTTAAGTCCCTTAAAAGTAGTTTTCTTATAACTTGAGGATTAATTTCCTAGAAGCAAAATGATTTAACAAATAGAACTTGACAACTGTACATTTTATAATGTTCTTCCAATATCTATTTTTATAGAGTTGTAAAACACACAAGAATGTCTTAGTTTTTTTAAAAAAAGGGAAATTTTAAAAGCATCTTTACTTTTAATATACTTTGCACCTATAGACTAGTATATTTGATATACTTTATACGTAATTATAAGCAAGGAATTTTTTGCAGTCTTATAGTTTTGCACATCTAATTATTTTTTTAATTTTTAACAAAGTTTTAACAATGAAACAATAGAAAGTTTATTAAACTACTAAATGAAGAGTCTCAGACAGACTCAATCCATCTGGGTATCAAACAGGGCTTTAGGTGTGCCAAAGTTGCAAAGGTCTATTGTAAGTTGTATATATATGATGGGAATTATACTAATGAGTAGTGGATACTATAGGGCATCTAGCTATGATTGCATAAGAAAAGTTGTTGCTTAAGATTGATAATAAAGCCAGCAAGGCAAGAAATCTCTCAAAATCCCTGTCATTCCTACCTTAGTTCCTTTTAAAAAACATGGAATGATTACAGGTTTTGGCCATAGGCATAGCTAATAGCCATCTCAAACTAGTGGACTTAGCCAAATAGATACATTGCTATACATTTAACTTGTAAGAGTTTCAATATATATTTGTGATAACTAAGGAAGCTATTATTTTTTGTAAAATATTTAAAAGTGCAAAACTAAAAATTACAAATGCATGATACCAAAAAATTGAGTGCACATCCATTCTCAAAACTATGCTGGTATTGCGACAATATGACTTTTTTAAGTAATGACAATAAATTACCTTTTTTAAATTTCATAATGGACTTTTTTGCAAATAATTTGGTTGATTTATATGCTTTTTTGGCAATACTATTTATAGTGGAAAATTGATACACACAAAGATTTGTTTAAATGCTTTATTATAAGCTTTAAAAAACCAGATAACTTGAAATTTATACTTAAAAATGAAATTTTCTCATATTTTTTCTACTTTATAATAACTCTTCCCCATGATTATATAAAGTGCATGCTAGGTGTATATGCACACTTTTTTCTTAGAAATGATGCATACCAATTCTACATACCTACTTTTGGCATGCAAGGCCAATGTACACCAAATTTTTGGGCATATATTAATTAATATAACTTTAGGTAGTTGTTATTTGTCTAGTGACTAAACAAATAGGCTTTTTGCTATTTGTCCAGTTAAATTACTAACACAAGTATCTATTTGTTTACTGATAAATATTCTAGATTTTTAAGACATTTTCTCATATCCTGATTTGATTAATATTTTGTTGTATATTAGTGTACCTTTTTAGGCTTAATTTGTATAAGACATCCACTTGTATAACAATATAATAAAGATACAAGTGGGAAGTCTTTGTAGTCCATGAATATTCATCCTCACAGTTTTTTGTAAAATAGATATTTAAGCATTATTAATTTTATTAGACAAATAACAAAATGCCTATTCGCCTGGTATTAACTGGATAAATAGGGAAACATGGCTATTATCCAATAACTAGTCAAATAACCATGTCACTATTTGTCTGGTCAATGGACAAATAATAACTGTCTAAATTCAATTCTTAAAATTAATATTTTTAAAACTTTTACTAAAAAAACGGAATTTTTTAAAAAAGTATATTTAATCTATAAATTGCATCATTTGGTATAGGACCAAGGGGTGCTAACCAATTTGGCAACAAATAAATTTGGCATAACAATTATATATAATGTGTACAATGTCTTTTAGTACAATGGTATTCTTCAATGCATATTAGCTTTCCCTTTTAATTGAGTTTGTTTTATCTATCATTTATCATTATGAGTTTTAAAAGTTTTTTTTTCCAAGAAATATTTATTAATTTCAGGTTAGACAGTCTTATAAGCAAAAATGACTTGAAAATTTCTATATGCCTAATAAGGTCTTTCCATTGGTTACAATGTTGGGGCAAGGGATTTGCAAAAAATATACCATGCAAAAAGTGACAAAAGTAACATTTTTTCAATTATTTTAACATGCTTTTGTGGCCATTATTTCACATTTCGAAACTTTCATGAGCATTTTAAGAAAGCCTTTATTACACGTATCTGTATGAACTAATTTGCTTTAACTTGTCTTTAGCTATGAAAAGATATATTGTAGGGATGTCAATTCCCCGGGGAATTTTCTTATTGGGGACCCGGGGAATTTACTGTCATTCCCCAGGCACCCTAGGGAAAAGAAAAAATAAGTAAAAAATGGCCGATAACTTAGATCTTAAGTCATTAAGTGGCATTTTTTAAACTTTGATTAAAGCTTTGGATGGACTACATGTTCAAGGCGCAAGGGTAAAAACTTTAAGCAATGTTTGTTTAAAACTGTATTTGACAATGTAGGGGTACGTCAGTACGTGGCATCACCAAATTGTGCGTGCACCTTTATCAGAAAGAGTCTAGACTCTGGAGGCGGAAAATTGCATACTCAGCAGCTACACTTGTGCCGTTGTGGGAGGATAATTAATGAATGAGACTTTTTATAATCGGAATTTTAATTTCTTGCAGATACATGTAAATCACCATTTTGTCCTGTCTAATAGGGAGTATTTGCACCCCCCTATGCATCAGTGACTAACACAAGACATAGCGCTGTGCCTGCGTCAAATGCGTCAAGCCGTCAACGCAGACCAACACAATAGTCAGTAAGGCTTCTTTTTCCTGATGGGTTTCTACACTTGTACGTTCAATTTGCTTGATTGAAAGACTATGAAAAAAAACATTCAAACAGGTCGCTTTCATAAGACCAAAATTTCACAATGCCAAAAATTCTGCATGCTCCTTATTGTATTGTTTTCTACAAGCTATACGATGTGAAATTTTGGTCTTATGAACCCCCCTCCCCATTCAAACGTGTGCTGTGTTTGAAATAATACATTGAAATAAGCAGTTTTGCAGTAAAAAAGCATAGACAGAGTTTTCAATCAGCTTTCTGTAAATGGTTTTTTATTTAAATGGCAAAAATAAAATTAAAAATTCTTTTTTTCTCCCCGGGGTCCCCGGTCCAATTCTCCGGGGAGTATTCCCCGACAAGCTCCCTGGGGCCCTGGGGAGCACTCCCCAGGGTCGACATCCCTAATATATTGCCATATTTGCCTAGATTGTCGCTGAATTTGCTTTTGCAGAATTTGTCTAAATGTCTATATTAAATTTTTGTTGCCAAATTTGTTTGTCACTGAATTAGCATGGATTTGGACCAAGACTGCCACACACAAAAACATTCACACTTGGCAGAGCTAGGCTTTGGGCAGGAATTTGGCTCAATGTGTTATTGGAATATGCTAGAGAGGAGATGAGTGGGTAAGAGAGCCAATAAGACAAGGCTACGAGAGAAGAACCTATGAAAGGAATAGCAATGCTAGAAGATTGGTAGCTCCCCTCAATATCAGTAGCTAGTAATAGCTGTGGCATGGCAGTCTTGGCGTGTGGCAGTCTTAGTCATGCACCCATAATTTTATAACACAAAGAAACCTAAAGTCAAAGATTGTTGCATTTTTATAGGCCTATATTAGCTAGTTTCTCATTTTAAAACACTGTTAGGCCTTAACTTATAGCAAAGCCCATTTTTGACACATCTTAATCTTAGCCTTAGCTTAGGCACACACAGAATAAGCTAAAATTTAAAATAACCAAAAATGGCAAAATGACAAACAACACAATAGTGCATTTTTAGTAGATCTATTTTAAGTACACTAGCTTGCTAGATAGAATTTACAATATTCCCTCGTTACACTGAGGTTTAGTAGTTTTATTTAGTAGTTTTCTGTACCCTATTCTTTGGCTAACTCCAACGCCTAAAAATGGACTGAAGACAAAAAGTCAACTAAATATTTTTTGCGTCGTTTACCCATAACATATACGAAATTCGTTGAAGATAAAGCTATCAAAATTATATCATTTACCTTAGACAACTCAGTTCATAAGCCGTGCGACGATGACACTTAAAGAAGTTGGAAACCTATATAAGATCTGATTGTCTTCCTGTTGTAAGCAAAAGTGAAATTTAACAGTAAAATGTTTCGAGTTAAATTGTCGCCTGTTTTTTATTCAGAACATTTTGTGGCCACGATAGTTTAAAAAAAAGCCGTAAAACACCGGAAAAATTAAATAAGTTTTATTTAATTTAAGACTTCAACTATTTTTTCAACTCTTGTTTTGTCTTTCGTTTACCTTTTGAGTTCATGAGTAATGAATTCACTCATAGTTATAAGTGATTTAGCATTTAATTTTTTTTGTACCTTACTTCACAAGAAGATTCGATAACCCGTGATACAAAGCAGTTTCAAAAATTGCTGAATTTTTTCTAGCAATAATTGATTTTTAAATTAGCAATAAATATATTATTCGGCACCATGAGATTTGCCAAAAGTATCAGATCCTTGACGAGCAAAACTCAGTAGGTGGTGGTGGGGCCGTCACGTTAAAAAGCAGATTATATCTTTAACGCCTGTTCCTGTGTAGTCCACTTTGATTGTTATAAAATGAGGTCCTAGGGAAATACTTTCTGCCAGCCAGATGAAAGTCTCAAGTCAAAATTAAGTCGCTGCATAAAAAAATTTATAGTGGCGCAGGACTAGGGACGAAGCTTTTAATCGCGATAATTATCTTTCCGGTACGTAGCGGACGAGACGATATACATGTACGCCTCGTATATGCGCAATTGTCGTTAAAGTCGTACGTCTCGATCACCATTTTGTACTCACACTTTTTAGCTGATTTTTTAAAACTGTTTAGATTCAACCATTTGAAATGGTCGCGGTCGTCCCGCGGCCGCGATACACATACACTAATAGCTGTGTAACGTATATTTATCGATTCGTCAAACTACATCTGTATGTCTGGATGATGATCGACAAACTAATGATAAGCCTGGTAGAAGAATATAAAGAAGTGACGAAATTTTAAACTTAAAAGCTGGAAAAGCTTGTAGAGTAGGACTAAAGGGAAAAAAGAGACTAATTTAAAGAGATTAATTTAGTGTCACGTTATTTGATGTTGGCCGTGACCCTTAAAAGGGCCGTTTTAGTCCCAAAAATAAGTTGGAGTCAACTCAGGCGAAGTGGATGGTGTAGCGGAGCACTTGGCAATAAGGCAGGAAACTGCCGTAGTCGTTTTTATTATCAATATAAATAGTAAGTTTGGTTGTTACTGGCAAATAACAAACTATGGTTTCCTGGGCACTGGCGGCTGCAACAATGGTTTCTTTCAAGATAAATTGGATGAGTGTTCAAGCGACAGACGAGTGATGTAATGGCGACGAACGTGAGGATCAATGGCAATGAGTACAGAGAACCTAGTGAAAAATGATTCATGGATTCCACGTGGGTTCCACGTGGCCATGTGGAATTTAAATGTTTCTTTATTTTTTGCAAATTATTAACTTAAAGATGACATAATGGTATGCAAAGTATTTTTTATGCATTATTTTTTTATTTTTACTGTCCTAATGTTGATGTGGATTTTACAAGGAATTCATGAGAAATAAGCGTATATTGATTCAACATGGAATCCACTTCGATAAAAAACTGTGATACACCACATTCATACATTTTTAGGAAATTACTATAATTAATTATTACATTTTTATGTTTTTAAGTTAAAATTAATATCTTAAAGCTAAATTATAAACGGCAAATAAGACACTGTTTGTTAAAATAGACAAAATAGAAGTGAACAATAAAAAACGCTTCGTGCTTTTTAAAATTAAATTAATTTTATTTTATATTCGTCAATGTTTTGGTTCAAGGCCTTGAAAGATAAATTGCCTTGTTTATGGCTATTTAAGCACCTTAAAAATTTTAGTAGACCTAGCCTATAGGCAATAACTTATCAGGCCATAGCCTCCATGAGATTAGAAATTAGATAAATCAGTATTTTATCATAGATAGGCCTAATACTTTTGGTAAAATCCATGATAAATTTATTTAGGCCTAGGCCTCGAATTTCTAGAAATCCCATGGCCATGTCCATAGATTGGCTACTCATTTGTTAACTTAAATAGACCTTTAGAAGTTCATAATTTCCTCTTAGTCCTACCTATTATTAGTCCTATCTATTTATATGTATGCTTATTATTAGGCGTATTTTAAGCTAGGCCTGCTATAACTATCAATTTAGGTCCTTCTATTTTAATTAAGGTTAGGACTAGCTTGACTTTGTGAATTGTGACTAGTCAATCTAGTTAATATGTTAAAAATCAATTAATTTATGATTTTCTTCAAAAAAGTCTGTTAGCATCTTTTGGACTTGTTGCATTTTTAAAAACAATATTATTAATTATAATAAATAATTCTTTGCAATTACACTTGCAACTTGCTTTTGGCATAGCTAGCCTAGCAGATCCCTAAGGTTGCTATTAAAAATAAAGAATGATTATTGTAAATTTGATCTGATTTAGGCCAAGTCCAGAATTTAATTTTAAGCCATAAGGCATACATACATGCGCAACAGTCGGCCAAGTCGGCCGATCCGGCCGACCGATTTGGCGGCCAACCAAGGAAGTCGCAAAAATGCCCACCCGAAAAAATAACCAAATAGTAGTACTAAGTAGCTGACGAGGCATTTTGGATTAATAACACAGTTATAGTTACTCCTGCCGTTTACCTAAAGTTGCGTTAATTTTGCTTTAGGGTTTTTTTTACATGTAAGTCGCATTTTTAGCCAAAAACTACGTCGCATTTTTGTTAAAACTAAGTCGCATGGCCGACCGAATTTTGGAGGTTGCGCATGTATGAAGGCATAGCTATTTAGGCTTAGGTTAGGCCTAATGTTTAATTATACTATTTTTTTATTAGAGGCAGGGGGGTTGTGTGCACCCTGGCGCACTTTAAGCGACATAGGCATTCAACTGGCAAGAGGCATTGCTGCCCATTCCGCCAACTCCCCTAAGCAGGCACACAAGTGTGCGGATATGTATGCAAGCACACTCATACAGGAATGTACAGCGGCCCTAGCTTTATTTATCATTAGGCATGTATACTTTACTGTGCCTTGGGGGGTTGGCTCTCAAGGCCATTAATTGCATGAGCAGAGAGCCAAGCTGAGATTCCAATTCAGCCCCAAATTAATATGACTGTACTTGGATTCGAGCTTGGGTCGCTGGCACACTAGAGTAGCTGCGCTACTACTTGGCTACGGCCCCCCTTTTAATCATACTAGGCCAGCAAATATGAAAAACATGCATTGCTTTGCCTAAATACTTTATAGTCTAAAATCAATTTTAAAATAAAAAATTAAATTTATAGAAACATATATTAATTATTTTTATACTTATTATTTTAATTTTATTAATTTTATTTTATTGATTGACTTAGGTAGGGTTTTCTTTTTTGCTAGAGACAAGGTGCAAAATCATACCCTATGCTCACTTTTAGGGTTTTATGATTTTAAGGCTTAGAATGTAGTTTCTTTTTTTTCTTATATAAAGGCAATGCAAATAAGGCTTCAACATAAAAATAGGTAATGAGATCGCACCTAAACTGTATCAACTTTTTAATTTCAGTTTTCAAGGTACAATTTTAAGATTTAGGGTGCACTTGACTTACTTGACTTAGCTGCAGGGGGCTCTGTGCATCTGGAAATAGCGAGGAGGCATTGCTGCCCATTTCGCTAACCCCTGGCGAAGGCATATGCACACTTTGCGCTAAAAAAATAAACCTAAGACTTAGGCCTAGTTAATTTTAAAATAAACTTTATTAAGTATTCATCCTTAAATTAGTTTTATGAATTATATCAATATTATGTATCAATCTTAATTGGCAACAATTATTTTTCTATTTCATTTCAGCCTAACATTACATGGCCCATCCTTAAACTTGGATGTCACCTTGGTCTTGCCTTTGAAGAAGCATGCAAAGCTACTTGGAATTGGAATTTAATATCTCGAATGCTACCTTTTGTGAAGCAATGGTAAGTTTTAGTTATAAACTGATTTTTTTCTGTCATCAAAATCTGTTATAAGATCAAAATCTATCAAAATCTATTACAAAATCTGTTATCAATCTGTTATAAAATTCTGTAATTTAACCCCTTTCTTTTCTAAGGTTGCTCACCTGACCTGAAGAAGCAGCATTCTGGCAATTGGCAGCAGCATGTTTCTGACTGTTCTAATTCTGGTGCATTATATTATTGTTAATTAATTAATGCTATTGACAATTTCAATTTCAAATTATATATTATATCATATGCGCAGCGCAACTTTAAAGATATCAATATCTACATCAGTGTGTTTATTCTTTGTGTGCCAGTGACTCACTACTGTACATAAATACACCTTACTTATTGATACATCCTTTTTGAATATATTTTTGTGCAGAAATATTTTTGGCTATAGCTAATGTTTTATCTGTGTTTCAGTTTCTTTTATATGGTATTGAGATCTGGGGTTTGTATGAAATTTTGAGATCTGGTATTATTTTGAGATTTAGGATGCAACAATTTATTATGGCAACCAGTATAATGGCTGCTTACTCAATGACAATGTGGATTCTATGTGAAATACATAATTACTTCCATGTGGATCTTCCATGTGGAATCCATATCTTGATTCCACATGGATGGACGGAGACAAATGCACATATGGATTTCATATGAAAAATCCACATGGAATCCATATCATTTTTTTCACTGGGAAGGCAGGGAGACGTAGTAGTCAGGCAGATGAGCAGTGGCGAGGTTGGCGTCAGCCGTGGCGTGAGGCAGTCAAGTAAGCGTGTGAGTAGGCTGGCCCAGACAGAGGGGCCGTGGCGAGAAATAAGGAGGCTCGAGGCAGCCAGACAAACAGATGAGACAGCCAGGGAAGGAGAGAAGAAACGGGACAGGAGAGACGAAAAAGCGTGAGGGGTGCCCGCCGCCAGGCGGGGGGTTTAATAAAAGAGCGCAGAGGGGGGTAGCGCGAGCACGCGTGATTTCATTGGCTGGCGAGAGAACTTAAAATTATCGATCGTGCCATTTTTATGCGGTCGCGAGAGAGGATAGCAAAATATACAGTGAATTAGAAATTGCCACAAAATCGTTGGGCACTACTACAAGTAAACGTCGCAATAAACGGATGGAAAAGTTTAGTTGAAACGGTGAAACTGAAGGGTTGAATGACTATGGGAAAACAGTAGTCCAACGGCCCTTTTCGGGACCACCTTAAACTGACAACGTCACATTAGAGACAAATTTATTTTCCTCATAGATCCTTTCGATATAAATCATGAAGTGACCCAAATGGTAATGAGCGTGTTGCACTTGTACCATAAAACGATAGAGACACTAACCATTGCCTCTTGTCAATCAACTCTACCGCTATGGATATATTGAAACACGACGAGAAGTAAAACGTGATGCTCGTTTCTAGGAAGATATTTTAAAAAATGTCCGTCAGTAAATTGTATTTAAATTACTGATTATTTATGGCGAATCTTATAATTACTTGAACGCACGCACGCACGCACGTTAATTATTTTATTTGAAGATTTTTTTTAGTCTTCAACAGTTTCAACAGATGTAGATTGTCACCTGTCAAGTGTCAACTAGTACAACAAACGGTGAACTCTTTACATAGTACTCTTGCTTGTGCCTTTAGCACATGATGAAATAAATACGAATTAGAGGATTTGAGTAGACTACAATGGAGTCCAGAATATAAAGATAAGCAACCGGTTAAGCGAGAGCGCCCACTGGGGGGGCTGCGGCGGCTGAGGTCATGTCTGTTTTATAGATGTCATTCATTCATTCATGTCATTCCCTCTCGGCTCTCCCTGCTGCTGGCTAGTAATGGGAAATGGCAAGGTCCAAAATATAGATGCAGCCTGCTCAAATTTTTTCTATAATAAACTAACACATTGCTAGGCCCTATGGAACATGATAAATATCAGTTATTTTGCCAATGTATTGTATTGTAAGGTTGAGTTGAGTTAGGCAGTTAGTGAAGGTCAATTTTGACTCTATCTTTTGATTGATTTGCATGTTTATTATATAAGTAATTTCCTGCCTTCTAAAATAATATTACTGCTAACACAAAAGTTGTTATAATGCTTTCCTCTATTTATAATAGTCTTATTACTAATTTAAATTATGGATTACAAAATCCAAGTTTTTTGCAATCCCAGGATCAGAAAAATATAGATTTTTAAGCTTCTGGGTTGAATTTTTAAGGCAAAATATTAGTATTAAAAGTAATATTTGAGACTATTTTTGCTTCTATTTTTGATTGTTATATAGAGATAATAATCTTTTTTTAGAAAAACAACATTATCTTATGACATATTTAAGTAAGTTTAAAAATTCGTACTAATAGTAGTAAAGAAGCAAATCATATATTAAAATTTATATTTGTCATTGGTATAAATTTTATATTTAAATCTATGATGCAAGGTTTAAAAAGGTGCCATACAATGTAGTGTAATTAATAGAAATTAGCATAGTATAATAAACTTGTTATGGGCCAATTATGTTCATATTACAATATTTGTAAACATAATAATAAAAATTAGTCCTAGGATTTGGGACCCCAAATTCTGGGACTAGAAATCCCAATATTTGGGCCAAATCCTGGGATTTTGGGATCCTAGGATTGCATATTACTATAAAGGGATTTTTGTGGCACAGCTCTAGACAATTTAGTGCTCTAAAATGATATACCTTGAATTATTTAATATATATCTTATTTATAAATGATTTTTAGTTCTCTTAATGTTAGGGTCTTATAATATTTTCTCAAATCACTATAGTTAAACAAAAGTTGGGTAAGAATTTAAATATGATTTTTTCTAAGAAAGTATTAGAGCTAAAGTATTATATAGTAGTTTTTAGGCTTGTAATAATGAATTTAAATAAATGTTTATGCATTTTGATTTTTCATTACAAATAGTATAGGCAAAAAGATAAATATCAACTAAAAAGGGCTCTTTATACAAGAAAAAAGGTCATTTACAAAAAAATTTATTGTAACACCAGCCTAGATTTTAGATTCTAAAGACTCAAAAGACTCAATCAAGACTCAATCTTTTTGAGTCTTGATTGAGTCTCAAAAAGCTTTTGAGACTCAATCAAAAAGGGGCTTAGCTTAAAAAATGTAATGCATGTCTATCCTATTTTAAGTTTATCAAAAAGACAAAATATATAGGCCCTTGTATTGGCTCTTCAAATTATGCTAAATTATCTATACCTATAAAAACCAAAACTCTGTCTGTCTGTCTGTCTGTGGACAAATTACTTCGCTATGGACTCCCAAACCGCTCAACCAAATGACACCAAACTTTACACCCACCCTAAACTTACTACGGAGAATGTCTTAGGCTACCTTTAAATTTCCTAGACTCAAGTCTTCCTACCTAAAAGTACAAAAAACTGCTCAAAATGCGCGATTTTTTCACTAAATCCTCCACAGCGCCGCTCCACGTTTACCGATTCTCTTCAAATTTGACGCAGACAATCTTCAACTATTTTGGCACAATTATGTAAAATTTCGAGTCTCAAAGTTAATCCTGAGCGGTGCTGTGCACTTTTAAAATTAGGCTGTTTTTTTCAGCGTAGCAACCACCCCAACCTCCGCCTGCCTCTCTTTCCCGATCTGGGCCCAGATGTGTAAAAGGGGTTTCAAAATTAACTAACTTTCGGCTGCCATAAGTTTGCTCCACGTGAAGTGATTGACTTCAAACTTGACACAATTCTTCATTGACCCATTCTCTATCTAAATGTAAAGTTTCAACTCTGTAACTCAACCGAAAAAGAAACTGTAAGCATGTGAAGTTTGTCTGCTTTTTCTGTTGTTTGTGCCACTCACTCACTCATTCCCCCAGCCCAGACGAAGGGTCAGGCGATAGGGCTGAATGTACATAGCAAATGTACAGTGTTTTGGAATAACTTTTTAATAGCCTTCTCTGTACCCCCGCGCGTGGAGAGGCTACGTTTAGCCATGACAGTTTAGTGAGAAATTCTAACCACTGTCCTCTGTATTGGCAAACTCTGCAGCAGTTTAACAGTGGATGGCAAATCGAGGGAATCCAGCATGGTTTGTAAAGCGAAAGATTTATGAAAAGGCGATACAATGCAATACAACCCTACTAAATTAGTCACACCATGGAAATTTTTGGTTTCTCTTAAAAATACTTTAAATTTTAAATGTCCTCCTAAGAAATGCGTATTTCCTTGGTTGTTAGACTGATGCAGACTGCAGTGGAGCTGAAAATACACAAATTCCTTTCAGGACTGCAAATTGGCAAGAAAGATGACATGATCAAAGCATGAGAACAGCCATGAGAGTACTACGTCCAACAAACTGGCTTTCCAAGCAGGAATGGGCAGACTTTTACTTCAAAAGCCAGATAAAGAATCCAGTATCCAGCTTATGTGCGGGCCAGATGAGAGTGGAAAGGAGAAGAATTAGACTATTAGAAGAGAGGAGAGGCGAGAGGGGGATACGAGAAAACATGGAATATAAGAGGAGAGACAAGTGGTGAGGAGAGAGCAGAGAAGAAGGGAGGAAGAAGCGAGAGGAGGGGAGAAAGGAGGGAGAGGAAAGAGTAAAGGTGAGAAGAGGGAAGAGATGAGACAGAGGATCGATGAGAGGAGAGTAGAGAAGAGTGAGAAGAGAGTAGAGATGAGAGAGCAGAAAGAAGATGACAGAGGGTCAAGAGGAGAGGAGAGATTAGAGAGGAGAGAGTAGAAAGGATAGAAAGGAGAGGAGATAAGAGGGGGAGAGAAGGGGTGAGAAGAGAAGAGATAGAGATACGAGAGGGGTGTAAGAAGATGGGAGAAAGGAGAGATGAGAGAGTAAAGGGAAGAGGAGGAGAGAGGAAAAAGATGAGATTGTAGAGATGAGACAGATGAAAGAAGAGATGAGAGATGAAAAAGGTGAGAGGAGAGTGCAGAGAGACGAGAGAAGATAATAGAGGAGAGAGAGAGAGTATAGAAGAGGGAAGAGAAAAGAAGAGAGGAGTAAGGAAAGAGAGGAGTCAGAAAGTCAGAAGAGGTGAAAGAGAAGAGTACAGAGAAGATAAGTGAGAGAACGTATAAGAGAGTAAAGATGACAGATGAGAGAGAGAGAGAGAGAGAGAGAGAGAGAGAGAGAGAGAGAGAGAGAGAGAGAGAGAGAGAGAGAGAGAGAGAGAGAGAGAGAGAGAGAGAGAGAGAGAGAGAGAGAGAAAGCGCAGAGCAGATAGAAACGAGAAGAGATAAGAGAGAAAAGATAAAAGAAGAGAAAGGAGAGAAAGGAGAGATGAAAGAGCAGACGAGAGAGAAGAGAGGTGAGGGAAGAGACGAGCGACGAGGGGAGAGAGAAGATATAAAACAAGAAAAGAGATGAGAGGAAAGAGAGAGAGGAAAGAGGTGAGGGAAGAGACGAGAGAAGAGGGGAGAGAGGAGAGAGAGAGGAAAGAGTAGAGAGGAGAGATGAGAGAGTAGAGGAGAGAGTTAAGAGAAGAGAGAAAAGAATAGAGAGGAGAAGGAAGAGACGAGAGGAGAGAGGAGAGGAGGGAGAAAACGAAAGAGGAGAGAGGAGAGCAGAGAGAAAACGAAAAGTAGAAAGGAGAGAGGAGAGGAGAGAGAAAAGAATAGGGAAGAGAGATGAGGGAAGATAAGAGAGGAGAGAGGAGAGAAGAGAGAGGAGAGACGAGGGATGAGAGAGAAGAAAGGAAAGAGACGATAGAAATTTTAAAGGATCCAAGGGACATAGAGAGAGTCAGGGAGAGGCCAGAGTTTGCCAATACCCCAGCAAACAATATCAACGTTTGCCTCAAACCATAATTTTACACGAATTTGCTCCATTTTATGTCTACCTCTATCCTACTATTTATTTGTTTGTGTATGGCCTTAGATTTCAGAATACATGCAAAAGTAGTTCCGGGGATTAGAATTACCCGGGTTCAAAATCCGCGGGTTTCAACAGCTTGTAAATATATATAAAAAGCTTGACAAATTGTTTCCTATGAAATTGTACTTGGTTAATTTAATTTACTAATATTATTACAATCTATACCTATAAACATACATACGCAACCCCCCTGATTTACACTGGCCATGCAACTTTTTTTTGACCAAAAATGCAACTTACCTGTGAAAGAAACCCTAGAGCAACATTAATGCAATTTTGGGTATATGGCAGGAGTAACTATGACTGTCTTATAAGGGCTAAATGTCTCATCATCTAATTAGTACTACGTCTATATTCTTTGGGGTAGGCATTTTTGCAACTTACCCCTAGTCCACCACAATTTACAGTGGCCAGATTGGCCAGGTCGGCCAGCAGTTGTGCATGTATGCCTATAAAATCTAGCATCCTGACTTTCAAAATGACATCTTCAAATTAGACCTTAGAATAGATGCAATGTTGCATCCTAGTGCTAGCAAAAAGCCTTAGTAGACTATGTACTAGGGTCTAGGGATACTATATAATATCTTGATTTTCTAAATTGTATCTTAAAATTGGACCTTGAATGTAATTTTGCATCTTAGCATCAGTAGAAAAAACCTAGTGTATCAATACTAATAAATAAATTTGTAGTAGACAAAACAATTGTATCATGATTTGTCTATTTCCATTTTAGTCTATCAATTAGCAATTACTTTGTCTGTTGACTGTTGGTAGTCAAATTGGTTATAGAAAAATGGACTAAAACCTTTTTTATTGCCCTATGGTTATATTTAGTCTTAGGTCTAAAGATACCATATGCAAATCAAAGATGTTGTTTTTGAGGAAATTTCTTGCAAGTAGCTTGCACAGAGTACAAAGTGTTTGTCTAAATCAAAGCATTTATCAATCAATTAGACTAGTTGGTAAACAATAAAATTCAGTCAACACCACAATTAAATTACAAGCCCACTGCACACAAAGGGTCATAAAACTCCTCCTTAACTAATATATAGTTAAGTTAAGTTAAGTTATAACTTATATAGTTAAGTTAAACTCCTTAACTAAATATATATTCTACACTGTACATTGGCCAAGGAGAGGCCTAAATAGTTGAACTAAACAATTAGATAATAAAATGAAATGCCCATTGAAAGCATAAAAAAATCATTTTCCTAATATTTGACACCCTTTTCATTCAAATTTTTCATCAAAAAAGTGATGCATGATTGCTGAAAAATTACAATTTTTAAAAGCTAATTTGAAAAAAATTGGCCAGACAGTTCTCAAAAAGCAACGATAGACAAGCTGACTGAGCATGGAATCATGTTGTATTTAGATAAGATTTGTATAATACACTTTTACTATTGCATGCTATTGTTCTTACAGTGCTTCTGTTCTCACAACTGATAGCCCACCCAAGAGCCCTGAATCCTCATGGCCAGCAAAGTTGCAGCAAAATTCGTTTCCTATCGAGTATCTCAGGTTGCCTTAGCCAGCCACTACACTGACAAAGAGCCTGTTGTGGCTGCTGGCAGCTGGGATGAAGGCCCCAGTAACCGAATTCAACTGCTTGGTTATGGGCCCGAACTGGATGCAGAGGGTAGTCCCCGACTTCTTGCCGAGCATCGTTGCCATGGAGACGTAATGTGCCTGCGCTTTGATCCAATCTATCAGAATTTGTTTGTTGGCCTCGGCACTGGCGAGCTTGTTGCTATGGCAACAACAGCTGAAGAAGAGCCGGGTTCCAACAATGGGAGCGGAGAACGGCAGCGACCCCGGCTGCTGCGGCTGCTGGGCCAGGGCTGGCGGCCGTCCACTGACAGCTTCGGCAGTGGCGCCGTGTCCGCGCTGGCCATTCGAGACGGCTGGCACGCCCTGGCAGGCTGGGAGTCCGGCCGCCTCGTCTGCTGCTCCCTGGCCGTCGAAGTGCCCGACGGCGGCTGCAGCGATGCGGCGACGCTGCGACCGGCCAGCGGTTGCGGCGGCCGCGAGTCGGTGGGGTTGGACTCCTGCTGCGTCACCGGAGCTGATTTTATTGACCAGAATGCCGCCTGCACGGTGGGTGGCTCTGGGATTTGAGGACCTCTGTCTGGCTGTGCTGGATGCATGGCATGGTGGGGAGTAGCGGCTACTGATTGCAGGATGTGTGGGTGGGAACAGCGGCTGCTGATTGCAGGATGTGTCGGTGGGTGAGGAGTAGCCGCTGCTGATTGCAGGATGTGTGGGTGGGGAGTAGCGGCTGCTGATTGCAGGATGTGTGGGTGGGGAGTAGCGGCTGCTGATTGCAGGATGTGTGGGTGGGTGGGGAGTAGCCGCCTGCTGATTGCAGGATGTGTGGGTGGGTGGGGAGTAGCCGCCTGCTGATTGCAGTATGTGTGGGTGGGGAGTAGCCGCCTGCTGATTGCAGGATGTGTGGGTGGGGAGTAGCGGCTGCTGATTGCAGGATGTGTGGGTGGGTGGGGAGTAGCCGCCTGCTGATTGCAGGATGTGTGGGTGGGTGGGGAGTAGCCGCCTGCTGATTGCAGTATGTGTGGGTGGGGAGTAGCCGCCTGCTGATTGCAGGATGTGTGGGTGGGGAATAGCGGCTGCTGATTGCAGGATGTGTGGGTGGGGAGTAGCGGCTGCTGATTGCAGGATGTGTGGGTGGGGAGTAGCGGCTGCTGATTGCAGGATGTGTGGGTGGGGAATAGCGGCTGCTGATTGCAGGATGTGTGGGTGGGTGGGGAGTAGCGGCTGCTGATTGCAGGATGTGTGGGTGGGGAATAGCGGCTGCTGATTGCAGGATGTGTGGGGTGGGTGGGGAGTAGCCGCTGCTGATTGCAGGATGTGTGGGTGGGGAGTAGCGGCTATTGATTGCAGGATGTGTGGGTGGGGAACAGCGGCTGCTGTTTTGCAGTAACTGAGTGAGTCAGACTTGTGTAATTTTATTTTCAAAACAAGCCTCATCTGTAAAACTGCAGGTAAACAGCATGGGCCAGCTGAAACTATGGGACCTGCGCACGGGGCTTGGCCAATACGACAAAGTGCTGACTGTGGCGGGCGATCCAAAGGCCATGCACTGCGCCAGGAGGCACCCCGCTCAGCCGCACCTGGTTGCCACTGGCGCTTCCGGCGGCTGCCTCTGCCTGTGGGACCTGCGCCAAGAGAAATTTCCTGTTAGCATTGTTGAACTGGATGATGGACACGTCACGCAGGTGAGGATGGGTGCTACAAGTAACTATGTGCTGCACACCCTTCACACCAGCCCCATATAGTGTGCTGCACACCCTTCACACCAGCCCCATATAGTGTGCTGCACACCCTTCACACCAGCCCCATATAGTGTGCTGCATACCCTTCACACCAGCCCCATATAGTGTGCTGCACACCACACCAGCCCCATATAGTGTGCTGCACAGCCTTCACACCAACCCCATATGGTGTGCTGTACACCCTTCACACCAGCCCCATATAGTGTGCTGTACACCACACCAGCCCCATATAGTGTGCTGCACACCCTACACCCTTTGCTCGATGCCTCTATATGCTTTTCTATACTCCCATAGCTGCCCCCGGTCACTGCAGGTGGAGTTCCACCCCGTGCAGGGCGATCTGCTGTTCGTGTCCACCATGGCTGGCCAGCTGTACGCCATCAGGCTGAGCGACAGCGGCGGCGGCGGTGGCTCGGCGGCTCTGACGGACAATCCGCACCTGACAGCGGTGCTGCCAGCCAGCCAGAAGCTGCCGGTGAATTCTTTCTGTTTAGGCGAAGATTTTCTATGCGCCGGCACTGAGGATGAACTTTTATATGCCGCCGCAGGCGTTTGCCTGTGAGGCTTAGTTGCAAATTAATGGCCTAGGTAGCGATTGACATGTAGGTGGTTTAAGTAATTAGATTAGTTCATATTTTCAATACCAGTTTCTAATTACTGTGTCTTTTGCCAAAACTTTAACTAGTTATAATAGAGTAGTGCATTTTTTTCAAACTATTTTTAAAGGTTGAAATCATCTTTGCAGTCTTAATTCAGCATATAAAGTATTGAAAGCATGGAAGCATTTATCACCAAGCATCATACGCAATAAAAGTTCTATTTGTGCTTATAAATGTCTATATTATGGTGCCTGCTAAATAAGATTGTCTACTATTATCATTTCAAGCTTTTTTAAGTCTTGTAGCTTAGGCTTCACCCACTTACTCCTTCAGCAGCCTCCACTCACCCACCCAGTCCTTCAGCAGCCTCTGCTCACCCACCCAGTCCTTCAGCAAGCTTTGCTCACCCACCCAGTCCTTCAGCAGCCTCCACTCACCCACCCAGTCCTTCAGCAAGCTTTGCTCACCCACCCAGTCCTTCAGCAGCCTCTGCTCACCCACCCAGTCCTTCAGCAAGCTCTGCTCACCCACCCAGTCCTTCAGCAGCCTCTGCTCACCCACCCAGTCCTTCAGTAGCCTCTGCTCACCCACCCAGTCCTTCAGCAGCCTCTGCTCACCCACCCAGCCCTTCAGCCATCACTCTCCAGTCGCATTTCATTCCAGTTGCTCTCGTCAGTCCGGCTGTGTGGCCGCCTACTGATTGGCACCCGTGGCCGCGGCCTGTGCACAGTCCAGGCCCAGCAGAGGCGCCAGCACCGCAAGCAGCAGCAGTTCGATGACTCGGCAGCATCAGCGCGGGCAGTGGAGCATCCAATCGAAGCAATGGTTCTCGGCGAACGCTTAGATCTGCGCTCATTGGCTCGAGATTTAACCCAGCACGGACTTTACCAGCTGGTGCCGCTGCCCGCTGAACTAGCTGGCACAGCTTTGATGGCGACATCGCGCGAGCCGTACACAGTTGGCGGGCAGAAGCGGGATGCTGTACTGTTTGACAATGGCGCCGTGGTGCTGTGGAATATGTCTGATAAGGAGGCTCAGCAAGCCGTTAAACTGTTTAGCGTGAGTTGGTTGCTCTCTTTCTGGTTAAGTGTGCGCACTTCAGAGAAATAATTGACTGACTAATCTTCAGCAATTCACTGTCTAATCACTGCTGCCGTTGTCCCAATGCGTAGGCATACACCACTGAGCCGCACAGCCAGCGCGACATACTGGAGCAGTCTGAAAGCATGGCCTTCGTCGCTGAGGACAGCGTCGGCGCAACCCGAGTCAGCGAAGATCTCATCCAGCTGCCAGCCGGCCGCGATCCCGACTCGCTGGTGCTGGAAAAATTTGCATTAAGCGACGCTCTGGCCACTTCTACTAGGCTGGGCCATCTGGAGGCTCAGCTGGATCGGCTGGCTCGTGATCTGGAGCCTTGGATTGCTAGTTTGAAGGTAATTGCGTTTTTTTTTTCTGTAGATTGGCTGGTCCTACTGCGGCCTCAGAGAACCACTGGGAATGTGGAGAGGCCCAGTGAGACATTAGGATGTGGAGCGGCCCAGTGAGTCATTGGGAATGTACGAGTAGAGCGGCCGAGTGAGACCGGAATGTAAAGAGGCCCCAAAAAGATAATCCCGTAAAGTTTCGGTGCACCAGAGAACCTCCAAACGATTTCACATTCAGTCTCTACTGCAGTTTCCATCAGCCTAGATGCATGTCAATGTCTATAATACTACTGAACTACTCTACTGTAACACCCAGGAAGGCCAGAACGTTCGCGCACCCGGCGATCTGATTCTAAGCCGCACCGGGCAGCTCTACCGTCTGAGATTCGCCGCCAGCGTCTGCGACTCGCCGCCAGATTTCTACTGGGAGCGCGAGGACTTGGAGGCGCTCTACGGCCGCATGTCCAACGTGCTCACCGTAGCCAGGAGAGCTCGCCTGCTCAATACTCGGCTACAATTCTGCCTGGATCTGTGCGACCTATTGCGCAATCAGAAGCACGAATTGGAGGGCCACAGACTCGAGTGGATAATTATATTTCTTATATTCACAGAGATTATATTTGCTATTGTGCACCTCAGCTTGGAGTTGCGCCGTTCTGAGTAACTGTCAGAATTTTCACTTAGCGCTACTGTACGCGACAGAAAAATCATCATTTGTGTCCGTCACCAGATTATGATTCTAATAAAATTAACTTGGCCTTTTCATCATCATGTGCATTTTTGCCAATTAAAATCAATAGCAAAAAATCAATAGCCATCTTCTCTTTGCCATTATTGTTTGTCATATGGGTAACAAATGAAGGTGATTAACGCTTGCTTATATATGCAGTTCATAACTGGGATTAGTTGATAAATTATATTTTTAGATTTTTTTATTCAAAAAAGCACATTAAAAGACAGTAAATTTGCAAGTTAATTAATTAATAGAATTTGATGCCATGCATTCACGTGTTAACATTGTAAATACATTGCTGCAATGCTCAGCACTTGTACACAGAAACGGAAATAATTGAAATAACCAGAATAAAAACAAAAACACACAATGGTTCCAATTGTCAGTGTTAAGCGCACCTTGCACTATTTAAAGTTGCCATCTGCATCAGGTGCGCGAAGATTTCTCGCACTCTAGCAGGCACTCTCTGACCATCATGCGGCAGGTGTGAATATTCTTCTTCAGCCGTTCAATAGCCATCTTGTTGCCAGCGTAGCTGGGCCGAACGTCGCGGCCCATCTCTTCGATGACCTGCAGCAGCTGGTTGTACTTGCTAGGCGGTTGGTTGCCGGCCGGCCCGTCCGGCTTCTTGGATGGCGCGGCGAGATCCATGCTAGCTGCGGGATGCGGCAATCAGCAAGTTTGACTTAAAACCTTCAAAATCAAGATTCTAAGGGTTAAAAGCTTACATGGGAACACAATACAAAAATGAGCAGACTTATTAGTACCCTATATTCCAGTGCCTTTGCACAGAGAGAGCAAGCACCCCAGTACTTCTGGATGTCCCTTTATGCTATCTTTGGATTGTCCCTATATGATTTGGTAAGACACAGGTGAGAAATGAGCTTGCGACCATCTTGCAACCATTTTTGTGTCCCGAAAATGAGGCAAACTGCTGCAAGATGGGTACAAGTAAGTTTGTATAGCCATTAGCCATTTAAGCTACTAAATAAGTAGAGTGAAAGAAATATGCAATCACTGCAGGGGTCCATGAGGCAAATTGCTTGCCAAGCTTTTCCCACCAAGGTTTGCCCACAATGCTTTTTCCTGCAGCACATCTACTACATCAGTCATACACGCCCAACACTCAGCCGACACGGCTGGGTGGCGAGAGGTCTGGCCAAGGTAAGTCGCAAAAATGCTGACCCAAAAAATAGTTACGTATAGTATAGTTACTCCTGTCGTTTACCCGAAATTGCATTAATTTTGCTTTAGGGTTTCTTTCATACAGGTAAGTCGCATTTTTGGTCAAAAAGTAAGTCACACAGCTGGGTGAAATTTTGAAGTTGGGCATATATGACATCAGTAGATTTTAGATTTCAGTAGATGTAGTAGATTTTGTCCACATTGCTCCCTAATTGCTTAGCTATAATAGAGATTTAGGGGACAGTGTGACATGGAATATGCATGAATTAATAGCTCACAGATGAACCCTTTGTATGCATATGGAAATGAAAATCTACAAGAAAAATAAGCATTTATTAAGCAGTTACCATTAAAATTTTTTGATTGGGTAAATATCTTTATTAATAATTACTAAGCTTTGGGAGGCAATGCAAACAAATGTGCTACAGAAAAAAAAAGCATTGTGGGCAAACTTGGGTAGGAAAAGCTCAGTAGGCCATTTGCTCACAGGCAATTCACTCATGGGCAAATTGTATTGGAGGAAAATCTTGGCAGGGAAACTCAATGGGCAATTCACTTATAGGCAGGCACAAAGAATAAAAATATTGGGGGGAGGCAAGACATGGGCAAACTCTAATATTTTTGGACAGAAAAGCCTAAATGGAGAATAAAGACTAAATGCTATAATATACTTATTTGACATAACCTGGGGCCTAGTGGGCTGCATAAAAACACCTGTGCAACCCTTGGGCTCCAGTGCTGAAAAGTATATAGCCTCAAGGCTTCATCCCCTAGACTTAGTTTACCTCTGTATGGTGCAGTTGCTGACATTGTAGCCAAGATCCCATTATCTAGACAGTGGGCCCTACCAGTCACCTATGCAAGAATATACCTGGTAAAACTCCCACTAACAAGATGGGACTCCCAGTCTATAACAGATAAAGGTTCTTGACCCCAATTGTACTAGAAATTTCCAATTAAGGGACTATGCAAGACATACAAAAGACAGTCTAATACTGGAAATAAGGACTTTTTCTTAGGGGGTCTTTTAGCTAGTAAATGATTCTAGACTACAATTCCCTCTTAAGCCCCAGGATCCCAAGGATGGATATTTGGATAATAGGGTAATGCCATTTTAATGTCTCCTCCTACATGGGTTTGATGTAGCAAGGCATAGGGAAGCAAAAGTCTCAGAGCTCTCTTATGGTGCACATCTTATAGGGACTTTTTTGTTATTGCTATAATTATTTTGTTGAATTTGGCTTATATTTAGTGATCTACTTTGGTCCTGAGCTCCTATTCCATGCCTTTCAATAGGTTCACTCACTATTCCCACTTTATACTAGGACTTATGATAAATAAGTAAATAGACAGAAGCAACAAAGAGTTCAATGACTAATGCCCTTAATTGCTAGCCCTTAAACTTGGGAGCAGGAGAAATGCCTACAGATGAATTGCCCATCAAAATTTACCTGCCAAGATTTGTCCGCAGTGCATTTTGCCTATGAGCGAATTGCCCATGGAGATTTATCTACCAAAAATTGCTTGCCAAGATTTCCCATAGTGCAATTTGCCTACAAGCAAATTGCCTGCCAAGATTTTTCCTACCAAGGTTTGCCCGCAATGCTTTTTCCTGCAGTGCATTGCCCCACCCTCTCCCAAAAAAATATGCATTTGATATGTAGTTTACTATCAAAATGTTTTGATCAGGTAAATCTCTTTATTAAAATTTACTAAGCATTAAGGAGGCAATATGCAGACAAAATCTGCCACGTGGCTAAATGTGCTGCAGGAAAAAGCATTGCGAGTTCATAGTGTGGTAGGCCAGTCTACCATTGGGGTGAATGATAGCAGGCCTCCAGTGCGGGCAAGGCGGATGACCAAGTTCCACGGGATGACGGTTGACATCCAACTTAAATGACCATGCCGCTAAAAGACCACTCAACTACAATTATGACTACCTTCCCCCTGGAATTGAGGACCCTAGCAGATAGAGTATCTAAGGAAAAGAATTAATACATCAATTTCTGCAATTTTCTAGCTTACGAGTGCCAAGACTACACAAGCGGCAATTCAAGTCTAAGACCACCATTTTCTGGTGTTAGCTAATGACAGCAAACCGCCAACTGGTGACTTTCAAGTTTGAACCCAATTTTGAACCCAACCATTTTCTATATTAATCTTCTCCACCCCCATCTCAATAGATTAGTTTATAGATTAATTTCCTATAGTTAAAAGAATTTAACAAATAGAACTTGACAATTGACAATACATTAATCTCTGCATATATATATCTATATAAAACCAGTTTTGATTATATTACTGGTATATAATATACCAGTGTCCAGTGTCAGGATTATATGCCAGTGTATGCCAAAATGAAATTTGTTTCCACAGCTTTTATATATAAATGTATGAGTACACTAATAGATTTATATTGTACACAAAAATATGCCAAGATAAAAAAATTACTAGCTATATTTTAAGCTTGTGCTTTTTTAATATTTATTTTCCCATTCTTTTTAGATCATGCTTGGGTGCAACCTAAGGATTCACCCAACCATTTCTATTGGTAACACACACATGTAAGTTGCTATTGGACAGAATAGTAGTCACGTGACTACTCTCAGCCAATAGCAATTTACATGTGTATATTGCCAATACCATAGGCTCAGGTCAGGTTCTTCTACTTCTAGAACTGGTTTAGAGTGCTAAGCCTAGCTTATCATGGACAAATGTGATCTGACGACTGACTTCCCAAAATTGTGTTGTTTGGATAAATGAAATTAATCAGTTTAACCAGACTCAAATTAAACGCAAACTCACTACTTTCAAACCATTTGTCATTGCAGCTTTAATTGAGGCCCAAAATTACGTAATTTGTTTAGTCAAACGCACGCGCATAAACAGAAACAGCTAAACAAAATTTATTACCGTTAATATATGAAATACACATGTTAGCACTAAGCCAAATGCTCATCTGGTTTACTTGAGTAGCTTAATGCTTAATAAGCGCTTAATGAATCCAAAAAGACAGTAAGTCGAAATCCTGTGTGCACTACAATCTACAAGGACGACTACTACACAATGACGATGACTTTTCAGTTATATTTATTGTTTATGACATTGCATTACCCTTTTATTATGAGCATATATATAAATACACACTTGTACACTCATGTAAATTATTACCATGCAACTACATGTACGTGAAGGATACAAAATAATCTTTAATTTTTAGTCACGAGTGCTAATAAAGGATTATTGTATGCGTGCTAGCTGACTATTCTTTCATGGGACGCAAAGCGTTTGTGATTAACTAGTCTTCACATAACTTTTCTCCTCAATACGAGTCTATTTCGCTCTTAAAGACCAAATTTACATGTATTTCATGTACCACATGTATTATTTGCGACACGCGAGTTTTTGTAATGCGTCGACAATTTTGTGCAAATAAGCATTCAAATAAATTAAATATGTACCAGCTTATATTTGCCTGAAGCACCCCAGAGGATGTCTCAAAGAAATCCGACAGGCCGTCCGATGTTCGCACAACAGCGCTCGTGCCATGATACAGCGCCATGACGGTGGAAATCAGCTGCTCTTGCACGTTGTGCGCACGAAGCACCATTGGGAGCACGGCCGTCACGACCGAGTCAAAAGCCTTCCTGAAGTCAATAAAGAGAGCTAATCAGGCTCGACTGGCGGGTCCGTGCTTCCTCGATGACTCAGCAAAGATCCAGGATCTGCGCCACTGTACCGCGATGGTTCCGGAACCCGTTCTGAACCCGTTCTGCTTTTTACTACTGATGGGTTTCGGCCTTTTCGGCTGTAGAAAAGCCTCCGGGCCTCAGGTCTCAGAAATAAATCAATTAGAGTCCTGGCCCCCCACTCCTGTCAGATGGTCAGCCCCAAGGTAGCTTGATCTGTGGCGAGCAGTCTAGGTCCTATAGCTAAGAGAGGGACAGCGAGAGACAAGCAGGGAGAATTTCGAAGGTAGAGTTGGCTAATCCGCAGATTAACTAACCCGCTGCCACCAGCCCGTGCGTACTGGCTCACCAAACCAGAACTTTCGAAATCGGGCTTCCGACTAGAAGGGGCAATTAGCACTTACCTGCCAACTAGTGTCTTTTTGCTGTCAATCTCGAAGTCTGCATAGCCGATGATAAGGGACACTGCTGGGACTAGATCGCATTGGCCATGCAGGTACAGAGGGGACTTGTGCAGGGGATTCTTGCAGTGGCGAGTCTATGGGGTAGCTACATGTACTATTACATTGCTAAATACGAGGGATTGTACTTTTGGCCTTCAACGTGCTAACCAGCCTCTCGTAGCGCTGATGATAGACTAACTCGAACTTTAGAGATCGCATGATTCATTACCCGAGCCGCTTGGCGAATTTAGAGTGCACGGAAGTACATCTCTAGCGCCGATTTTGCACTATTGGCAATTTCGCTAACTGATTTGATAAATGGATCAACTGAGAGCCGCCTTGCCATTGGTCTACTGCGACCGGCGCCTACTAGCTTAGTTCCTCATCTGAGCCATCGGCGAACAAAGAAATAAAACCGATAAAATAAATGCCGGATTTAACCTTCTCACTGATATCACACTTCAGATTGAATTGGAGTTTCAGACTACTAACAGTATTATTGAATGATTTATGCCTCAATAACAGCACTACTGAACAAAATTAGCAAAAGTGTGCGCCTAATCCAGCTACTGAAATAGGGGACAGATAAGGAATCACCCAATCAAGCAAGTCTAGGTAGCCTCTCACCCAACCAATCAGAAACTCAAAGCCCGGAGACCAGGTAATCCACAGTGACCGAATCGGCTTGGTGCTTCGCAGCTGTAGGCCGGAATGATGCTGTCACAATCGCTGCAGATAGCTAGCAGGTGATGGATCTTAACTTCGATGCTTGATGCAATCAACCGGGGAGACGTCCTGGATGATGAGGGGGGGGGGGTTGTTGCAATCCGGGGATCAAGAGACGACGGTCGTGACTCCGGAATGGGAGCCGCCAACGTAAAGTGGTTCGAGTCCCGGGAGCCGAAGGTGTAGAACAGTGCGTGCCAAAAACATCGGTTTATATAGCCGCCGCAACTGGACTGCAATTTGTTAAAATGGAACACCTCGACGCTGATTGGCTGAGCCGATTTGTTATAACTGATGTCGAATTTTCTGATTTGGCTGAGCTTGTTGCCATCCAACCTCACGTGACCAAAAGATCCTATTAGTTCCCTCGGGGCCATAAAATACGCCAGGTGTTGTCATAAACCACTCAAAATCGCTACATTATGATTTATGACCTTTCGCGTAGGAATGACAGAAATTAATGAAAAAATATGCATTAGAAAGATCTTCTTAAGTAGAAGGTGAAGATGGTGAAGAGAAATCGCTAATCGCTAATCCCAAAGTACTTTTAGGGGTAAAACGCATAGCTGTCAGAGCTGTCACACGCTTGAGTGAACACGAACAATAGGCTCCAACTTCATAAATCTGATGGCCTGTCAAAAATGAAGAGAAAAAAGCTACCGCCCGCAT